>OX465487.1:20803439-21298439 GCA_950022335.1 Eurois occulta
AATCGCTTAAATCTTAAAGCACCTACGTTATAATGTAGATCTCTCGGATAAGTTGAACGGTTATTCTAAATTTAAACCGTCCAGATAATGGCGGCGGCGGCGTAGTGTTCTAGGAACCGCGAGTGATCGGCAGCGGCGCGTCCGTGCGGCGCCTCACATTACATAATTGAACATAAACAGCGTTTGGGAAGCCAAGCGTGCCAAGCTTGCCAACTGTAGGCCATAGGTTAACGAGGGACTAGACGAAATTATTCCAAGCGAGTCCAGCCAACCAGAGGACGAGAATTACCTAGCCGTAGACCAACCCGCCGCATCTGTTCAATTTAGAAAATGTTACGTGATGTAATTTTAGTTCTGCCGTTTGGTTTGTGCAATGTTTTGCTGTTGTTTGTATTAATTAAAATAATTGATTGCTCTGTGTGCCCAAATACGTCGCAGTGCGCAGTCGCAGTTAAAGTTCGATAGATACGTTTATTGTCAAAGGATATATTTATGCGGAACGCCTAACTGTGTAGGAAGTGCGTAGAGTGTGGTAAACCACAATGTAGCCTAGGTAGGTAGTAGGTACATAATGTGTACATTGTATGACCTATCAAACCTGTATTTAGTTTTGTCGAAACTGTGCGGTTGGGGATGTCCATTTTGTGAACAGCGAACGTGCAGTTAAAGATAGGCCACTTGAAGGTTGTTTCCATAATAATGAGTAATGTCTACGGTTTGAACTTAAAACATTTAACATCAATACAGACTGTCTCGTTGGTCCAGTGGTCGCAATCGCGACGGATAAGCATGAGGTCCTGGTTCCATTCTCGGGTCGGGCAAATTATTATTGGGTTTTCCCTTAGGAGTTTTTCAGTAGCAGCCACGGAGATTTGTGCTCGGTTAGTGGCAATAGGCGCGCCCCCTATTATAGGTATCGGATTTAAACATAACTGACGAAATGTGGGTGTACTATTAGGTACACCTCTGCCTAACCCTCCGGGGATTACAGGCGTGATGTTATGTTATGTTAACATCAACAATAGTATCTTTTATTCTCAGATTCTCTTAGTAGAGCACGTAGATGTAGATAGACACCGACAAGGCTTACCACACTATAGGATATAGGAAGTCCATTCAGCATTGTGAAGGTTGAAACCATGGGTATGTCTGAAAGCGATGAACTCGGAAACCACCGAACAGAATTTGATACGGTTTTCCACCAATGGAAGGGGTGATTCATGAGGAAGGCTTAGAGAATTTATTTAGGTTTTGTGTAAATTGGCTGATATATGCCGACTGGGAGCTTTACTGGCACTGGCTTTACGGCATGCGTCGCGTAAACTAATAGAGTTAAGTATTATGAAAACAACGAATTACGGAATTGTTCCTCTTAAAAAGATTTGCGGCAACGCTATATGGTATAGTGTGACATATATATGATCTGCTACCTACCTGATTATAAAATAATCACGGGAATAAAGAAAACACATAAAATATAATATATATATGGTTAGATGGGTACTATCCTTAAATAATAATATGTATGTATGTAAGTAATCGTGTTTAAGTAATATAGGTATAAGTAATCTTTTATTTTTGTCTGATATATTTAGTCCTGGCGCCATTTAAATTATCGTTAGAAGATTTTTTTGCTTTTATTAGCATTTTAATATTATATTTGACACTGATGATCTAGCGGCTAATATAGCTGGCCAACAAATTCAAGAAAACAAAAAAAAAACATATCGATAGACGCAGCAAATCCAATCGTTTTACCTACAACCGACACTGCTACAATCAGATGAAGTTCCTTGCTGTTTTTTTTTAATATAATTTAACTGAAAGTAAAAACAATTACAAGGGCTCCATGGCTTCTCTGACTTTCCCTGCACCCTACAGGGGTCGCGACAGGGCGCACATTAGCATAAATGTCAGGGGTTACGAGTCGCGCCCCACAGCCTGTCATAACATGGGATTTGACGGGATTTGTATGATGAACAGCCCTTGAGAGGGTCGCTGTACTTACCGCAGCCAGCCGTGGGTAAACTTTATGTTGAAACTTGAAATGTTAGGGGCTTTATTAATTTTATTGAGTTTAAGTTATGAAACCAAATGACACTCGTAGATAACAAGTACCTATGTATTTAAAGCCATGTCTGTATTATGCAAATATGTATCATTCATTCAGATCTGAAATTCTGAATCTATCTTTACATGGTGGAAGGGAACATCGATGCGCAAACGGTTACCGCGTCCTCAGTACTAACAAAGTGAACTGAGGACGCGGTCGACGTTCTCTGCCACCCGCCGTTCTACTTCTAGTTAACTGTACATTTCAACATTATTGTACTTGATAGTAAAATGAGCACGTAATATGTCAATTTTAAATCGAAAATACAATTATACTAAACCATTTTAAGTAATTTAATTGTTTGCAAGAAGCACAATCTGAATCCATAGAAATGAATAACTTTTAAAAATTATGAAAATAATATACCTAATTAAGTGAAACGAGTATTTTTAATTTCAAAATCTACGTATTTGTTATGTTATGACACCGCGCGCTCGTGCTCTGGAGAGGTCAATGCTTAACGATGACTATCTTTTTTTAGAACATTAAACTATTAGATAATAGACACTAATGCAACCTATTTCTAATTATATGCTTAACATTTTCATAATGCCCATCAGCGGCCGTCGGTGATTAGGTCCGCCGATAGTCACATAAGGATACACCTTACTATAATAATAGTGGAGATCACCTGTCGTGTGCTCCAGACCGGATTCCTCTGCTTTCACATTCCCGCACCGACCGGCCGGCCGGAGTAGCGAGCGGCGCGGGCGCAGGCTGCTGTGAATCATCGCGCGGAATGTGGCGCGTGTGAACCTCAGGCTTGCGGCTCCGGTAGATACCGGGGACATTGACTTTCCTGCTATTCCTGCATTTGCATAGTATTAAGAATTACGAGATCAGAAAGGTACAATTAAATCACTCACCTATATCAGTGTGGTTGTAATGGAACTTGTGAATTGTCCGAAACATCTATTAGGGCACTGTCGTGCAGGCGAAATAATGGATTGATATTCGATCTATAGTTAAGCAAAATCACAAAAAAGAATTAAAAGCGAGTATAATCACCATCACAAGTCGCAACATCTAGCTCGCCCATCGCAACACAGCTTATGAAACCGTGGGAGATGTAACATTCCAGATTAAATAATACATATTGATGATACCGGTAAGTCTGCATTTTTGGCGAGGCCATCGTTAATGACGATGATTCATATAACTGGAATGAGATAGCATTCTTGTGGACTACATACAAGAACCTTTCGTCAAGAACTTCTGCATGATTAGTTGTTGATTGATGATCTGCACTGAGCAGCTAATGAAGAAACACCATTTGCAACAGATACGCTTGCTGAAGTCGGTCCTCGAAAAGCACGTTAAGTCGTTGTTTGGGTTGGATATCATTTTTGTAGATCTGTGACAGGCTTTAAGTACGGGTAGTCAGTGGCCCGAAAGTCTGGCACCCGGTCTGTTGACCAGTAACTTAGTAACGTAAAACGTTGGTAATCAGTTTCATGATAAACTAGAAGCCGTTCTTAACATGTTAGTTGGGATACGACTAGACGATGATGATGACCTCACATGTTATTAGGATCTAAGCGATGATTCCATTTACATTGATATAAAACCACTGTAACAGTCACTATCGGAAATACATCTCAGAGAACATCCATCGTGGATAAAACAAATTAAAATCACGACATTGATGAGCCTAGATAGACATGTAATATCGCTGCGACCTAGGAAATACTCGGTGATGTAGGTCGTCTGACCCAAAACACTGTGCAGTTCCAAGTAATTAACAGCCACTGTTTATTAAGGACATGCTATCACCTGGCGCCGTCTGATAAGGTTTCCGCGAAAAAATTGTCTCTAGGGTTTAAATACGTAGTGAACTGTATTGTACACCTGGCCTTGTATTCATTTAATGAAGTGCTGTTGATAGTAGCGTAATTAAGTATCTATTTAGAATCCACCACCACAACTCGCTATACTAAGTATAACCCCACTGATGGAGTGGAATAAAATTAATGAATACAGAACATGTAAACAATGAAACTGAAGCCCTGAAATTATATTGAAACACCCTAGTTCTTCGGAAAACTATTTAATGTCCTTATCAACTATGAAAGTTGTATTGATAGCGAAGATTAGAACGAAGATAACTTCTTACATGTACATCAGAAACGTGACGCTTTTGAAGATTTTTCCCTAGACAACACTTGTTTGTATTGATACCAGCTGTATGCTGCGTTGCTGTTATTTTGTTATTCAAGCAAAGCTTCACCAAAGTATTCCAACTCAATATTAAACTTGCAAGTTTCGGTTGAAATCTGGCCCAACTTTTCTTTCAAAATACGAGTGCTGGTAGATTTGCGGTCAGGCGGTTGTCTTTAACCTAAGAGTTACATATAATTACGACGGCGACTATCTTCCTGTATCCGTGTCACAAGAATATGGTGGGCGCAAGAGGGGCGCGGGGGGCGCCGTGGCTGCGGGGCGGAGCGCCACAGGCCACACCTGCCGGGCCGAGCTCCGCCCGCGCACTCGTACTCAACACTTGAGACAAGCCAGACTGCCTGAGTTACGAGAGGCAGAGTGTGGGAGTCGCATGTTTTATGGTTTAACACCTCCGCCCGAAACGATTCATAAATTATTGAAGATTAGTCTGGTTTAGCCGTTTTGGTAATTCAGAAATTGCTTTTGAAATTGCGAAATTGTCCAGCGGTCCCTCGGTTGTTTAGCAATCTGATTGCTATGTAATTACCTTACACGGCTTCATAGCAAGTGCATTTACAATATGAAATTATTTGCACTTTATCGCGCACACCAACGCGGAAAAGCTGTACCAAACAAATGATTAAAATGGACCAAGACAACTTTAAATTACAAATATTTTTCCAAATTAAACCAATTAAACACGAATTGCTCATTATGCAAACTGCGCGATTGCTACGGCGCGGCGTAGCGCTACGCTTTCGTAGCACCCTAGAAGATAACTAAATTGTACAACAAGCAATACTGTGTTTATTTTACGACAGTTTCAATTAAAACAAAACGCTGCCGCCTATGACTTACATCGCAGACTGTATTTCTAAGAAGGAATCGTACTATCCGCCATCACTGATCCCGGAGCGCGGCAACCGCAGACGACCGGCGACCGTCGCCCGCCTGCGCCCACCACCTACAGTTATAGAACTCAGCTCAGTGCACACAATCGCCATTATGACACAGTTTTGAAAACTCCCTGGTCGTAAATAATTAGCTATCATTAAACTAGACACCTACATTATTTGAAGGATCCATTCATGAGTGAACCATAAATAATCGCATTATCTTTACTTGTAGGCACTAAAAACGTTCATAACTTTATTTGATCGTGATTTTACATATTTGCGGTGATTTATCACGCTGAAGTTAAATTCCGCGTTCCATGCTACCTAGTTATCCCTCATTGTCGTCATCACCATCATCCATCGCCCGACTTCACCCACTGCTGGGTATTATAGGCTTCTCTTTGCTTGTGCCAAGCTCCACGCTCTTGTGCCAGATATTCCCGTGATGACAACAATGAATACCAATATCGAAGACCTTCGTACGTCTCCGGATTTCGACGTTTGCAATGTGTCATAATTAGTTACTCATAACTACCCTTTATTTGGAAAAAACTTAAGATAAACATAATGAAATAATCACTAGCACTTTGTCGACCGCAGCACAGTGAGGGTCCGGCCACAATGCGTCATCCATAGGCTCGCACCACAACACAGCTTTACCACAGCTTTACGAAATAATGGCCTCCTTCCTCCTTAAGTCCTTATTATTACTTTATAGGCCTTCAATTAATAAGTGACACGTTGTTTTATTTACGACCCATAACATTAGGGTCTGATTGTGGCCCGATTCCTGTAAACGACCGCCGAGTGGAACCGATCATGATCGGGTCCGGATGCGGCTTCGAGTTTGCCTTTAGAAAAGATTTGTTGGGCTTGCTCGAATTATGAACTGTGAAGATGACGCAATAAATAATTATCTGTGAAGGTTTGTCTTCTTGTGTCTTTTAATCGAAACAGAGAATAATAACAGTATCCGTAAGGTAGGGACACGACTTTTACGTAAAAAAATACGAAATCTATATCATCTCATTTCTCACTGTTCCCCACGCTCAGCATCCAAAACCCACATCCTCATGCCAAAAGAATCCTTATCAGAAACAATAGTACAATAGCCAATAAATCTAAGCCTGCGACCTTCCCATCAGCGCTATCTCTACTGACACCGACATTACTTGACCTGTCTCCTGAGGATCAGGCCAGGTCGGGGGCGCGGGGGCGCGCTATATTGGGCGCGCGCGGCGGGAAGCCATGCATTATGCATGGCCGGCGCGGTGGCACATACATTATGGACCAACCCCTCTACTTATCTGGCTTTCATTAAATTGTCACCGAATTGTTTTTTTAAGTAATGTGTTTGCTTGGAATTCAACTGTTTTATGGGTTTACTGCCAGATCACACGTAGTGTAAAGTCTGCTGAGCGTGAGGAAACGGTGTTGGAAAACAACGTGAGGGAACTGGCATGTCCTAGAAATTTCCATAAATGTGACAACACCGCGCAGGACACGCGTGGTGGGATACAACCCTCTCCCTCCCACAGAGGGAAGGCATGTTTCCCAGCAGTGGGAACATTATAGGGTGATTATGCAAAGGAAACCGTATGTCTGCTTGGCGATTTCACAAACGAATACTCATGTGCTGCCATTTCATTCGTGAGAGAGTGACGCATGTCTTGACATAATCTGTGTTGCGTGGCGTTCAGAAATTAGTTTACAAATAATTTCTCCCAATTCGCAGGAAGTTGCGAAACAAAATAAAAGGTGGCACAATAATTGTAGCTAAGTATGGGCTGACCCAATACACAAGTTATGATACAAGAAGTACCGCCGCCGACAAACGTGCTCGACGGCGATATATTATTACCAATATCGTCTCCCGTCGTCGTTGTGTGGTCCACATTGCGACAGTTTATCTGTTGAGGCATACCATCTCGACTGTATTTCCCGGGAAGAGTTAGGCCGAGATATACCTATTTACGTTGCCTGTGTACTCATAAGTCCCCATTTAGTCACATGTAAGACGAAGACGGGGCAAGCCTATTTATTGCCTTCAAACAGGCACAAATCCAGACTCTGATACTGAGTTTCAGATATAGATAGAATTCGACTCAGAGAAATCTATAATTATCCAGATCCTGAATTAAAATACTTATCTTGTTTACTACACGGATGTTTACCCACCTCGCTGCATTTTTGGATGATGTTGTATTGTAAATATTCATCAAAACTGTTTGTAGTTCTACCTACGAGCATATTCACTAAACAAATGTTTGGACCGCACGTGGGAGCGTTTACGTTATAGGAGTTTTATAAAAGTTGTGTAGGCTTACAAATACAGATTAAGAAATGAATGAGCAGCACGTGCGTCAGAAACACAAAGACTGACAAACATGAAATTTATTTACAATATTAATACCCACCCAGGTTATCTAAACTTGAGTTTATTTACGAGATGTGTAGTCGGGTGAGAGGTGAATGAAGTCCGTACAGGATGCGTGCCGTCGGCAGTCAACGTGTTGCACAACGTGAACGTGGAAATTTATTTTTCAATACTTTTTCTCGAAAACTGGTTCTTATCGCACTACGATTAGGTTCAACATGCATTGTATTTCACACCCGTGGATTTTTTATATTTTTCCGCACACATGCGGAAATAAATATTTCCACAGATAACTATAATAAACTTATACTAAATCCAAATAGGTTCAATGGCTATAGTCGGCGGTGATTGTTTTTTTTAAATCTTGGCAAATAGATATGCGTCCTTACGGCGTAAATATATATTTTTTGAAAATTTAAATTGTGTTTATAAATAGAATATCATAGATAAACATGATTATTTAAAACAAATATTTAACAACAAATTAACATTTATTTATGTTCTAAATTCCAAAATATTTGAATATTCTATTTTTCATATAGGTTGTTCAGCGGTATCATACCTTTGCTTCTTCTTTAACCTGGCGAAAGCAAAGCGCGGAAAAAAGGAAATTAAATCATGGTTTCCTAATAATTCCTGACAAAAATACTTTCCGTTTTAATATTTTATTTCTTAGAAAGTGTATTGAAAAACGTCGTTTGATCGTGGGGGTTTTGTTACTGTAGGTCTCGGCTCTATAACACCCTTGCCCGCGGGTCGGGTGTTAATTCCGCCTCGAATGCAATAACAAAGTTTCCCCACTTATATCAAAATGTACTATTTTCAACAGTAGACTTAATTTTGCCCAACTTTTAATTTCCATCATCTGAATTCTCCATACACATTTTTTAAATCAATTCAAAATTACACAAAACAGTCCTTCTAGCTACCCTTCACATTCATCTAAATGTGCTGAAACAACCTCCCCAGCAACACAGCTAGCGCTTGATCAGGTACGCAGCCTACAGCTTATTAATGTTGCAACTGTAGTATTAACATCACACCATCGACATTGAACCATTGACAATCACGACCTCCGTCTCGAGCCGCGCTTGTAATATTGAATGTTCCGTTAGAGACGGTGGCTCAACAGCTCAACAGCTCAACAGCTCAGCAGCTCGCCGTCTCAGCGTGATGTCTTCATTACTGTCACCCGCGCGATGCTAAGCCACCCTCCACTGACACGAGGTACACCGGATTAACTGCGAGGGTGTGCGACTATCTTCATATTATGAAATATGTTGTACAAGTATATTAAGTTGATTTAAGTAAGTCACTTTACAGAGTCAATTAAAAATATTTTAAAGTAGAAAATAAATAACACTAGCCATTTTTCTAATAATAATATCACAGAAAACACTGGATGTTGGTCAAAACACCGGGCCAGTGGGTACGAGCGCGTCAGTGTACAGTGTCATATAATGCAAGTTTGCTTAAATTCTGCAAAAAAAGTAATTATTTAGATTCACTTTAGACTGATTTTCACTTCACACATAAAGATAATGCAGTGGGTATTGTTTGTGACACAGTATTAAACTTAGAACTAAAAATCCTTTTAATAAGTTAATTTATACGTCGCACAGTATCAGATCTCTGCCCGGCGCGCGACACATTGCACCCCGCCCGCCCTCGTCGATGGGCGGGCGGCGCCATCGGGTCTTTCCGCCACACTCGCGCGCTTCCGGTGCCGCATCCGGCCGCATATCCGGCTTGTGCGACCTCGTCTTAGATATTTTACCAGTGAATTTAAGTTGATAGGACCTTGATAAAATTGAAATTAGTTTTGAAAATATTTTTTAAATAGATATCTTTAACTTGTTGCGTGCTGTGGAAACCTAAACGTTGTTTGTTGTGAACACTTTTATTTATAATGAGACAGTGCAGTGAGAGCATATTAACCACGAATTATTTCGTTATGTTACTATACTGCAAAGTAACAAGTAACATGTGACCAGTTCTATCAGTGATGTTGTGGCTAAGTACGAGTGAGCACCGCCGCTTCCAGCATCTGTATCACGGTAAACATTACATTTTACTGGTCTCTACATGCGGCAGTTAGTGTGGAATGACTGCCTGTGTGATTAGTTACATCTCACAGGCTTAACGTCCTCCTAGATTTTATTAATCAAGTATCTAACATAGAGCAATCTAAACCTCTCGGTCTAAAAGCACGGCATGCTGTACGGGACTTCCTTGAATGACAAAAGTGAGAAGTTAGGAAAGAGATTCTTAAAGTCGTTTAATCATCGTCGAGGATGTAAGTTTGTGAAGAATATCGTAATTTTTGCCGAAGGAAAATTTCACCAGGTACACGACGACTTCCTACAATGTTATGTACAACGGTTCACAATTCCTCTTGCTGGATAGAATATTATTCTTCAGTGGAGCACTGCTGCAATATTTACGGGTCCTACTTAACAAAACATATTGTTGCGTCATAAATAACAGTTACTTAGGTAATTGTGTACATTGAATATTTCTATAAAAGTAAACAATTCAGACAGCGATGTTATCAGTACCAGCTAATATTACTGAGTTAGAATTAATGTTGTTAAATGAGAGACCCAATATGATCACATGATGTACACTATTTCTTACTGGAACTTGACAAACATACTAATTTATTTCAAGATAATTACAAACTACAAAACTGTAATAGTAATAAATATAGGTATGCACAAGTATCAAAAGTTAGTTTTTGAACTGATTACAAGTCAACACTATACATATTATATGTTGTATTGTAACAATACTATGAATATTTTTTAAGCCTAATTAAAACACGAATCATGGGTTTTTGCAGGAATGAAATGAAAAAAAATCAGTGAATATTTCTCTACAACAAGTCCAGCAGACAGGGACTGTGCATCACACGTCAACAGAAGCACGCGACTAACTGCATCATACCGTAAACAAATGCATTGTAATTAAATTGAATGCAGTCACCCGTATGAAGTGCTCGTGTCTAGCAAACGTCTGGGTTAATTCGTCGTTGCCAGGATTCAGCAATGTATGACATCTGACATTACTACTTGCCTCATTCATAAAGCTTAACACCTATTCTATGTACAGTGATCCGTTTAAAAATGTACCTATTCCTACATCTAGAAAATATAGAAATGACACATTGTGTTAACACTTCTCAAGGACGTCGCCTGTCTAGTGACCGCGTATGTATGCAGTACGAGTAGGTACCTACTGTACAGGACGCTCAGGAAGGCCACTTCAAATAACAACATCAGTTACCGTTTTCACAATTTATTTTATTTTTCACATTAAATCACACACTTAAAGTATTTCAATACTGATCAAGCACTGAATAGTTTATAAAGTTAATTGAGAAAATCTTTTAGCTGGACTGCTGTGGAACGAATGTGCCGCTCGCTATTCGATTACTCCCCGCTGTAACTCCTGTTGTGTGTCCCAACTGTTGCTCCCCTTATGTTGCCGTTAAGGCGGTAATGTAACGTGTGAGTCAATGCAGCTACTCTTGAAGTGTAACAGTACCTATAAGGAAGAACAACAGGATATGAAACTGGGAATTATCTCAGCTGAATTGTAATGGCTTATGAGATTGACGTATATAGCCTTTAGTGCGACGATTTTGGCTGCGCTTGCTATTTTGTATATGTTTACATAAATGCAAAGCTGTAGATAATAAACCATAGGTATTTACTAGGATCTAATGTCGATATCAGGTTAACCGCGGGCTAACTGTGGGACAAAGTGACATTATATCAGTTCCTATACATACATATATTTATATTATACATATATTTTTTTCTCTATATTCTTTTATCTGTAGTAATTGTAAAAAAGAACTAGAGAGGTGTCAAGGGACACCCGGATGGAACGAAGTTCCTTTCGATGAAGTAGTGAAGGAATTGTAAAAAAAAACTACCACCACCCACCCAACCCACTGCTGGGACACACGGCCTCCTCTCTAGAGAGGGAATGGGCTATATAATCCACCACGCGGGCCCAGTGTGGGTTGGTAGATGTCACATGTCTTCGAATTTTTGGTTCTAGGACATGCCGGTTTCCTCACGATGTTTTCCTTCACCGTTTTTGAGAGCAGTGGTGATGAAATAAATTATACAAAGTAATGCGCCTGCCTGGGTTCGAACCCACGAATTACTGTTCGTAAGTCGGGGCCGCCACCACTGGGCCACCGCTGCTCTCCAAGACAAGTTGTGACTAATAACGCGGTGTCGTGTTTTTTACAGATCCGTATAGTGCGCTGACAGGTTGCGCACGCGCTTCTGGCGGACAGGTGCAGCTGTGGCAGTTCCTATTGGAGGAGCTCGCCGCGGGAGCGCCGGGGATCTGCTGGGAGGTAAGGATGAATGTCTCTCGATTTTGACACTACTGTGCAGTTCCTGAGGACATTGTCTCCTACCATTTTGGTATAACTGGTATCTGTATGAGTAATAAATTAGTTGCCAAACGTGAATAAAGCGACTGCAAATTACGATATTTTTTTATCAATAGGAGTAGGCTTATTTAAAAGAGAGCCGACGGCATTTGCAAATGCAGTTGTTTTTTTTTCTTTTTGCTTCGCAGCAATCTGTTCTCAGAGCTGCTTCTTTGTCCGTTATTTTTAGGCATAAGAGCTTGGTGAGAACTTCGTAGTTAACTTTCTCACTCCAATTAGACGAACCTGCCCAGTTTTCTCAATCTCAAGCTCTTAAGTTGCAGGCCACCATCACCACTTAGTTTTGGGCCAAGTCCATTTTGATATTTGTTGCTGTATTGTGTTATCTGTTGTTTGACTGATTTTCAAGTCTTGATATTATATATCATCTTGTTATTAATATATTGTGGATTGCTAAAGATAACCCTTAATTTCTTTGAGCGAAACCTTTCCAAAATCTCAATATTACTGTGGCTAGCCGTGCCCCGAAACTGGATACCCTAAGTCCAGATTGGTTTGATAATTGCTTCATAGACACAAAGCAAGCTGACAAGGTTGCTTGTGTACTCTTTTGAGAGTGCTTTCCTGTTAACTAGTACAGGTTTTCCCAAACTTTTTCGGTTTCGGGTTTAAATAGTATTTTGTCTCGGCACCCTAGCTAGTCAAAATAAGGTACTGCAAGGTTGATAGGTACAAAAATTTAAACATCCACAATATGTAGCTAAGTTTTGACTAAACAAATCAAATCGGAACACGTGAATTTTGGTTTTAATGCTGCTGTCACAAGAGAGTTCAGTGAGACTCTTCTTGCGAAGTGAATTTTGGTGGATCTTGAGCATGGATTGGATCTTGAATCCACGCAATTTTTTCAAATTCGACTTTGGAAAAGTGCCCATTTCGTCAATCATTCAGTGAGCTTTAAAAGGTGTTCGTGAAAAAATGCATTAGGTTTTTCTGTGTTAACCTCCTGTCCGGGTGCATACCCAAATGTTCTCATCTTGACAAATGTCTTCTTTAATAAGAACTTCTGGTGGACTCTTCTGAGGGTAAAAGTAAAATGTGGACTCGCTTTGGTTTGCTCTGAGTCTCCAAACATGAAGCCATTCTTAGATTTGATGAATGTGGAGCTGTCGATGTTCTGATGCACTTTAAGTGTGTTGTAAGTAGAGCTGTGTCATCTACGTACGTTGCAACTGTAGTTTTTCCGTAGTAGGTAAGTCAGTAGGGTTGATAATGTGCAGTACTGGTCCTAGGATGGTATCTTGCTTGATTTTATTTCATACAGATCCGACAATGCGTTTCTTCACAACAACTTTTCTCAAGGTATGACTTGATAAGAGTCTACAGTTAGAACGAGTATACAGTTGCCTGTCTCTGTGAGTAATTCAGTCGGCGCCGCATGTAAATCTGGGGCTAAGAGAGCAAAGAAAAGTGTTGGTATCGTTTTCTGTAATTGTGTGTCTGGAGGGGCATCAAGTGCAGCCCACACTGCCAGCTGGCGAGCGAGCGAGCGAGCCGAACGAGGCATCGTTTCACCTCTTTTCATACTTTGGTTCCCACCGCGAATTACCGAAAGAGCCGAACGAAGTATGAAAAGTACCTCGGCCGCAGCGCCCGCTCGCTCGCTAGCTGGCGGTGTGGCCTGCGCTTTATGTGGTCTCTACTTCCTCATTTACAATGATTTTAAAACTGATTTGCTTGGATTTTGGGTTTTTTGCGGTTTTCTTCGAATGCATAGAGCTTGATACTGTCTTTAATAATTACTGCGGTGTCTTCGTAGCTGTTTCCTGATGGATGATTTGTTCTGTAACTGTGTAGTTTTTCATGGTTCATATGTGAAATCGATCTTTTTCAGTTGTAATAATGTTAATTGTTCTTGAAGCCGTTCCGTCAAGCCGTTAGCTTTCCAAGTAACGACTTGCATTGTGTGCATTATTTTGTAACAAGACTAGTTATTATCTGGATCAATCGATCCATCATTTTGTCCATCATGTTTAGCATGATATCTTCTAATTGACACACGTCGGTGATGTGATCAGAATGCGTTGGTGGTGTTCCATGGTCCCTTGCCACATCAGAACGCGTTTGCAGAAAAAAAAATTGTGGGCTTCAAGACGTAACTTCTGTGTGCCAGTAACTGTTTTAAAATAAGCTTGTGCATAGTCCTACATGTTTTAAACTTGTTTTGTTGTACCTTAGGGTCCTCCGAATGAGGGCGAGTTCCGCCTGTCGGACCCGGACGAGGTGGCGCGGCGCTGGGGCCGACGCAAGCAGAAGCCCAACATGAACTACGACAAGCTGTCGCGAGCGCTGCGCTACTACTATGACAAGAACATCATGAGCAAGGTAAGGCAGGAGGGCTTTACAGCAAAATAAAAAAACGATTGCAAAAGGACTATGACGCTCTTTTCATAGAAAGTTGCCCCATGAGTCTATCCAATGCTTACCATACCTTACGCGACAACGTTCAAAATCAAAATCTTGTATTTCACATAGGCCTAGATGGGCAATTGGGCACATATAAAACGTCGACAAAAAGGTGCACGGTTTGAGTTGGCCGTTTCCTATGGAGAAGAACCGGCACGAAACACCACGGTTACTCTTTTCAAATCATTTCAAAAATTACAATATTATCAATTATCATGTTACAGAGTACTTAAGTATGGGAGGACAGCGTAGGCGCGACAATAAGTCGTTGCTTACTACACAAAAAACCGGCCAAGTGCTTGTCGGACCACACAAAATGTAGGGTTCCGTAGTCTTACAATGTTAATTTAATCCACTTCCTACGGCCCGATTTGCCTCCGAACGATGATTTTTATTGTAATAATAAAAAACCAACTTACATTTGCAGTTGAAAAACCGGTGCACCCATACATTATATTTAGTAAAATATGTTTTCCAAGTACATTTTATAAGTTGGTCGACTATTACTCGTAAACTTGTAAAGCCTACTTAGCTGTGATAGTTTTCCTTTTAACTCCGTTATTCTATACTACCACTGTAAATTTTTTCACACACCTAACACAACCATTTAGCTGGAAAAGGAGTCTAACAAAAATTAGCACTTGCAAGGTTAATATTTCACAAACGAATCCCTTAATCAAAAAAAATGTAGTAATATACGAACCTAGCTGTGGCTACATCAGTTAACTGCCTTATTATCCTTACTGCATAATTATGCAGCTGAGCTTAACCTACCCGAAAGTGTCCAGCGAGATTGTTTCATAGATTTTACTCAATGCTGGAAGCACAGTATGGGTCTATAATTAGAAGGATCACTCTTACAACCTGATTTAAAAATTGGTATTACTTTACTATGTTTAATTTTATTTTTAGTAAGAGGACTTAATTGAATAGCTTTAGCTAAGTTTAACTTTTTGTCTAACTCAAAAGATACAAGTTGACCAGTATGGTCTGACCTAACACCACTAATTAAGAACGAATCTTTTATGTTACAGTTAGTAAATACATTATCTATGCATGAAGCCAAAGTTGCTGTTATTCTAGTCGCTTCATTAAATAAATATTTTAAATTGCATTATTGAAACAATGAGATGAGCTTACATTTTTCTGGTGAAGTGACTAATAGAGACATATTTAAGTCACCACAAACAAAAACTAATTTATTATCTCTGAAAAGTCTACTTAATACTCGTATTTCTTCCATTGTGATTAAGAACAATACAAGTGTGATGCTGGTGGTCTATACACACACGAGAAAGTATGCCCTTCAACCTCTGCACACTGCTACCTCACATAAGCGATAAACAGAGTAAGCAGTGATATCCTTCCGTTCCTTATATCTGAGGCAGCTATCAAAAAGTATCAGGGTACCACCACCACCACCTACTAGGGATCGGACAACACAACACACAACAATTGAGCCTAATAACTCAAATAACGCTAATAAGCAATTTTAATCTAACTTAATATAAAGTAAAATTATATCTATGAGCACGTCCATTGCGTTTAATTAGCGTCTGTTAAGGTGAAGTCACTTTGTTCTTATGTCCATATAAATAGCTACGTACTATATTACACTCGCGGTAAAGTCACAAATAGATTACACTCCACTAACTCAAAAGGCTTAGTCCTTTTGAGCCTTCTTACTATGTCGGTGTTATCGAGGAGCTGGATGGCCTCGACATTGACTTGTTCATGAGCTTCTGCATATTTTCGGATTAAATTGTTTACGTACTCTATATTCAGGTCCCGATGGATGTTGTCAATTCTTATGTACCAAGTTTCACTAAAACAAAATATCCATGTGGCATTTATCTACTAACGTTTCCACGTCTAAAGTTTTGCCGGAGAAGCGATTTATATTCTAGTGATAAAGTAAAATATTACTATTCGTCTTCTCTTTTGTCGGCTCTAATAGTTTAAAGAATCCACTACAGTATTATGATTATCGGAGATACTAGATAATACTGATGCATCTCTTCACCTACTCTCAGTAAAATTATCATTAACTGCGTGTATATTAAAAGCTTACAATGTTGTTAATAAATGTTGACTTGTTTTGGGAAGAAACATAATTTGTTCCCGAATCAAAAAAGTTGCGATTGCAAATCTACTTAGTTACGTCAGTTTTATCCTTATATCTTTGCATTTATTTTGTGTCGTTATGTCGTATGGCCTTCAACTATTTCATGTGCTAAGATCTCAGTACCGTAGAAATAGAAATAATGATAATAATAGTGATAAGAGAAGCGAGTTTGCTTGTGCTGTGTCTACCGCAGTTGCGTCACTCTAGTCTCTAGGCCCAATTTCACCCGCCGCGCCCACCAATTTTTTTTCTCGCCTATTACATTATGGAACTTATACATAACTGGCGTATATAGGTACACCTCTGCATAACTGTTCGGGGAATATAGTCGTGATGTTGTGTTCAATATGTAGTGATGTAATTGCTGATTGTATTGTGCCTGTCTGCAGGTGCACGGCAAGCGCTACGCGTACCGGTTCAGCTGGGCGGGGCTGGCGGCGGCGTGCCAGGCGCAGGCGGGCGACGCGCCGCCCTACTGGCACTACCTGCCCGCCGCCGCCGCAACGCATGCGCCGCCCCACGCACATGCACATCCCGCACACCCCGCACCTACGCACGGCCAGGAGCCCGCGCCCACCACCACAACGCAGTAGCGCCACGTACGCTACGGCGTAGAAGAAAGTGCTACGGCGTAGCGCGTAGCACCCGCGCGCTACGTCACTCTCTTGAGTGACGCGCTAGGTTGTATCGGTGAATCTGAATGTTGAATATACAAGTACTTATTACAGTACAATATTGTGCATCAGTGTATATCGTGTGACCGCATCAATCACAACGCAGTATTCACGGTCTACAGACAAACCTCTGAAAATGGGGTTGTTGTGAGGACGATATTTTACTTCGTTGTTAAAAGTATGGAAATCGTATTGATTTGCGAAGGAAAAAACAACATACCTACCCTAAGCAAAGGGCGCATGTAACGCGCTACCTGTGAACCACTGTATGCTAGAAAATAATTGAATGTAAGTTGATACAAATTATATTGTGTTTTTCCGTCACATAATACCCACAGCAGGAGCGCTCCTGTGTGCCACACGACATAGGAATCGTATTCTTAACTCGTTTGTAAAGTGATGTCTTGGTCGATCAGTTCCCACTAAACAATAATGTTAACATTACAAGCTCTTTGATTCGGTGACAGTGATATTTTGTACAAATATTACTCGAAACATCTAAATATTGGCTATTAGTTGTATCATATTATAACATGTAGGTTCAAGGGACAATTTCATCAATGAAATGGATGAGCTAATCATTTTTGCTGTCAGTGGTCAATTGTCCTTATCAATGACGATATTGACAGCTTTCGATGTGCAGAACGCGTTCAATTCAAATGGTGAATTCGGCCCTAAGTCGTATCACTAGTTGTTATTAATTGTATAGTTATGTGGTTGACATGCACAATTGCACATACTCGTACATATTGTTTAGATAAGGGCGTAAGCTTAGTATTACAGATAATATGCATTTGGAATACTGTAGCGCCGCTGCCCTGCGATTCCAAGCGTTTGTTATTGTACAATACACAATCTATTGCTTGACTTTGTTAGACAAGCGCTTCATGATGTATTATATATATATATGTATTTTGAATTACTAGCGACCCGCCCCTGCTTGGCACGGCGCCACCTGTTGGGTCCAAAACTACCCTATCTTTCAAGCTGGAATCAACCAAGGTGGTTTCAAAGATGTGTACGAACGTAGTACGTGATTTTCATAATATTATAAGAAGATAATGCTACCGTAATATTATCGTGCGCCACCAACAGACTGCTAAAGTTCTGAACCAGTATCTTTGTGAATGCTGTCTTGTGTCGCAATCTCTTCAGTAAATATCAGCAAGTTAGTTGCAGTATTTTTTTTGAGTAGGTACATTAGTTCATAGATTTATTTAAGTTTCGTTGAGAACTGCCATTGTGGCATTTTTATACTCCATAATTATATGTATTGTTCCATATGAACTTGTACATATCTTCCTAATATTCTCTTCTATGTAGGTGCTTATGCTTTAGGTTGTGAGATGTCTTGACGAAGCCTTCGGTGTTAATGTTACCTTTTTACTGAACTTCCTTACAATGACGAGACTTTCATATCTTGTGATTGCTGTAGTTTTTCTATGATTTGTTTTATTTTATTTTAAAAATTGGTACCTATAAGGTTTCTAACGTATGTTTTAGTGGCTATAGTTTAAATAGTTTTATAAATATATAGGCACACATGTTGGTTTAAAAAGATTCCTTTGTAAGCCAAACACAGAAACAGGTTTTCCAGTACCTCATCAAAGGCAGGTCTTCATGGTGTCTTTAATTTTTGTATGATGTTATTTGAATATGTTTTAAGTTATTTATAAGTGTTCACATGGGTGGGTGGTCGCGTCGAGTTCCCACTACTACAAAGTACAATGTATGTTGCTTCTCTTCTTTGTTTTATTTTGTTAATTGATTATATGCGTTTTTATTCTGAATCTGTTATGAAAATCAATTTTCTGACAATGTGGAGAATCAACTACACTCATAATTTGATGGACTTAAAAGTTTTTAAAAATCATAAATCAAGTACAGTTAATTATTATAAGTAAGAACTTATGTCTAGTTTGTTTTACTTCAATAGGTAAATCTATTCCTGGGCACATTTATTTTGTGACAGTTGTTAACATTTTATTATAGGTCTAAATATTTTAACTGCGGCACATACATACATTCTGATCACTAAACGTGTAATTGTTACGCACCTATGTATTATTGATAGGTTTTCCGTAGTTTATAGTAGGTAATGGTCAGATATCAGTACATTATGCCGTGAACTTAAATTTTGCGTGGGGATTAATCTGAAGACTTTTGCATTGGCCAAGATTTGACTGTAGACATCATTCTGCACTGATACCGACCCGTTATGTATGTAGGTGTCCATGTTGTTGTGTCATTCAATGTTTTGTTGTTATCTATACGTTAATTATTACCGAGTTTGGCGGGACTTTGACTGGCAGATAGCTGATGTTATAAGGAGTAACTAAGGCTATTTTTATTTTAGAATAAGAATTAGGGTTCCGTGAAAAACAATTATAACCCTTGAAATTGGTAACAAAATCCGATTCAAAAGGGGAAATAATATATTTTTTTAAATAATTTCACGCGTACGAAGGTCGCCGGCAACAGCTAGTCCATAATAACAATGTAAACTACTTAATAACTAAGCGTAATAATTATTTTGTTTTGCCTATGAATTGTACGTTAATTACATATGTTCCATATGTGATGATTTGATGTGGTTGTCTTACGCAACTTCCGACCGGTCGGACGTGCAAGGAAGCGTGTGTCTTATTTTGTGGCACTTTGAGTTATTTGGAGACATTTGATCGATTGTGTGACAAACAAACCTATGAAAAAACTATCAGCGGAGCACTGCCACTGAAAGTGTTGTGACGGACGATGCTAGTTTTAATTCTTTAGGTTTAATTGAAACATCGTAAAACTTGTATCTATCAAAAACTACATGTCGCATCACAACTCAGTTCCTTGTCAATTGTGAATACTTTACAGTAATAATTATAATAAATCGTCTAAATAATTAATTGTGTTAGTTTTTATTTTGCTCTGTAGCGCCTGGTTCCTAGTCCGATGATCGTGTGAAGGGAAGTGGTTATCTGTGATGCGCACTATCACTGCACGAGTACCCACACGAGCTCCCCATATCTGACTCTTTGTTGAATATTTCAATAACCTACCTAGGATTACCTACGTACATTGAAATTGTCAGAATATAACGTTTTTCACTTGTGTGTTGAACACGTACAAGATTCAAATGAAAGCACAGATTGAAACCAGAGAAAGATCTGTACAGTGGGGAGAATAACTCGTAAATAAATGATGAAAACTTCTTCATGTGGCCAATTAACTACCTGATTTGATTAATCAAACTGTCCCTAAAGTTGATTTAAGCAAAGCTTTTCGACAAAAATATAGTTGATATGAAAGAACGTGTTATATTTATAACAATGGTTGTACAGAAATACAATGTATGCGGTTGTCCTTGCGAGGGCGGATACCGGCCCCGATAGCGTGCCCACGCGCAGCGCCACCCGCGGGGGCGCCACACTCTTGGGCATGATTGAATCTTTAACATCATTTTTTTATAAAACCCGTATGTCGTGTCAGCTTCAGCCAGTGTTCAGCACATAATATTAACCAACCTGGATACCAAACATTGCATACTTCCCTTTATCAGCTTTGTGTCAGACTGAAGTATTATTTTTAAATTATTTGTCACGGTTGGCGCAGTGTCCAAGCGATTGGCTGCTACACCACGTGTCGCGGGTTTGATCCCCGCTCGGAACAAATATTTGTTTGAATACAGGTAGTTGTTCGGGTCTGGCTGTTTGTGTAAGTGAGTTTAAATGTTTCTAAACGCACCCACAATACAGGCAAAATTCCTGGCGTTGGGCAATGTTAAAAATATATATATATATTTTGCGTCAGTCTACCTAGATCTCTCTGGGGACCCCTAAAACACTTGAAAACCTAATCAACTGCCTGCCTTTTCGCAACTATCTTGGAGTCGGCTCCCAGTCTAACCGGATGCAGCTGAATACAAGTATTTTACATGGAGCGACTGCGTATCTGACCTCCACAACCCAGTTAGTACAGGGTAATACGATATCGTTGTCAGACTTTCGGGCCACTGACTATCTGTAACGACTGTCAAAGATCTACAAATGACAGCCGGGACCAACGGTTTAACGTGCTTTCCGAGGCACGGAGGAAACTCGGTATGTAATGGGTGGTCACCTATCCACAACCCAAACTAGGCAAGCGCGGCTTAACCTAAATACCGACCCGAGCGGCTGTTATTATTTAGCCACGAGCTCCTCACCTGAAAACCTAATGCGGTCAAATCATTGTAATAAAATGGTGAGTGCTAATGGCTACGACTTATGGATATTGTGAGTTCGAATACAGGCAGGCGAAGCAAGCGGATACAGGCAGAGCAAGTAGCCCACTCCACCTCACAGACAGGTCTTGTCGTGTCTTTTTATATTTTTTTTTTTTTTTTTTTTTTTTTTTATTAATTTTTTACCGCAGACATGGTGGTCCGCGCCCTTTTTTGATATTGTTTTTTTTTTATGTGAGTACTACTTAAAATTGCATTCGTGCTCCTACTTCGGACACTTACACTATACTAAACTTAAAATCTACGTGAGTCCATCTTTTTTTTTATATTAATAAACATGCTCATGCAGGTTTTTTTTTTTTTTTTTTTTTTCAGGCTTACAATTTATATTTACTATATTACTAGTTGCTTACAAGTTAAGGTTACTAAACTAAGGTTACACTATATTATTGATAACACAGGGCTGATAACTGCATGGCAATGTGAGCCGACCAGCTCCGACCGACAGCATCCGTTCACGGACATGACCTGCACATCCGCGCCGCTTAGCTCAACCATTTTTTAGGGAACTTAACGACCGGATGCGCAGCGCCACCATCGGCAAAGCTTTTTCGTGAGTATGACAGACTCACTCTGCCATGCAGTTTTACATAATCTATGTTTTGTTATACTGGGTTAGGGTTGTTCGGTTTGGGTTGGGTTTTTGGGGTTTGGATGGGGATAACATTTACGTGGGTCGAATGACCAGGGACTTCGCTAGCCTGAGCAAAGCTTCCACAACAACCGCGTCTCGATGCTGCATGGCCGTCTTCAGGTTGTACTCGACGACCGTTTTAGTAGGCGCATCCATCGCTCTCTTTGCAAAGCGGCCCGTGGCGTCATCGGCGTCGTCGGTGTAATAGACGCAACTGACTGTATGTCTCGACACCGCCACTACCGCGTGGGAGATGCTGTCGTGGATTTGGAGTCGCCTGGACTTGGTGTTGACGATAATTACGCTGTCGAAGGTCAGGCCCTGGGCCTCGTGGATGGTTAGGGTGCGTGACCCCTCGCCGGACCCGTATCCCTGGCTGACGAGAGAAGCTTTCTCCTCTTGAGTATGAACCAGGAACAGGGTGTTTTGGGCAGTTCTCGGTATTTGCGCTCCTGTGTACCCTTTGATACCCAGTGAATGGACCCGCGACAGCGACGACTTGGAGGAGTATATACCGGAGTATATCTCGCTCAGTACAAATGCCACATCCATCGGGTTGCGGTGTGTGCAAAGCAGCTCCTGGGTGATACCAGCCACCAGGTTTGGACGGGTATACCTTAACTCGAAAAGGTTCTCTCTGTCCAAAAATGGTAGCTGGTTTACGTCTCCGATGAGGACAACCTCGCTTGCTCCGGACAACTTCACTGCCATAACTATGGCCCCAAAGTGGTTCATAAGAGCCTCGTCTACCGTTAGGCGGTAGCATTTCTCTTCCTTCTTGAACCCGTTGGCTAAGATTGAGGCCATAGTGCGCACCTTTGTCTTTACTCGGTCTCCTAAGCGGTGCGCAAGCTTCTCTCTGAGGTCTTTGGCAGCTTCGGTCGTCGTGGTGGCTACAACGTCTTTCTCCGCATCGAAGTGCTTCACCACCCAGGTTGTCTTGCCGCAACCCGGGACTCCGTTTACCCACCTGATACTGGGTACCGTCCAACGCTCCTGCGATGCTGTGTTATCCGGGATCCCCGAAATGGACTGTGCCATGTCAAGGATCCTATCGTCCAGCATGATCTTGGTACATTTGGCGGTAACCACTATCGGGTTGTCGTTTGGTGTTTTGAATTTTAGTATTCCCACGCGCTCCGTTTCCTCCTCGTCCAGGGCCACAAACCCGTTGTTCGCGCTATAGGCTGCCATATACGAACCCACCATTGCCCCTTTGATGACTTGGGATCTGACGTTGTCGTACACGGCTGCCTCTGCCTCCTCGAGTAGTACACCTAGCAGTCCTTCGGTATTCCTTTGGAAGGTCTGCAGGATCTTCCTGCATGTCATAAGATTGACCTCTCTGGTCGCCCTCACGATTGCTACGTACTCGAGGAAAGCGCTCTTCACGTGGTCTGTGGTGCCCGAGTTCACTGCGAGGACAGGCGGGCTGACTTGCCCTTTGTCGGCTCTCGTTGGCGTAGGCTTACGTTCTGCTGGTTTTGCAGGTGTTTTTCTGAAGAACCTCGCCACTGCTGCTTCCTGTTTCTCGGTTGGTGATACGCGGCTGGTGCTTGGGAGCAGTGCGCTGAGGAAAGTGCCGAAAGCTTTCAGGCGACTCCTCGACCGGACCTGGGCCTCCGGGCTGGTGGTATTACTCTGCTCCTTTGCAGTTTTTTCGGCGGCTGCCTTCTGCTGAGCCCTCTCTGATCCGCTTTGTGTAGTCGGGTTAGTTGTGGAGCTCGTCGCGCTGGCTGTTGGGTCTCTGGGGGCTTTAAGGAAACTTAAAGTTTCCCCTCTGTCCTCATAGACGACTACCTCATGATGTTCCGAGGCTTTTAAGCAGCCGAAACGGTCTGCGACGTCTCCTCTCACTCCTCCGACCTCCATCGCGTCAACGCTTATGGTGCGGGCTGTGACTTGCGTGTGTTCTCCGGCCTCCCTGATCTTTTGAAGCAATGAGCTTATTTGAGCGAATGGGGTTTCCTCTCGCCACTCGAGTAATGCAATCGTCTTTCCTTTGAATCGCATTAAACGGCATTGGTGAGTGGCTACTTCCACTTGTGGCAGTGCGGCATACTTACTGCCTTCCATGCTCGGTTTGGTGGTGCTTCCGTTGATCAAGGCGGCAAGGCCTGGTGAGATGGGAATACGGGCTGTAGCTCGGCTCGAGCCTATGCAGAAGCTTATGCCTAGCTTTTCTGTATCTCTGTTCATGAACAGAGCGACAGGTCGCAGTCTGACGCCTGGGATTCCGTCTTTTCCGCATGCCAGGAATTCTGTGATGGGCATGGCGCTGGGGGCTGGTTGTAAGTTGGCTTCTGCTGCCGCTGCTGCCAGCTGTTCATTGGTGTTTGCGTGTGTACCTTGTGTTGTGGTGAGTGGTGTGCGTGTTCTGTTTTGTGTTATTGTGGTCTGTGTTGTTGTTGTCTGTGTTGTTGTTGTCTGTGTTGTTGTTGTCTGTGTTGTTGTTGTCTGTGTTGTTGTTGTCTGTGTTGTTGTTGTCTGTGTTGTCGTTGCTGTGGTTGTTGTTGTGGTTGGGACTGTTCGCCTAGGTGGTAGTCGGCTTCGACTTTGTGAGGTTGCGTCCGTTTTGTTAGCCTCTGCTGCGACTTTGGCGACTTTACTCGCGAATGCCAAGAACGGTTTTCTGGTTGCCGGTGTCCCCATGATGGTGTGGAGTGTGGACTGGCTTAGCTGGGTTTCGATCTTGATTTCCAGCTCCATTCTGTCATGGCTGAATCTGGGGCATTCAAAGAGCAGGTGCCAGACTGTTTCATCGCAGCTTGGGTCACAGACACACGAGGGACTGTCTTTGAGATGAAAGCGGTGGAGATACGCTGAGAATCCTCCGTGACCTGTTAGGACTTGTACATGGACCGGTGTGAGAACTGCGTCTCTGAGTGTCCTCTTTGCCGCTAGGACGTCTGGGAAGAACACTTTCGTGACCGATCCTGTACTCGAGGACTCGTAGCGCGCCTGCCACTTCTTTACAGTCCCCTCCCGTATCTTCTTTCTCACGAACGATATGGGGACCTTGCTGTAGTCTGCTGTCTCTTTTGTTAGGGCTGCCTCCTTGGCCAGCTCGTCCGCTCTCTCATTTCCGGCGGTTCCCACGTGGGCCCTGAGCCAAAAGATCCTCACTTCCCGACCCTCTTCTCTGATCTCGCGGACGCATCTCTTGAGTTGTAGTGCCAGGTGGTGAGTGACAGAAGGACTCCTCAGCAGGTCAAGTGACGATCTTGAGTCACTTAAGATGCTTACGGAGGCCGCACTGGATTCTCTTGCCATCTTGACGGCTCTGAAGAGAGCGTACATTTCCGATTGGAAGACCGTGTTGTGGGGCTCCAGGCCAAATGTTCTGGACTCGGACTCCTTTCCGTTTTCCCACCAAGTTAGGGCAGCTCCGACTTTCCCCTCTATCTTGCTGCCGTCGGTGTATATTTGGGGACCGATTACTTGATGGGTTTCCAGAGTCTCGGGAGTCAAGTCCTCTAGGCGTGCATACTCTGTTGTTGTGAGTAACGCTGGGTGGGGGTTTTGGGAGTGGTGCACGTTGCACTCCAGCTCGTGGCCCGGCGGTATGAACTCTTGGGAATGTCCCTTTTTGATCTTGAAAAGGGTTGCGGCCTCGATTACCCGGAGATCTAGGGGGAGTTGACCTGACAGGATAAGTGCCGATGTCAGAGACACCGTGCGGTATGCTTTGCACATCTTCTGCGCGAAACCTCTCTGCAGCGAGTCAAACTGTTTCCTTGTCATCAGTTTCTCGGCTGCGGGGGCCCACGCGCTCGCTGCATACATCACGATGGGCTCTATCACCGACACATATATTGTCCTTATTATCTCTCTGTTGAGACCCCAGGTCACCCTTGCCGCGCATGCAAGCTGCTTGTAGATGTCTGCGGCCCTTTTACAGGTCGCAGACACGTGCGCGTTGAAGGTAAGTTTGGAGTCTATTGTGAGACCCAGCAACTTGACCTCTTTGACTAGGTTCAGCTGGGTGCCTGACATGTGGAGTACCGGAACATCGTATTTTAGCTTTCTCGTTAACACCATCGCATTGGTCTTGTGCGCGGCGAAACGTAGCTTATTTTGGACGCCCCATTCCGATACTATGTCTAGCGTGTCATTGGCTGTTTGCTGCAGGGGACCAGTTGAAAAGTCCGAGAAAACAAGGACGACGTCGTCTGCGTAGGCTTGGCAGTATACGCCCATACTAGCCATTTTTTGTAGGAGTGAGTCTAGGATAAGGTTCCAAAACGTCGGTCCGGCGATTGAGCCCTGGACGCATCCTTTCGTGGTACCCTTTTCACTAGTCGCTCTGGCGTAGTTGACCCTGATGTTCCGGTCTTCCAGGTATGAGGCGACGAGAGCGTAGAGGTTTTTGGGACAGTTTTTGACTACCATCTGTCTTTTGAGTGCTGGCCACCACGCGTTATCGAAGGCCCCCTCTATGTCCAATGATACCAAAAGCACGATCTTTTTGGCTTTGATTTCGGCACGTAAGTGTCCCATTAGAGCATAGAGGGCGTCCTCGGTGCCGCGCTGCGGCATGAAACCGTATTGATTTGGGTTGAGTGTTGGGAGGAAGTGCCACTGGAGTCTGCCTACTAGGAGCTTCTCGACGATTTTTCCTAGGACCGAGAGCAGACCTATTGGCCTGTACGACTTTGGGCTGGTGTAGTCGTCCTTTCCTGGCTTGCGGAGTATGCACACGTGGGCGACCTTCCACTGCTTCGGGAAGTGGGACAGCGACAGGCACCTGTTGGCCATCGCTAGGAACACCTCTCTGTCGCAGTTTATTGCCGCTGTGCAGATGTTTGCCGTTAATCCATCGGGACCGGGAGCTTTTTTCGGGTTTTGGTTCTGGAGAACCATTTCCAGCTCCGCGGTTGTGAAGGGTGGATCATCGGCAGACAGTCCTTGAGGGTACGACTACTCTTGACCTTAATCTAGTCCTGAGAACAGAGATGAGGTCGACGATGGAACCAGCTAACCCAAAAAAGCCTATTAACACGCGACTTAAATAGATTGGGGTCTATCTATGTTCTATGTTAGGGATTTTGGTTTCCGCACTTAGTCCTTAAAGTGGACCATTGTGCGTGACTTGTAGATTGGGGTCATATGAACTTGGGAACACCGACGCAGGCAGGGAATTCCACTCCTTGCCTGCTTGGTCTCAGTTCCAGCTGCTGAGGGAACATTTTTATATCCTAAAATCTAGACTTACGTTGAGACCTAGATCCCGCTAGTTGACACTCTGTGGACTCCTTAGCCTATCGTCCTGGTAGACTAAATTATCCTTCGATGCGCTAGTTCATTTGTAGCCGTAAGCTAACTGTAAGTGTCGAGTAACTTATAATACATATAATAATATATTCACGGCCGCTGTTTCAATTACGTTACTCCTTACACTTCAATATAGGCTAGGCTGATTATGCTATTCTCATAAATAATAAGCCGGAGCAACGAGCAACCGAAGGTTGAGTCTCCCTGTGCGGCAGTGGCTGCACGGTGCAGGCGACTGGGACGCGAGTCGTAACAAGATGGCGTCGCGGCCGGCTGCCCTGCTCTCCACGCTCCTGCTCTGTTTATTATACGGTAATCCCTCATTATTACATTTTCCGTTATAGTATATATAATCAAATTAAAGTGCAGTTTCCTCATAGAGCTGCTGTCTACTACTTTGCAAGCCCCTAGCTGCTACTTTCACGAGTATCCAGACAGAGCTTTTTGCAACAGTGCTTAACTCTGAGCTAGAGTGACAGTTTTTACCAACTGGAAGGACAAAACATTTGAAGTGAAATACTTTTGTGATGGTCATGGTTTTAGAGCTGTTGGGTTTCTGTATAGATGTCAATCGTGTGGAAAACTTTAATATTGCAATGTAGGATATGATGTCAGTTGTGTGTGCGCATTTGGCTGTATGGATGTCACCATAAGACCATATGATCGGTGCTAATGTCACGCTCATTGCATTGAACCATTTGTTTGTGTGCAGGAGTCCCCTTCAGTTGGGGCTTGTGCAGCAACGCGACGCAGCTCTCAGTGCAGGTGGACACGCTACTAGCGGAGTATGACCGCGAGACGCCGCCCGCCGGCCGCGTCGTGGTGACGCTGACGCTAGACGTGCGCCATGCCACCGTCGACGAGGCTCGCGCCGTTATGCGACTGCTTGCAGACCTCAAGATGGTGAGCAGAACCCCATTACACGTCAAGTGACCAGAGGCCCTGGACAAGTGGTAATCGCTTTCGAAGCGTTTTGTATGTTTACGACTGTCAGGATTGACAAGGGCGCTTCGGTAGCGCATATCAATCAATCCAATATCTTTTGGACTTTTCCATGGTCGTCGTTACATGTCGCTGCGTCGAGGCTCTCAGGACGTGTAGGTTGTGGTTACCGAATGAGGAGTTACAGTGAAGCCAACTTGTTAAATGCACCCATTGCACCTGGTGCATGACTCGCCACACAGCAGCCAATGAGCCACAAACACATACTGATCGCGTGATCGCTGATCAGTGAACAAAGCCGTCAGAGAGTAATTGAATCTATAGGTAGTCGTAAGCATAATGTAGATAAATACAGTTTTGACTTTTTCCACTTTTGTAAAACTACGAAAACCATCAGCTACATTCATTGAACAGTTTCACGACACGCATATTGTGATGTGCAGGACATTTCAGATATTTCCATCTTTCTTATTCTGTTAAAATAATACAAATAAATAAAAGATAATAACCATGTACGAGATTATTCGCCTACGCGTTTTTTATCAGTCCGCGTTGAACGGATGAGCCGATTTTGTTTAACAAATAAAACGTTATGATGACTGAGATAATTATTTATTCAGCGTAGTTTTCTGCCCTGCAAGGGCAATAATTGACATGGTGTGTGCCGGGCAGCTTCAGCGCCTTCGAAATGTACATAGTTATGATGTGCGAACGTGGACGAAGTTGTAGGAGTATGTGTAATCGTAGAATAGAATATTAACTCTTTATGAGCCTAGAATGTAGGTATATAAAAATAAGTTTTTAAAATATAATAGGATCCATGTACATTCTGCCTTAATATAGCATGCAAGTGTAATACATAGCAGAGGATATTAGGGATATTACCCTCTGCTGTAGCAAATGGCGTTCTGTAGTTTCTGCCCATGGGTACCTACTCGTATAAGGCCCGATGTGGAATGACTTCTTAATCTTTTATCTGCTGTATTGCAGTCGTGGCAGGAGCCCCGCGTGCAGTGGAACGTGTCAGAGTGGGGCTGCGACAGCGCACTGACATCAGCCGAGCGGCTGTGGCTGCCCGACGTGGTGCTGCTGAACGCGGCCTCCACCAGCGCGGGCGACGCAGGGCTGCGCGCGCGCCTGGACGCCACCGGCGCAGTGTCCTGGGTCACACGCCTTGATGTCACCGCACCGCTCAACCTTGACCTGCACGCCTGGCCCCGAGACACGCAAGCCTGCGTCTTCAAGTTCGGCTCCAGAGCCTACAACGATGACGAACTGTCCATAGCCACTAGTGAGTTTAAAGTAAGTGACTCATGGTTGTTATTATAAGTTATTAGCAGTTCTAAGCACAGATCTGACCTCAATGTCGTCTCGCTTCCTCGTTCATTGTTGCCCCTGGCACTGAAAACTTGTCACCTAGTGCCTAGATTTCAGTTTGTTGCGCAAATATTTGATGCAGCGGCTGTAGGCGCGAATGTAATCCGTAATCGAATTGTTTTTTTTTTGCTATATTGCTCCAATGATTAAACGTATTGTTTGTGTATAACTAAGTACTAAAGAGAAGGCTTAACAACGTAATATATTATCAGGGAGAGATCTCCGGTCTACTTACAGTACTTACTTACTGTAGGTAAAGTAGCTTCACTCAAACTCATAATTTACGTATCGCGTACACTCATTCCAGCACGCGGTAGTATTCGAGACGGGCGCGTGGGAGATCCAGAAGGTGACGGGCTCGTCGGCGACGTGGCAGCGCGGCGAGGAGGAGGTGGGCACGGCCACGTGGACGGTGACGCTGGTGCGGCGCGCGCCGGCGCACGCGCTGGCCGCGGGCGCCGTGCTGCTGGGCGGCGCGCTGCTGCTGGCCACGGCCGCCCTGCTGCCGCCGGCGCAGCGCCCCGCGCTTGCCGCCACAGCCTCCTTCACTGCCGCGCTTTGGTAAATTCACCTAATCAATCCATTTTCCTTTAGCTGAGTCAGTCATCCTAGCAGAATCTGTTTCACATAAATATCTCTAGAACATAAAATTTAAAAATTAACTTGGACCTGTAAAAACGAATCTCTATAGGAGACAACATTTTACAAGGATGACCGCCTTTGACATCGTTACCCTCTATTAACCGGCACCACTACATTAGAGCAGTCTTCTTATACCTAGACATAGCGTAGCCCATGTTGCGCTACAAGTGCCACAACACATTGTAGTTCGCCGCGTTCCGCATCCAGTCTGTCACAGCAGCTTTTGTAACATCGTCTTTTGCCGATGTTCTCCACTCGAAGACTTATCTGTTTCAACTACAAAGATAGGTCCTTCAATGGACTACTGTTACTTTACTGAGGTTTAGGTACCTTTGGTGAATGGCGGGACTGCGATGCGTATCGCGGTGCTGCCATGCTCGTTGGTGTCACCACTAACTTTTCCACTGGCTGATGACGACGGCCACGAAACTACTCTTAGCGTTAACATACATATTGAGTAGCCGACACTTGTGGAGTGAAATATAATGTTGCAGTCCAAGGTTAAGGATACACTTGAATAATGCAATCGTATGGCTAGAAAAAAATAACTTAAAAATAAGTATGACTAAAACAAACATAATACAATTTCAAACATACAACGCAAACATAAATTAACTAGACGTTCATTATAATTATAGATTCTCACTTGAACACTGTCGATAATTGTGTATTCTTAGGTATAACGGTCGATAAAAATTGCAATTGGAAAACACATAGATTCTTACAAAAATAGATCGCTTTATTTATGTCCTAAAACGAATTAGACAAAAAGTAAACTGTGACACTGCAATTCTGGCTTACCATGGTTATGTATCATCCGTACTTAGATACGGCATTGTAATATGGGGTAACTCAGTAGATTTTGACAGAGTTTTTAAAGCTCAAAAAAAATGTATCCGAGCAATTTGTGGACCTCACTTTTTAGACAGCTGTAAGTGCCTCTATTTCAAAAACTTAATTCTACATTTACCATGTCTATAATTATATATTTGAAATATGTGTTTTTGTTAGGAGAAACTACAATTTATTTGAAACCAGCACTGACAGACCAAATAGCCGAACACGGCATAAAGGTAGACTTCGGCTGCCACCAATAAAACTAAAATTATTTAAGAAAAATGTATACTGCATGTCGATTATTATTTTCAATCATTTACCAAATAGCTTTCTTACCGCTGACAATATTTAAAAAAATACTTTTCAAACTCTTATTAAGTAATAGATATTATACCGTTAAGGACTACCTACTTAGAAGACAAATCAATAGAATCTGTAATTTGTAAGTTAGACTAATAAAATTGGCATTGTTTATTGTGAATACATTTGCACGCCATGTTATGGCAGGATATGATGAAACTAATTTATTGTAGCACCATATTCTAGCAAATAAATATTTTTGATTTGATTTGAAATTACCGTTACTCAAGAATCCACAAATATCATATGAAAAGTTATCATACATTTAAGTTTGGGTCAGTTTTGGGCCTCGCATAATGGAAAAATAACAAAACTTCAGAACACGACTCAGTGCATGCATGTCGGCAGGTTGATCTCGACATTGGTCCGCCTGCCGGGCTCCAGCTCGGCGCCGCGCGCCATGGCGGTGATGTGCGCGCTGTGCGTGTGCGGCGCGCTGAGCGGCGCGTGCGCGGCGCTGGTGCTGCGCCTGGCGCGCTGCACGTCGCCGCCGCCGCACGCGCTGCGCTCGCTGCTCTCCAGCCTCTCCACCGTGTGCAAGCTCACACCCTCCGCGGTGAGAAAATATAGTAATCCCTGTTAAGCGTCTGTTTTCCTAAAGAATGTTGTTACCAAAATCCTCTTTTACTCCAGTACCCAACATCAGTGTTGCTTTAGGTCGGAATAAGGCAGAGTCATGATCTAGAAGAACCACGGGCTTGTACTGCCTTACGGGCAGCTAGAGCAACTACAGAATACTGTAGCCTGGATTCAAGATGGTAACCCAAAGGGCAGTTCAATTTGATCATTTTCATTCACGGACAGTTTTGATACAGTCAACTAGCTGTACTTCGTTAGACATACTTTAGAAGAAGTTCAGAGGGATATTCCTGTGTATTAAAAATCCAAAGTTAGTGCAAACGTTTATTGGTATACTACAAAAGTAACAGTTGCAGGGGTCGTGCATCTCGTCGGAGAGCGGCGCGTGGGCGGCGGCGGCGCTGCTGCTGGACCGCGTGTTCTCGGTGTGCATCGCGCTGACGCTGCTCGTCCTCATCGCCGTGCAGCTGTCCTAGCGCTAACACGACGTGTTCGTCATCATACATCACGCGAAGTTACGCGAAATCACCCGAAGCCAGAGACAGACATCTCTTGTCTCACGACGTCTCAGTCAGATTTCTAACAAATGATGTCTCTCAACAGCGTGCGATTAACTGTGAAGGCACGCTTGCTGCAGGACCTATTAATAAACGGCGCAATGCTCTTGCCTCAAGTCTTGACTCTCATCAGATCGTGCTCATCGTTTGGTAACAGAGCCACTATTGTTTGTATCAGCCGTTGCTTGCCGAGTTGTCTCATCTTGCAGCAGTCGTACCTCTTTATTACTATGCTAAGTCTACTTAGTGCATCCTTTCTGTAAATATCAGTGCAAGTTATTAATAAAATTAACGATAGAAAGCTGTGTTTTAATTCTCCAGTCTAAGTGGACACTGGACTACTGCACTGCTGGCTACTGGTCTGGTTATACCAGGATATTTTTACTTATTATGAAGGTGGTATAATACTACTTCCGGCACATAGCTCTCACGGTGTTCTCAAGCCGTAGCTGGTGGGTGTACTGGTACTCCCGGGTCTTCCTGTTCATCACGTGAACGCCCAGCTCGGATGCCAGCAGCAGGACTGATATTAATGCTCCCAGTGCCAATACCTGGAAAATTATACTATTACCGAATATCAAGTACACTCATGCATAATGTATTTTGCTTGTATGTTGAGTTCCTGTTGCGCTTCAGACAGTAGGCTGGACATCACTTTCAAAGCATTTCATATTTCTACAAAGACTTTTCACAGGATTGATAACAGGTGTTCGGTTGCTTCCGTGATAACGAGAGGCCCATGCACTGTTGACTTTATCATCATCGTTATCGTCTATAGCATGTCACTTTGTTCCTTAGATACTAAGTAGTTCCGACGGAAAAATTGTGGCTACTATTTATAAGGACTGTCCAAACAAGAAGGTACCACATAAGTTCACATAACACAACAGGGCTAGGCAGAGGTGTACCTAATAGTACACATTTCACCAATTATTTTTAAGTCCCAATATGTCATATTGGCCATTGGCGAGCCTGTTGCCATCAACCGGGCACAAATCCAGACTCCTTGGCTGCTACTGAGAAATTTCTTATGGGAAAACTCAATAACACTACAAAAAAAGAAGGTACCTCCAATACATTTAAGAGCTTTGTTATCAGACTGCTGAGTTGTGCGGGCAATCGTTGGTACTCATTACCTGCAGCGCCGGCAGCACGTCGATGATGCCGATGCTGACGAACCCGCCGCCGGCCGCCGCACAGCGCGGCCGCGGCTCCAGCCACTCGCGCCGCGCGCGGGCCATCAGACCTACCTCCCGCAGCCAACGCAGCCTTTGAGCAATGACAGACAAATATCAACTCTACACCGAAATCGTCATAAGGCTTAAGTAACAGTTCTTTTGAAAATTAATCAGAAGTGGTCTCGTCACAAGAACACCATGATGCTAATATATTAATTGTTATTCAAATGTTACTGTTGATGAGCTGGTGAGCACTGAGCAGAAACAAAATGTTAACAGCCTCACATAAAGACTAGTAGAATAATTAAGAATAACAAACTATAAGCAGAAAGAACGCCTCGACCTCCTTGAGGAACAGCAGCTGACGTCACGTTACCTGGTGGTGAACTGTTCCCGGTTGCCGGAGTGCTTGCTCGAGGGCACGGCCAACAGAAGCAGCTTGAACGACTGATCTCCTTGAGGAACAGCTGCTGACGTCATGTTACCTGGTAGCAAACAGTTCCCGGTAGCCGGAGTGCTTCTTCATGGGCACAGACACCATGGGCAGCTTGAACGCTTCGATCTCGTTGAGGCTGCACTTCTCCCGCTCCGTGAACGTCTGCTTTATTATGTCGTACCCTGAGCTCCTCTCCACCTGCACGAATTAACACTCAGTATCATCATGTGACTTTTCAAACAACTATTGCCATCACGAGGTTTCAGTGGTCATGCCAGATCAATAACTGAAGATTATTTTAGAAAAACGCGAATTTACGAATTTTGCTATGAAGAAACTAAAAGGGGATTACGACTTTCTGTTGTTATAGCTCAACATTAGACGTTACCAACGTTGATCCTAAGCCCAGGGCGTAGTCTTCTGCCAGGGCTGCGGGACTGTTCGAAAGAGATACCGCGGCCCTGGAACATAAAGGGCCAAAGAAGGAACATGGGTGGTTTTTAGTCAGTAAGAGTCTGACACTCCCTTCCGCTCCGCCCAGAGCGGGAGGGGTCATTTGATGATTTCCCACCCTCCAAAAAAAAATAAAAAATAGGGCGTAGTCTTAGTAGCACCTAAAACAAAAGTAGATACAGAACACCATTATGGAACGCACCTGGAAGGCGAAGAAGCCGGTGCGCACGCGCGCGATGCCGTCCACCACGCTGTGGTAGGCGCGGTCGCCCTGCGGCAGGATCTTGTGCCGGTACAGCTGCTGCGTCGACTCGTCCGGACTCTCCTGTGAACGGAAAAACCTCTTCTTGATAAATCAAATCTTAAGTTCTTAAGTAAATACGAGTGACCACATTCATTTCAACTCATAACAATTAGTTCAGTTCGCGTTGAGCTATCAAGTCCGCCAGGCGTTCTCGTTACAGCCAACAAGGGCCGCGTCACTCACTTCATTTCCACACCACCATTAAGCTCATTTTACTTTAAGTACCTTTCGGACAATACAGTGGTGTTTCAGTACTTTACTTTCTTTTATTCCATTCATCCATCATCTCAAAGTAATGCATGGTCTAGCAAGGGGTCATACAACTACTCCTTCTGTAGTCTCGCGAGTGGTGACCAAGATGTCTTCATGATGAGAGACACACTCACGAGGAAATACACCTTCTTGTAGGTGGTGTCCTGCACGCCGACGACCATGGGCGAGCGTGTGAGGTCGTCGATGGAGCGCAGCGCGTCGCTGGGTGTCTGCAGGATGGCCACAATCTTGGCGGAATAGGCCGTGAACACGAACAGCGCCGCAAGCAGTGTGCTGAACATCACCACGCGGACTGATGTCACCGCCGGCGTGCTGTGGAAACCTGGACGAGAAATTGAAAAACAAATGTTTTGTTGAAAAGAAGTTTTTGACGCGTTTACATCAACAATACCCTGTCGAAGAATATTAAAGTCATAAGAAACAGAACGGTACAAATAACCGTCCTGCCGTTGAATCATTGTCTAGCAGATTATCACGAGGCCATTCATCAGTCACTTTACTGCTGTTCCAAATCATCGTCAAAAGGGTTTTGACATAATTTGTTAATGTATGAATTCGCGTTGGTACCCTGAGTTACTACAACAAGACGTACCTTGCTGACACAGCGTGCCCAGCGCAAAGGTGAAGGTCTCGGGCAGCGTGAACTCCTGCAGGTCTAGTCCTGGGCGCGTCCTCTCACGGACCCTCCTCAGAGCCACCAGTAGTAGGGCCGCGGCCGCCGCGACCCCGCCACTGGCCGCCCACACGCCGGCACTAAACGGCGCCAGGAACACGTTGGACACCGCCGAGCGGGGCGGCTGCCGAAAGATGAACGCGCACCTGGTAACGATAACGCCTGTTTACATAGATAATCTGCCTATAGCGTTCCCACTGCTGGGATACTGGTGGTGCCACATCGCGAGCTCAGTGCGGGTTACCTTGATGTGACATGTCTTTGATTTTTTGGTTCTATGACGTCAATGACGTGCCAGTATCCTTTTACGATGACGTTTTTTTCCTTCACCGTTTTGCGAGCAGTTATAATGTAATAATTTACAAAAATAAACGCGCCAGCCTGGGTGCGAACTGTTCGAATCCCCGCCCAACAGTTCGCAAGTCCGGGCCGGTACCACTAGGCTAGCACCGCTCAACGCCTGTACCTATTACTTAGTGCATATGAATGTATTGTAGCTGTGTATATGGAATAGCAGGCATAGCAGCAGCTTAGGGCTGTGGATGTGGAGCTTTTTCGCGAACAATTTCTACTTCCTATCCTGCCATGTGCTCAAAACACGCAGCCAGAGGGAGCTCTGTGCTGCCCCCGACGAGGCCGTGGAAGTGTCGAAGGTTTGAGCCAGCAGAAGTTGTGTCATGACGCGGAAAAGTGGACGCCTGTATTGATGGATTAAGCAAAGGTGTAGTTCTCCCACATTTCACAAGTTATGTTCGACGAACGAAATATCTTTCATCATCAGCCTATAGCAGTCCACTGCTGGACATAGGCCTCCTCAATTGCACGCTATTCAACTCTATTCTCAGCAACTCTCATCCAGTTGCTACCAGCTACCCCGCGAAGATCGTCACTCCACCGAGCCTGCGTCCAACCTTACGTTTGCCGATTCGCGGTCTTCACTTAAGAACACGTCTACCCCAACGGTCATCGGTCCTACGGCTAATATTTAATATAATTTGTAAGAAACAACTACTCGCTTTTTGAAAAAGATGAAAAGGCTATGTCTAAGAGGAGAATAACACAAAAGCCACTAGTAGTCCCGCGTAATAGACTAAAAGTATGCGACAAAAATTGTTATACCATGGCGGTGAAAATATATAACCACTTAGCCAAAGAATTTAGAAATGCTACAGATTTAGAATTTAATAGAAAGTTATACAGCTGGTTGTGTGAGAGATGTTTTTATTCCATCAATGAATATTTTGAGTGTAAAATGTAAAACTTACCTAATTACTATAATTATTATGACATTTTCTTATTGACATTACTTAAATAATATTGAACAATTATCAATAATTGAATGCTATTTTTAATATAAATTATTATTGGAAATGAGTATAATTGTATTTCATTATAATTTTATTAATTGCATTGTTATTTAATCTAAATTATGAAGTTATTGTTAGTATTTATAATTATTGGTATTTTTATGTTTTTTTGATATTTCTAATTACTGAATGTGTACTGCATGCGAATAGCTCAAGATGTAAAATCTAAATATTTGTACGGCTGAAATGCCGAATATAGTGAAACCCATATGTATTAAGACCCTAGCTACCTATATTCTTGCAAATAAATGTCTCATTCATTCATTCATTCATTCATTCATTCATTCATAATTATGACCGGCCCATTGCCACTTCAACTTACTTATTCTGTGGGCTATGTCGACCACTCTGGTTCTCAGTCGGATCACCTCGTTCCGGATGCGATCCCTCAGAGAGACTCCAAAATCCCCGAAAGTAACATAAAAATATCCTTAATTAACATTAAAAACGATTTTGTAATTAATTCAGTTAGTAGGTATTAAATATAAATAGCTAGGATTCCTTCGTCCATAAGTTTTAATTGAATTAGGATTTACGACTACTTCCTGTTGCACATTAGTTGCGCTTACACATAGTAGCCAGCAGCCACAAATTACCGCGGCGAGGTTTTGTGTTCCAAACATTCTTGTTAAAATAATATGCTTAGACAGAAATAGACTCGACACGTGCTCCGTCCAAACCACGAGCGCGACGGCACGCTGCCGCTGGGGTTAACTTGTATGTCGCCACTAGGGTTGCCAACCTATTATAGAGTATTGTTCCTACTATTAAAATAGTCTATTTTAGTGACTAACTTTGAATTAAATAAAGTGAATTCCTGCAGCTCAGCTTTTTCGATCATGAATAAAATGTAGAGAGAGAAACAAGGTTTCATTTAAAGTACCTAGATAAAAGCTGAACTTCTCATCAATTTGAATGTCTAAGGACGTACCTATTTATTTGAGTGAAAAGAAAACTACAACGAAAACTGTTAAAAAATGAATTCTACTCTTTCTTGTTACTGTTACTATTTAGGGATGATTCTCATTAGAGCGGGCCGTGCCCGGGGCGGGCCGTGTACGTGGCCCGGACGGGGCACGAATTTGAAACGTTACATACATTTTGTATGAAGCAATATTACACAGTGCATGTTCCGAGTCCCGTCCGGGCCCGCACGATGCCACGGTTGTAGGCCCGCTCACGGGTTAGGGATGATGTTTCAAATCCGTGCCCCATCCGGGCCACGTACACGGCCCGCCCCGGGCACGGCCCGCTCTAATGAGAATCATCCCTAACCCGTTTAACACACGGTGTAAATAAATCGTGCAGCACGGACGGGCTCCGGCCCGTCCCCGCCCGGCCTCGGCCCGCCCCGGGCACGGCCCGCTCTAATGAAAATCATCCCTTAGCCTCTCTGAAATTAAAACATAGGTACATTTGTTTCCTCCAAAAAAAAAAGGCAACCCTAGTCACGACCACAAATACCTACACAACAAATCGTGAAGAAATCAAGAAACTGACGTAGTTGTTTTACAAACAAAGGTTAACTGCATACAAATTGCGCTAATTAGTTAGCCGAAACGTACCTATGTAGGTACGAGAGAACAGAATGAAAGCGTGAACGCTTCTGTTTGCGGCGTCCGCGTCGAGCACTCACGAGCTCGCAACACGAAACCTCGGCGGTCCTCGCTCACAAATTCACGTTGACTCATAAATAAAGTCCAATTGAATATAATCTACTGTATATCGATCACGTAGCGATAACAAAGTATTTAATTTACATAATCACAATTCGAATGACAATAAGATTGATTTTTGTTTATTTATTTATTAATTGTAGTCAGAAAAATTATCTTAACCGGAAGATTTGGCATAGTAGGTAACGCGGTATTATCTTTCCTTTATTTTGCGATATAAGCATGACGATGGGAAGTTATAAGGAAACGTTGACCCCATTTACCTACCTTAGGTTGTCAAACTCATAGAATGACCATGACGTTCCATCGTTTTTTACCACTTATTTTTATTTTGACAAGGAACATTTTTTGCTTTAGCACAATGCATTCTAAAATGCATCGACTGTATTTTATTATTTTTGTTGTTTATTTTGAGTTAGTTACTCTCAAAATAAACAAGTCTTGGTTGAAACAATAGACATTTATGAGTGTCTTTTGTCTGAAGGACAAGGTCAAGCGAGGCTACATTTTTTGTCACAACATTTTATTGAACTATTACGTTATCACAGTTTCACAGAAACGATACCGCAAAGTGACGCATGCATGTGTGGTTGAACGCACACATGCATGTGCCTGCACTCCCTCATACATTCCCACGGTAAGCGAAGACAAACAACAATCAAACACAAATACTTCCGATGAAGTCGTTGTGAATTTCAGTAAAAGTAACGAAACCCGACCTTCTCGTCCTTGAAAGTTTTGATAAGCTGCTACTGATTCTCGTGCGTCGTCCAGGATCACAAATACATGATTCCAGATCTGGGGGCCTAAAATCGCCGCTTTAGCAGAGTCATACATAATAGAATAATAATATAAATGACGTTAAAATTCTTAAGATGTGTTATGAATTGTCACTTTGTGACCATTTTACGAATTGTAACGTGATTCACATTATCATTCTACATGATTCTGCTAAAGCGGCTCACCATACAAATTCGCGTGATACCGCGTTAACATGCAGTTCAGAATTGCACGTTCCCGGTCTGAAATCCCTTCTGCATTAACCTCCATCTGCCACCACTGGCCCCCGTAACTTGTGAGGACAACGACACTCACGTGAGCGCGCAGGTCTCAGAGACAAAGTCGGCTGCCTGCATGCGGTCTGGTCTGATGAACAGCGAGGCCATCCCCAGCTCCGCCTCCCGGCGCTGCAGCCTCCCCATCAGCCCATCGAACGAGCCGTTGTGTGACACGCCGTACACGTCCACCTGCCGCAGGTCGTAGCTGCAAGAAGAACTTACAAGTTACATGATATTACATAGTCTGTAAATTGGTTTAGGTAAAAAACATCACAAATCATTGTTTTTAACTAGATGAAGTCCGTGTTACGTGTTATTATCTGACTACTATAAGAAGAAACAGATACAAACTCAGAGGTTACAGTCTCTTTTAAAGTCCAGGTTTAATCTTGGTTAGGTAACGTAGTAGGTATAACGGGACTACCCTCCGGATGCGGCAGCCATTGAGGCGGAGCTGTATGAGGGGTACAGAGCGGCGAAGAACGCTCGAGGCTGTCCTGCGGGCCAAGTATCTGGCCCGCGACGACTGACGATAATAATGTGTTTCGACCTAAATGCAGGTATTAAATAGATATTGTCACCGTCATCCAAAAAGCTGTTATTTGAAATTTTTAGCAAGAAGACTCTCAACGGGCATCCGTGGGGGCGCCCTTACAAGATGGTGCGGGATAAACGCCGCACCCCCCCCCCGCAAACGACCGCCCCGCTGACGCAGAGTCTCCGGCCTCAGCATATGGAGGACGTGGTGAGCGCACTGTTCCCTTTGCGAGGGTAACATCCTTCCCCGCCTATGGTGCCGGAAGCGGAGGTGACCGGGGTAGACCTGTGAGTGAGTGGCGGTAGGCTAGGCAGGCTTAAGGCCAAAAATACCGCCCCGGCACCCGATGGCTTACCTGACAAAGCCTGGATACTGGCCTCGGAGGCTCTCGGGCCCCGACTGGAGGGGCTCCTAAGCGCATGCTTGGAGAGCGGCCAGTTCCCGCTTCGGTGGAGGACGGGGAAGCTGGTCCTCATTTGGAAGCCGGGGCGCCCTGCGAACTCTGCGTCCGCATACTGGCCCATCGTGCTGATCGACGAGGTGGGCAAGCTCTTTGAAAAAGTCATTGCAAACTGCCTCGCCGGCCATGTACTTACATGGGCTACGGAATGCACAACCGCCGGGATCCCTACTGACGGTAGGAGGGGTTCCCGTCAACGTCGAGTCGACGTTGAAGTACCTAGGTCCTCAACAGTCAGTGCAACTTCGTGGAGCATTGCCAACGTTTGGCTCCCAAACTGGAACGGGCCGGGGCTACCTTCAAGCGGCTGTTCCACCAGGCGCAGGTCCTCACCGGACACAGTTGTTTCGGTTGTCTCGCGTCCGGACCTGGTTTAATCCATGGTCCGGAGCGAGAGAGAATGGGAAGCCGTCACCTCCATCTGCGAAGCAGACATGCTAGCGAAGGAGGTGGAAAGTGAGAGGGAGAGAACCTCACGTCCCAGCCACCGCGGGAGACGCTTTGAGCGTCAGGAGCCACATGGTGGCTCCCGGCCACCGTAGGCGCGGGCCTGTGGACGGTGAGTAATGTGGTCGGTGGGCTACCTCGCCGTCCGTCCGTTTTATGACGACAGGACGTGTCGACGGCGCGTTCGTGTTCCACGCGCGCCTCAAAGAGATGTCAACAAACGGGAAGGGGTTCGCAAGGTCCGATGCCTGCCGGGCCTGCGGGACTGTTCGGAAGACATACCGCGGCCCTGGAACACAAAGGGCAAAGAAGGAACAAAGATGGGTTTTAGTCATTGAAGATTTCCCATCCGAAAAAAAAGGAATAACGTGACTACACACACGTAGTTCAAGCGACTTGTGAACACGTGTCATGCATTCCGACGCCGACGACGTCTAGAAAGTTTAGTATGACTCTTTATTTTAATAGGTAGGTAATGTTTTGTACAGCTATTTGCCAGAATTGTTCGATCATCAAACTCATGACTAAAGCTCTTTTGCATTATTATTAGCTGATTTTTTGTTCACATCAACAAGTTGCTAAGGAAATACCTAAGTATTACGGTGACGAAACACATTTGGATGCGTGTAAACGTTTTTGTGCTCAATATGAATGATTTAACAACAACTAGAATATAAAGTAGCATATTGTACAAAATCTCAATCCCATAACATTAAATAAAAAAACTTGGAACAAGTTTCTAACTCCTTTTATGATTTTGGTTTTCTGTAGTTCCATCATTTGAATTGAATGTTGGTTGTAATTAGTCCTCAAGAGACCGAATTTCAGCCATAGGTGCCAATCTCAGTAGCGAAACATGCACTCACTCCTAAATCATAGTCTGGTGGTAGTGGAACGGCAATTAGACACGACGTGACCGAGATCAAGAGATCACCAAATTTTATCAGGGTATCACACCGCCAACTGCCAAAGTCCGAGCTGCTACTGAGAACCCCAACACTTTTCCTGACCTGGGAATCGAATTCAGAACCTCAGCAGTCGCACGTACGACCACGAGAACAACGGGGCTGTTAAATATTGGTTTAGACGTGAATACTTGCCGGAAGTTCATGTCCTGCGCCAGCAGTAGCATGAGCGGGTGAGTGAACTTGGGGAACGTGTCGATCTGCCGGTTGCGCAGGTCGCGCCAGCCCTTGAAGTTGTCCGGCTCCGTCACCTGCCGTACACGAATTTTACACAGTAACATAACATTACTTTTGCTCGACCTCAAAAAAAAAAAACATTTATTTCAGGCAAGAGCCCATACGAAAGATAAATTTCAAAAGATAAATAATTTCAGGACAAATTTCAAAATAAAAACTAAATAAAGAAAAATGAAATAAAATTACATTTTATATAATATTAATTTATTAAAATTGTTAGCAAATAATAAGTGTGCACGCGAATGATCAAAAACCATTTAATGCTGTTCGTGAAATGTCCATAATTTATAACCAAATAATTAACATACACCGAGGTTTGCGGCAATCATATTCAGAACCAGTTGTTGCCCACGACCTACGTTCGCGGGAAATTATTATAAAAAATATTACTTCCCTTTTTGAATCGAATTTTGTAACCAATTTCAAGGGCTTTAATATTTTTACACGGAACCCTAATTATTTTTCTAAAATAAAAGTAGCCCATGTTAAACCTTATAACATCAGCTATCTGTCAGTAAAAGTCGGTCGTCCGGCCGTCAAAATCGATCCAGCCGTATCGGAGATTAGCCGGGACAAACAGACAAAAATTTAAAAAAAATGAGTTATTGTTATGAGTACCGTATATTTCATATGCATTCAGTAAAAAGCTGTTACTTTGGTATAGAGACGTGGCAATGATAACGCAGCGTGACTAAATACCAACTCGCCGCAGTACTTAAAATGTTCATTAAAATAACCTTCAATGCTGTATTTCATTGATTTCACCTTCACCAAATAGAAGGCTACTGCAACCATGCATATTGTCCCACTGCTGGGAGACAGGCATACCTATCCTCTGTATATGAGAGGAAGTCATAACCCACCACGTGGGCCCAATGCGGATGGTAGTACTTCAACCATTACTGTTATTAATGCCAATAATACTCCAGGGAAGTCTTATAAGGTATCCTTAATGTCTACCCATCCTATAGGTCCCTCTAGCTGTAGAGATTCTAGTAGATGGATGGCTACCGATCTCCATGTTTCTATAATAAGTTATGATATTATGACGACATAAACAATTAGAATAGGAAAGACAGAAATAATCCTGGATGTTCCTGATGCTGAACGCAATTAACAAATAATGCAAAAGTGCATCTTAACTATCACTTTCGCAAATCTAAGTGCGTTTCCTGCATGTGCGTAGCTGCAAACCCTGTCACACAGAACTTACCACAGAAATACCCTTCATGGACATATTCCTCAAGTCTCTCCTCCTGGACACGGCGGAGGGCAGCGCGCCCCACAGCGCTTGCAATTCCTGGCGGGAGCAGTTCCTGGCCAAGACCAACTCAGACTGAAGGTACGGCATGCCCGGCTTAATGCTGTACACGTCCACCAGGCTCTCTCCCGCGCGCGAGGACCACACTACGTCGGCGTCGGGCAGGATCGCACAAGCGGAGAGAGTGGCCTCGATGATGGACCGATCTGACGAGGAGTTGTGCAGCAGCAGCCAAGAGTGGCGGTAGTTGAAAGCGCGAGAGACGGAGGCCTGGAATAAGTATTCGAGTCGAGCTATGAGCGGGTAAATTCAAACCCTGTGTTTACACTTATTAAAGTGTTTTTGTTTAGCTCATTTTTGAGTTTAGTAAATTAGTATTATACAGAAGATTAATAATGTACAAGACTTAACTAGACTACACTGACTAGACTTAACTACTAAATATAATCTAATTATAAGTGTGACTTTTAACTTTTTCTCCGTCAGCAAGTTTAATTGTTTCCAATCTTTAAGCAAATTGCATTGTAATAACTAATAAGTACCTGCCTAAGCGGCAAAGCTAGCTACGGCAACGTTGCGCCGCGTTTTGCGACCCACCTCCAATATGGTTTATACAAAATGCTAGAAAATTATGTAGTAAATAGAATTTTTCCAGCGCGGTGTAGCCTGCCCAAATCGGCCTGAGCCTCCGAACTATAGGTATGATACGCATCTGTGCACCAACTAGCTAGACGGGATACCTACCTGCTCCAGGATGAGCTCGGCGCCGGGACAGGCCAGGTCCAACAGGATGGCCTCCCGGAAATTGCCGCGTGGTGTCATCGGTGGCGCGCGCAAGAAGTCGGATATCAGCGCCAGTCTCACGCCGTCGCGGGCGCTGCTGCGGTACAGCTCCGATATGCGCTCTACAAACGTACGTTTCTTATCATCTTACGAATAAGAAATCCTGGTGCGTTATTCACCATGCTATAACTGGTAAAAATGATACTCTTATTACGCCAAGGTTGGGACTTGGCGTTTATTATACCTACGAGTATCATTTTTAAAAAGGTAGTGTCATTTAAGTAAGTAGCTACAGGTTTACCTACTTACTTAATTGGCACATTTTTCGGGACAAGCCCGCCACACTATTCCCAACCATTGCAACTCTTGAAAGCCTGGATCAACAGAGGCGACCACCAGAGAGGCGCCACCGCACCGATCCAATGAAGCTCCACGAGTCCCGAAGAAACAATTTAACTGTTTTGGATCCCGCAACGAAATAGATAGTCAGAAAACAAAGCATAAATATACCGAATTTCGATTTATCGCAAGAAAGTAAGGCCACATAAAAGGATAGAACGCCTCATGCATTTAATCCTTCAAAATCACACATTCTCACAAGTCACCTTCTCGCCCAAATAGTCTCGCGCATCCTATTTGCGTAAATATTATCGCTCCGTTTCTATGTACAGGGTTAAATTTTGAAAGGATTACCAAACCAAGCTTCCTGCTTGATTATGTAGCTAAACCTATCTGCATTACCAGGCGCCCAGCAGACGAAGGCAGTCATCATGGCCAGCTCCTTGGTGAGGAAGTACGCCAGCACAAAGCTGATCAGCTCCATGGTGACGCGATGGCTGACGGAAGCGGAGTAACGTGCTCTGTCTGCAACCCCTCGCAGGCGGGTTGTTAAGGGGAAGCCCATCGATCAACGCGGGTCTGTAATACATATATTGGATATCGGGCTGGTCGGTGTCCGAAACTTTATTATAAAGGTGGTCGCCAGCGCTACAGCTAAGCATGACGTTGTACTGCGTTCTATCCGCAAGGTCGGGTGGTGTTATTGTGTTTTTCTATCAGGCATTTGTCAGTAGCAGCCCGGAGCCGGGACTTGTGTCCGTCCGGTTGATGGCAATAGCTTTGGCTCACCCCCTCTTACATGGAACTCAAACATACATATGAATGTATATGCCGAAATATAGGTGTTTTTCAGGTACACCTCTGCCTAACCTTTGGGGGATTACATCGGCGGGCGGCAGTGTTATGTTAGTGCCGATGCCTGCTATGTTTGTTTCTTTTACAACGCACCCATTGCGCATCGGTCGCACCGATACACACAAACTTTCCGCATAATCTTTTCTTTACTGTTCACTACTTCACTTATAACTATGAAGTCAATGCAATATTAAAACAATGAATTAACTTTGAACCGTCATTCATAATCATCTCGACATTCAAACCAATGTTATGGAAATAAGCTGTGTTTTTCTTTTATTTTTAAATCAAGTTCCAATTAATTGCCTTAGCTTCATGTTTTGTCTGCTTGTGCTGGCTGATGGAATGTTGATATTAAATGGCATTAGCCAGAAAGTTTTTTTTATCACGTAGGTACCTACATCTTTATTTATGTCAGTCTGTAGGTTTGCAGGTTACAGGCAGACAATATTAAGATGTTGCCAGCCGAAGATCTTACTAATCACCATCGAAAGTAAACATATTTATTTGGCACGCCACAAATGCATACAACATAAAAAAAAACTTAAATCTACACCGACCGACTTGTTAATCTTCCTGCCCTTGTCCCATGAGACTCGGTGTGACGGTGTCTGAGCAACATGTGCTTTTCTTCGTTTATCCCCAGTCAGCTGTCACGCTATCATTTACTCCGTTCTCATTCATAACATTCCTCACACAATCCATCCGTCTTGTTATTAATGAATAACTAATGTTACAAATAACTTCTCCTTAACGTCCATTAGATTGGCGATCATTATAAAGCTAGGAGTGTTTGTGCAGCAATCTTTGTGCACGATTACCTAGCATTACACATTATACATTAGTTATTGGTGCACTATGTCGCATAATGAGCGAAAATTGCCCGTTTAACCCTTAACTATCGACATTAAATGGATCACGATATGGAGAGTCCGATTAGAAATTAAGGAGTTAGAAGTTTATGAGTGCCTTAAAATGGCACTATAGGTAATTTATTACTTTAACTGGCGAAATGTAGGCGGGTACTACTTACTATAATATTTTAGGTCTTTACCTATGAAATTGGAGATTTGTATGAAAATTTTAAAATATAAAAATGTTGGTATGTTTTATTTTAGCTAATCAAAGTACTGGCCAAAATTATCTACACAATTTTGCTATTTTGTTGGCAGTTTGTTTATCCCTATACTGTAGAAGTCTGTTGGGCGGGAGGCGATGAAGTCAGCGAAACCGTTTTGTCCTGCCTCTCGGATGTTGAATTCTTTCCCACTTAAAAAATTGTCTAAATTTTGAAAAAAGTAGAAATATTAGGGCAAGGTCCCAATACGGCTTGTCACCGCGGGGGATAACGACTACAACCCTCCACCTCCACTACAAAATCTCTACATCTGTACCTACAATGCAAAATCGCTACTATCAGATGAAAGAATGGTCGATTTTAAGAGAGCAATTTCAAAAATAAAATACGATATTATAGGCCTTTCGGAAATAAGAAGAACGGGATATAATATTATGGAAGACAACGAACATATTCTCTGCTATTTCGGGGAAACAAAAGGTCAATATGGAGTTGGATTCCTTATAAAAAAGGAATACAAACTAAACATTGAGAGCTTTATTGGAATATCCGAACGCATCTGCATTTTAAATCTCAACTATAACAACACAAAACTCACCATTGTTCAAGTGCACGCGCCAACGGCTGATGCAAGCAACCAAGAAATCAATAACTTCTACAACCAACTGCAGAACGCACATTGTCCATATAATAACCAGAAAATAATATTAGGCGATTTTAATGCACGTGTTGGACAGCGAGTATCAGGCGAAGAAAGAATACTGGGCAAATACTGTTATGGAAAAAGAGACAAAAGAGGTGAAAAGTTGCTCCAGTTTTGTTGGGAAAATAAACTATACATTACTAATAGTTTATTCAAAAAGAACAATAAAACTATGTGGACATGGCTCTCGCCAAAGAAAAGAAAAAGTCAAATCGATTACATACTAACCAATAGAAAGGAGAACATCTCAAACTTAGAAATAATATCAAATTTAACATTTCCCAGCGACCATCGACTCTTGAGAAGCACACTTAAGTTTGCGCCGATAAAGAAAAGTAGAGCAAAATTCAAAAATTATAAAACCAAACTCAGTACTTCAGAAGAAAAAGAACAATTCACACAAATGTTAACCACAAACATAAACGAAATTAAACTAGAAGAAAATGAAAATATAGAGTCCTTATACAACAAAATTAAAAAAACCAATAATCACCAGTTTAAACACAATCCGACAGAAACCAACACAAAAACGGGAGACCATCCCTGTTCACATAAAATGTCTTATTACCAGAAGAAGTGAATTGATTCAGAAGAAATACCTAACAAAAGAAGAAAAAGACGAACGAACATACCTCTACAAAAACATCTACAAACTAATGAAACGGGAACGCACAGAACGCAGAATAAAAGAAATTAAAACACACCTCGAATCAACAGGTAGTTTAAAGAAGGGACTTAAAAATCTTAATACCACTAAATGCTGGATACCCTATATAAAGGATGATACTAATGACAAGAAAATATTATCAAGATCTGATATAATAGAAAAAGCAACAACATTTTATAACAATTTATACTCAGCAAAGGATACTACTCCGGAAATCGAAACCAGCAGCCAGGACTCTGCTACTCTAGATAGATTCTCTATTTATGAAGTAATAAAGAAAATCGAATCTCTAAAATCCGGCAAAAGCAACGGGCCAGACGGAATCCCAAATGAAGCACTGAAATTGGGGAAAATGATACTAGCACCATACTTGACAACCTTATTTAACAAGATTCTAAACGACAGGGCGATACCGAAAGAATGGGCGCAATCTGACATTATTTTACTGTACAAGAAAGGAGACCCCGCCGATATTGGCAACTATCGACCAATAAGCCTACAGCCAAATATGTACAAATTATTTGCTTCATGTCTTGAGGATCGTTTAGCAGTGTTCATAGAGAAATTCCAACCGCCGGAACAAGCAGGTTTCAGGAAAAACTTCTCAACAACGGATCACATCCACACTTTAAATTTGATTATAGAGAAATATACAGAGCACAATAGACCACTCTACCTGGCATTTATTGACTACGCCAAAGCCTTCGACTCTATATCACATAAGAGCATGTGGAAAGCTCTACATGAGTGCGAAGTACCATCGGAGACTATAGATCTTATAAAAGACATCTACTACAAAAGCAAAAGCCGTGTCAAGTTAGAGAGACAAGGCCCTGAAATAAACATTTGTAGAGGCGTCAGACAGGGAGACCCCCTATCACCGAGAATTTTTATAGCTGTGCTTCAAAGCATAATGAAAACTCTGAACTGGGAAAAGAAAGGAATTTTTATAAATGGGAAACTCCTTAGTAACCTTCGATTTGCGGATGACATCATACTCTTCTCTGAAACAGCACCCCAATTACAGGAAATGATAAACGAGCTTAATGATGTAAGCAATACGATCGGCCTGGAACTAAACACTGCTAAGACTAAAGTCATGACGAACCACCATACTATACCAATACGGGTTACTAACAAAACATTAGAATACGTTCAAAGTTACGTTTACCTGGGACAGCAAATATCTTTATCTAAGACAAGACACGAAGATGAGGTTAAAAGACGAGTCAACATAACCTGGAATAAATTCTGGAGCAATAAAGAAACCCTAAAATCAAAACTCCCTATACATCTCAAGAAAAAGGTTATGGACTCATGCTTATTACCCTGTCTTACATATGGCTGCCAAACATGGATATACAATAATAATACCAAAAACAGAATACAAGTCTGCCAGAGAGCTATGGAAAGGAGCATACTAAACATACAAAGAAAACACAGAAAAAGAAACACAGACATAAGAAAAACAACAAAAATAATAGATGCTTTGGAACATTCTCAAAAATTAAAATGGAAATGGGCGGGTCATATTGCACGTATGGACAAGGAAAAATGGACACAGAGAGTAACTACCTGGCAAGGACCAACAAACAAAAGGAAAAGAGGTAGACCGAAAGAAAAATGGGTTGATGAATTAATAAGAAAAGCCGGTGAAAATTGGATCACAAAAGCAAAGGACAGACAGACGTGGAACAAAATGGAGGAGGCCTCCACCCGTTGAGGGGTCCATATGGAACAATATAGAATTATATAAATGAAATTGTAAATTGGTTTTGAAAATTTAATTTATTTAATATTTAGAATCTATATATAAGGAAAGAAATGAATTTAATAATTTAGAAATTATTTGTTATGCGATTGTAACTTTATAATCTTGGATATAAATTGTAATAAGTTTGTTATTTTTATGCATGCACATAATTATGTACTAGTAATATTATGATATATTTGTTTTTTATAACTCATTCATTATGGAATTAAAGAGGCTATAATAATAATAATAATAATTAGGGCAAGGTCCAGTGAGTACGGTGGGTGACGGAGAGTTTCCAGCTGTAACTCTTGTAGCTTTGCGATGGTCTGTCGTGAAGTGTAAGCTCGCGCGTTGTCGTGGAGAAGCAATGGGAAGAGCGATTGACCAGTCTTGGTTGTTGAATTGCGAGCTTCTCTATCATTGTTTGCAATTCTTGGCAATAGACTTCTGCCGACACTGTTGTGCCATTCGGTAAGAAGATTTACAAGTCCGGCACTAGTCCACCAGACAGTCACCATCATCTTCCTATGAGTGATCTTTTTGTTAGCGCACTGATTAGGTGCTGTACCCGGGTCCACCTACCGAGACGAACGCTTACGGTTGTCGTACAGGATCCACTTATCATCACAGGTAACAAGTTCGATAGGGCACGCCACGATAGTGGCGATAAGTCCCCTCTTTGAGGAGTGGCTAGAGAGGCGCCACGGCGCCCTCGCCTGCCGCCTGACGCAGGTCCTCTCCGGACACGGTTGTTTCGGGAGGTACCTGCACCGAATCGGGCGGGAGGAAACGCCCGGGTGTTATCATTGTGTGGATCGCCCGGAGGACACGGTGGAGCACACCGTGCAGGTCTGCTCCGCTTGGACGGAGCACCGCCGTGTCCTCGTAGAGGCGATTGGCGGCGGCGACCTCTCGCGTCCGGCCCTGGTTCAAGCCATGGTCCGGGGCGAGAGGGAATGGGAAGCCGTCACCTCCTTCTGTGAAGCAGTCATGCTAGCGAAGGAGGTGGCGGAACGTGAGAGGGTCAGAACCTCACGTCCCAGCCGCCGCGGAAGAAGCACCGGGCGTCGGGGGCCACGCCGTGATGGCTCTCGGCCACCGTAGGCGCGGGCCTGTGGACGGTGAGTAATGGGTTAGCTCGCCGTCCGTCCGTCTTATGACGACAGGCCGTGTCGACGGCGCGTTCGTGTTCTACGCGCGCCTCAAAGAAATGTCAGCAAACAGGAGGGGCCCGCAAGGGCCGATGCCTGCCAGGGCTGCGGGACTGTTCGAAAGAGATACCGCGGCCCTGGAACATAAAGGGCAAAAGAAGGAACATGGGTGGTTTTTGTCAGTAAGAGTCTGACACTCCCTTCCGCTCCGCCCAGAGCGGGAGGAGTCATTTGATGATTTCCCACCCGAAAAAAATAAATAAAAAAAAAGGTAACAGTTCGATTTAGAATTCCCTCGTTTTTATGCCGATTCAGTAGTGCTATGCATGCCTCGACGCGTTAGTCTCGCCGTTGGTCGCTTAGTTCGTGTGGCACCCACTAATCTAGCTTTTTTATCTTTCCGATTTGACGCAAGTGCTTCAATGTTGTTTTGACACTAACTCCAAGGCCCGCAGCAAGCAAGATCAGCCGTAGATCGAGTTGGATCCGCTTCCACTATCGCCTTCAATTCGTCGTTGTCGACAATGTTTACCGTCCGACCGCGAGGCTCGTTCTTCAACTCAAAATTTCCAGATTTAAAACGATTGAACCAACAATGGACCGTGTTTATGCAAGCAGTGTTCGGCCCGTGCACGTACGTGTTGTTTGCGCAGCGGTATTTCCACTGTAGCGCGTAGGCATATTATACATCTTTAGTCTTAGGCATTGTATGACGTAGCTCGTAAGTTAGATTTAAGTCCTCTCTACCTCTGTACAAGACCAGTCGTTCATTACACCTTCAACAGAGAACACGCCTTTCATTTGCCCAACCTTCTGATACTCAAGCACATATAACCCCTGTCGACAGCTCGACAAGGTACCAAAGTGGCAAAGTGGCAAACCACGTAGGAACTCATATTCGAAATTTGTACGAATTTTCAGTTTATCCATGGCGCCAAAAACTAGCACAATTTCACAAAAACAAAATACAATCTCAAAACAAATGACTGGATTTGAAATTAAAAGAACACGGCTTTCGAATAAAATTTATTTGAATTTCGAATTGTGCGCCAATCCACAGATAATTAAATCTGAAAATGCTGTAGGTTATAAAATCTACAATTTCATAGATAAAGACGTATCCCTACCCAACCCTACGCGGAACATAAGCGTGATGTTATTAGTCATAAACAGAGCATCCCCACACCTTTTCTGCTCCTTGGCAAACAAAAAGGAAACATTTCAATAAAATCTTCTTTAAATTAAATTGTCTTCTAATTATTCTGTGAAAATGTCTTCCGTGAATATAATAATAGAATAACATAGGTACTGCAGGAGTGCTGGCGACTGTGATCATCAATCTTTTGGACAATATTTCCCACCATCATAGCTTAAGGGGAGACTGCTCTTTGTGAATCTCCTCGGCTGGTATCTAGAGTCCTATCGGCGCCATTTGCAGGGAAACTAATGTGGCAAGCCATTCAGTCACTAACAGTAACTTTGTCATTCTTTTGACTTCCTGCTTACCTTACCTACGAATTCCAAGACTTCCATTGCGGCTTGTCTGAAAGAAACAACAAAGTAACCGCGCTACTTGGTAAACTTCCTTTTATTTATGTTGCCGCGGATCACAATTCACAACTGGTCTTGCCGTATGGTTGTAGGGATCTTCTTATGTATAGCTAGCTATGGGTATGTATAATCTCCCTGGCAAACAGATGCCATTTCAGGGTGCCAAGGCACTAGCAGTTCTTTGTGAGATTTTAACCCGGAAAAGCCTTCCCTACCATTATTTATATTTGCTTACTTCGACCAACTATATTGAGAAAGTAAATCAAAGACAGTGCAGCATAGTGTGTGTTTTGAACAATCTCAATCAATGGTTACTTTGTCTGGTCCCATTTTGTTGATACGCGAAGTTCAACAAGGTTAACTACACGATCTCCTGCAGTGATAGCAGTAATGTTTACCACGCGCCTAGCGGATTATCGAGAACAACAAAACCGCACATTGTATCGGCCTATCTATTGGATATCAGCAGCGTGCAGTTTCACAAAGGTTGTGTCTTTCTTTCTGATCATGTTACTGAAAGCGATCAAACTTGCTACGCCGAGTAAGGACTGACATAATTTTATTGCCTAACGACATCGATCGTTTGATTCACAAACATTTACAAGTCGACTAATCGCAGACTTTTTGTTTGACACCAATAAAATATCTCTATGTCTGCTAAATCGGCTAAACCTGTTAATCGGTATTGTTTTGAATTTAAAATTAACAAAAGAACATTAGGTGTTTAATAGTTGAGGTCGTCCATTAAATTGCACTTAAGATAAAATAAAACAATGGATCTAACGGCAACATAAATAGTCTATTTATTAATCTAAGTAATGTATCACTATGTGTTGATGAGCGAGGCGATGGGGGGGCAGGCGTCGGGCTGCACGAACAGGTTGGCGTGGTTGATGACGAGGTAGGTGCTGAGGCTGCCCACGATGGAGCCCAGCTGGCCCACGCCGCCGCACAGCCGCATGCCGCGCGCGCCGCCCGCCCGCGCCCAGCCGTACACCCACATGCGCGCGTACGAGATCACGCCCGACACCACCACCCACGCGATCACCTGCAGGCAAGTGACAACACACATTGTACATCATCACGGGACTCTAGCATAGCAATAGTCTCTAAACATTACACGAAACTGGCTCGTTGTTATAACTCAAAAAAAATGTCGTGAGTTTTGAGTGACTGTGGATGGGTATAAGATTAGAGGAAAACAAAAGAAACGATGGAAGGATTGTGTGAAGAATGATATGGCACGAAAAGAGGTGTCTGATGAGATGACGAGTAATAGAGAAGTATGGGAAAAGAAGACATGCTGCGCCGACCCCAAATGAATTGGGACAAGGGCAAGAGAATGATGACATTACCCAGTGGCTGGGCCCGACAGCTGACTCACTGGCTCCAGTCTCTGAGCTCGTGTAAACTATGTTTTTTCAAGATGACTGGCGCTGGTAAGAAGGCGAAAACAAACGCTGACCGGAGGCAAAACCAGTAGAAGTGTACAAGCAAGGAACCCTGGATAGTGCTTAACAGTAGACCATGATCCTTCACTACATTTATGACCCTGTATGCCGCTCCCTCACCGGGACCACTCGCCTGTATTGTACAGATTACCTACATGCCTACATCTACATCAGGGAGTGAGGAAAACCGAGCATTACGTTGCGCAACCTGTTTACCTGTAATAATTATACAATTTGTAACGACTGGTTTCTATTATACAAAACCGAGTCTTGGCCAGGCACATCGGTGACGTCTGCTCTCGATATTGGCCGTCATCTCAGAATTTGCTTCCTTTTCCTTGTAGGCCATTATCATGTAGGCCATCATCTTTCAATTATCATCTAACATTCCAAAAACCCTTAGCCTTCCTCGACATAAGTGAATGTGACAATATACGAATATGTATGTACTATAACTACAGAGAACTATAATAATGTACCAAATGCCCGACGACTCGAGGGGAGGTTGGCGCCTAGCAATAGGTAACGTAACCAAAACGCTCACGCAATCGTCTGGAACACAAAACCTCAGCCATCTTCGAACAATTATTTGTTTCTCTTTAATAGAAACATGAGTAGGAAAGTGAATTTAAAGTGAAGGTCAGGAGAGTCCGCGTCAGAGAAATATTAAAACTGTTTTCATGCTTTCTTGCAATTTAGAATCTAAATTGATAAAGTGCTCTGCTCTATCTTTGCTTTGGCTGTGTTTTTTTTTCTGATTGCCAAATACAGTTTTGGTGACGCATTATAAATATTGCACAGAGTAAGAACAGGACTAAAAACGCATTTTTTTTATCAAAATTATATTGCTACCGTCCTAGGTCAACCCCAATAAAGTTGGGAAAGACTAGGAAGATGATGATGATCCCAGGCTGCCAATGCTTACTACCCGCCATTTTGACGCGCCAAGCCTAGGCGACATATCGATGGCATCTTATTAACCGACTTCCAAAAAGGAGGAGGTTCTATGTTCGACTGTATGTATTTTTTTTATACATTTATGTTCACTGATATCTCAGTCAATTGTAGACTGATTTTCAAAATTCTTTTTTTTATTCGAAAGAGTAGACTCCCGAGGTGGTCCCATTGTCACCATGTCAGGATCTGATGATAAAACCCCAGGGAAATCGAGGGCAACCCTCATATTTTATAGGCACGTATTACGTGTTTCAGGTTTTTTCTAAAGCTATTCAAGTATACGCATCTGGGAGTCATCACCTCATGTTGATGAGCTGATGATGGAAGGTATAACTCCTTAACGGTTAGGAGTTGGAGGATAGATCATTGGTAAAATATTAACAGTGGACCGATATTCAAAATTCTTTTTGCATTCGAAAGAGTATACTCCCAAGTTGGTCCCATAGACTACTAATATTGTCATGATCTGATCATGGACTTCGGAGATATGAAACGGAACTCTTCAATAATAGACAGCAAATCTGTCGCGATTACTGCAATCGCTTGGATGATTTTTGTTTACACAACATCATAACATAACATCACACTTGTTTGCTCTGAGGGGTTACGCAGTCGCAGATGTGTACAGTACACCAACATTTCGACAATTAGGTATTAGGCTAAGTTCCATGTTATTGAAATGTACGTATACCAATGTAAAATAAATGCATAGCAAATATTTGTATAGGCTATTACAACTAAAAATGGAAAAATAAAAAAACTTTATGCATAAAATAAAACCGACTTCAAAAAAGTGAAAAATAACTTTAGCTTCAGAAGTCGGTGACAAAAAAACTATATCAAACAAACAAAAGTCACCGACTTCAGAAGCTAAAGTTATTTTTCACTTTTTTGTTTTAATTTTTTAAGTTTTATGAGAATATACAATATCCTGTCCGGATGTAGCGACAGTTCGTCTGGCGTATTATGATAGTTGTCAGTCCGCCGTATCTCCAAGATTATGTTAAGCTACAAGCAAATGCGACAGATAATTACCTACTAATCAATGGCACTAGTAGTTGATGATAAGTGATAACGAATGCTTTCAGTCAATCAATCATTCACAGATGCTTGCATGAATTTCAGAACAATCGAGCAATTTCTAGCACGATGGCGCCAAAGAGAAGCAATGGTGTTACTGTGTGGATTAGATACGCGAAGCAAGAGAAATAGGTGACCGCACTTGTGTACGGGTCACCAGGAGTGTTGTCAGTGTCGCGGACGTACCGACAGATATTGTCTTTTTAAGCTAGAGAGGAGCACATCCGCTGTTGGAACGAGTATTTGATAAATAAGTAACCCACGTAGCTCCTATATGTATAGTTGAAATCTAGCGTCCAGCGTCCTTTAGCATCAGCGACGACGGTCGGTCTCTTATACTTTCTTAACTTTTCATAGAGAATTTCAGAACACGTAAATCTTGTACATCTCAAACTCAAAGCATGTATTTCAACAGTCCATTACAGGCACTTTTGAATGTCAGAAAAACAAAGAAAGAGAAACGACAGTCACAGTTATTCTAAGGCGTACATCTCTATAGAGATCGAAGAACGCAATATACGCTCTTTAAGCAACAAACTCCATGGACACTCTTTTCAATCAAAATATTGTTACAAAATAAACATCACTATCTCGAGCAGAAAAACCAGCCTTGTGTTATAGTTACCTGACAGAAATAGTTATGTAGATAACTATCACATAAAGTCAGACAAATATACAAAGCCCATACAAATATACAAAGTACATGAGTGAGCAGCGGTGGCGCCCCCGACTTACGAACAGTAAGTCGTGGCTTCGAAACCAGGCGAGCGTATTTTTGTGTAATTTATTTCATCACCACTGCTCTCAAAAACGGTGAAGGAAAACATCGTGAGGAAACCGGCCTGTCCTAGAACCAAAAATTCGAAGATATGTGACATCTACCAACCCGCACTGGGCCCGCGTGGTGGATTATACCCCATTCCCTCTCATAGAGTGGAAGCCGTGTGTCCCAGCAGTGGGAACATTATAGGCTGATTATGCTATACAAATATACAAGGCCCATACAAATAACATGTGCCCTCAGAAAAAAAACGTTAACATACAGAACTCAATTACCTATTATACTGCATCGTTATCTAGTCTGTTGCTTCAGACTGTGCGTGTGATAGTAATTTGGGATAATTAAGATAATTTTAATGTAAGATGATAACATCGCGGATGACCCACGTGCTACGTAACAGATGAACGTAGACATTGTGCCCGGGCCCGGCTAAACTTGGAATAAAAACACTTCTGCCTAAGTTGGCGGTCTGCACAGTGATCATATACTTTCACAAAATAGTCTCACTTTCTACTGAAGGATATAGATAGTAAGTAACAAAGTAAAACTCACAACCAAAGCTACCCCGCCCGCGGTGTGCTGCAGCGGCGGCGTCGGGCTGAGCAGGCCGGTGGCGAGGATGTAGGCGAAGGGCGGCGCCGACAGCAGCAGCAGCGCCGCCAGCGCGCGCGCCGGCAGCGGCCGCAGCCACACGCCCGCCAGGCACGCCGCCGGGTTGGCCATGGCGCCCAGCGTCACCGCCAGGTGGTACGCCTGCGTGCCGTACGGCCGGCACGAGTACGACTGCACGGACGGCAGCACGCCGTTGTTGAGTGCGTTCAGCAGCGCCATCAGCAGCATCACGCCCAGCCAGCGCGGCGCCAGCAGCGAGGGCCGCTCCGACGTCGCCTCGTCGTCCTTGGCCGCGGCCGCCGGCGCCACGCGCTCCGACAGGAAGCCCGCGTAGTTGTTGATGATCACGAAGGCAGCCAGGCTGGCGGCCGACAGCGCGCCCAGCAGCAGCAGGAACACCATAGTGTCGAAGCGCGCGGGCGGGTAGTGCGGCACTAGTTCGGTGTTGTTGGCGTTCGGTAAGCACTCGGGCTCGCCGCCCACCCCCTGCGCCAGCGCCAGCAGGCTGGACACGAAGCCGCTCAGCCCCTCACCCACCAGGTACGTGGCGAGGTACACGTCGCGGAAGTGGCGCAGGTACGGGTAGAACAGCACGGAGCTGGTACAGCCCACCAGCGCCGCGAAGAAAGTCAGCGTCAGGTAGGCCACGGACCGCTCCGTGCCGCCCACCAGCGCCGTCTGCTCATACAGGAAGGCATTGAGCACGAGCGCCAGCGTGCCGATGACCAGCAGCGCGTAAATGTAGACGGCGTCAGTGACGCGCGGCAGCAGGCGGCGCAGTAGCGCGTATAGCAGCAGGCCGCTATTGGCCAGCTGCACCGCCATCACCATGGATGAGGGCAGCGCCCAGCCCTCGGGCAGCCGGTCCACCAGCAGCGGCAGCTGTACGTACAGCCCGTTGACGCCGAGCCACGTGCCGATGCCCCAGAACACCATGAGCACGTCGAGCGCGACCAGTCGTCGCGCGCCCCACATGTTGGCGGGCGCTGCGTCTCCTCGCTCCAGGCACGGCGAGTTCTCCTTGTCCTCGTTCAACCTGCGGCACGGCGCGTGTTAGTCTCGCCACAAGCTGCACCGAGTTCGGCGAGTGATAACAAAGCGGTTTGTTTCGAAGATGACGATTGGTATTTATGACTGAAGATAAGAAAGTATTACGTTATTGCACGAATTATCGTGAGCTTACTTCTCACTGTAAATAAACGCATGAAATGTGCGCTTATATACTTGCTGAGTTTAGGATAACGCTCGGATAAGATTAGCAGAATGCGCCGAGCGCGGGCTGGTGAAGCAATCGCGGAGACAAGTGCAGCTGCTGAGGAGATACACTGGAGTTATACAAGCTGCCGATCTATGTGTTACCAGCACTGTATTCCACACGTTAGTATGGTTACACGAACGTATGGACAAGTGCTACGTACGACATTTTACAACAGAATCGCCAACTGATAAAATGAACTGGACGGAAACGATAAAATAACGAAATGATGAAGGAAATAATTATCGATAGCCAACGATTAGCCACGACGACAGATTAACCTGTAAGTGATATTGAGAGCTGATTCCAAGTAGGACGTGCTATGTGCGCAGACGAGGCCGCTGAGCTGCGCAGAGTGCACAGTCCCGCAGTCCGGTGCCTGCGTCGGAGGGAGCGAACGTCTTCAACTTGACAATACCAATTACGATCCTATTCCTATGCTCTGCTGCACAACATCAGCCATCAGTTAAGTAAGTAATTTATATTATTTGTGAGCCGCGAACTTGTAACATGATTATGACAGTATTTAACTAATTATTCTTGTGTGTCTCAGCTGTTACCGCGAGAAGTTGTGATAATTCGTACAATACGTAATACGCAATACAAATCGTCGAGGTCACTGTCACGATTAAAACCGAAGCTAAAATAATTATTAATTTATCATATTTGACGTGGTACTAGTGGTTAGTTTATCCAATGTAATTTAGTGATAAATGACTCCGTTGTCTAATACAGGGTCATGTTGTTGTTGTAGCCCTTTGATTGCATGATACTGGATGTTATCGTAGTTTCAGCAGCGGGTTCTTATCAACAGTAGAGCAGCCACCAGTCACCAGCGTCATACTACCACAAGTGCAACCGCTCCTTCGCTAACTAATTCATACGATTAGGCAAACTAGCAAAGATAATTTAAATGTGAATAATTTGACTTGACTATGTGAATACAGTTAATTGTTAGAGATAAGTAATAAAACACAGTACACAATTATACATACCTGTTTTCCATTTCAATGAAAAATTATTAGTAATGTAGTTATTACCTAACTAATAATTTATTATAATAATTTAATATTATATTATTATGTAATATTTATACGTATTACGTATAGTTAGTAATAAGGGACTAATGGGAGGACGTGCGTAAGCGCACGCGGCACGACCAGCTCCTCGACGCACCGCCGGCGGCGCAGCAGGGCTGCCGGACAAGTGACCTACTTGTAACCACCACTAACCACTTACATTTAAAAAACGAACGTCTCCGCAGACTAGTTCTTATCACTGCCTTTAATTGACAATTAATTGGAGAGCAATTTAATGTAAAAAACGACCGCTAATGAAGTTCCTGCGTTGGGGCGGTGCCGGAGTATAGACGTAGCAGCCGAACGAGATACAGACACGTAGTGTTAACGTTTTAATGAATTCAGACACAACCACCTTTATTAACACGACTTGTCTGAATAAAGAGCTCACGGTCCGACGTGTGAGCTCGGTATGTACATATGTAAATACGACAGGATTGGTGTCAGGAGCCGGAAGGTTGCTCACGGCTGTTGTCAACACTCGGCTGCTGAAATATTTGTTCAGGGTGTGCTACTTGCTTGATAAGGTGTGTACACAGGGATTAGCTGATACCTACCGGCGGCAGAGCTGGGCCATAGCGTCGCAGGCGCAGCGGAGCAGCGCGGTTGCGCGCGCGTGCCGCCGCGCCGCTTCAACCGGCCGCGCGCCCTTAGCTGTGACATGTGCCATGTAATGGGTCAAGCGGAACACACACCGCGCCGAGATCGGCAGATACGTCGGTGCACCGCGAAAGAATATTATGTTACTGTCAGAATGATCGTCGGTAGCAACAGGCCGGACGTATCTGTCGATAGCTCGGCGGACGCACACCGGGCGGTCGCCTCCACACAGCTCTGTGTTCTTCACAGATTTCTGATGTTTGTTTACAGTCTGGAAGCGACGCCATTGCTACAGAATACATCTCATAATATTGACAAAGCTCGATTTGGGAGCATCTCGGTATGTCTTATCAAATACATCTTGTCCACACAAAGAAACAGAGAGGTGGCTGGCTTTAAGTGAATGTTCATATTTAATTTAACTGATAATGTTGCAAGCTGTTGATGGCAATGGCAGAGATACGTTTTGAGATATATTTTGTAGTAATAAGCCTTGAAGGATGAAAAGCACGTTTAATTATTAGCAATAAAAATGATGATTGTCATAAACATAAAATTACAGAATAGTACATATTGTGTCATGATGCCTTGATGAGCCGGCCCAGCATAAATTAGAATGGTTCCATGAATAAGTGGTGGAGAAAACCCAAAAGAAGATCCTGTTAAAATTTGCCTGTTAGTCAAGCAGGTATCTATTTAGGAATTTCCCAATATTCTTAACACAAACAACACTCATAATATTAAGGATAATGGTAACATGTGGGGCGGCTATGAGGATGTTGTCTTATGTGATATAATGCAACATAGGTAACATTAAGTGCTTCCTTGAGTAACAAATTCTTTAAACTACAGAAGGATGCATAGGAGTCACCATTTACAGACTTTCCACTTGAGAAGACTTAGTTGCACAATACAAGGTGATAAGTATTATGATACTGATTAATTGTCATGTATGAAAAGGTACTGAGTCTAAATTGAAACCAATTGGCAAGCAATCAACAATACAATACAATTGGTGTCAGTACTTGTTCTGGAGCCTGCAGTATCTCAACTGGATAATTAGTGCAATTCATTGAAACCATTAACCAGCCCACAACAATTAGTAAAGTTATTAAATAGTTATAGTAGTGTTCACTACTATAACTATTTAATAAAAACAACTACATACTGTGCAAAGGAAGCTGGCATTATCCCCTCATGTTACTCAGAAGATAGGACAGAAGACTTGTCACCTGGAAACCACAAAACTTGAGTTCCACCACAACTCGGCTCCACAGTGGAGTGAGCCTACAGGACCAGCAGTTCCCTACAAGACACTACAAGGGGGACTAAGGTCTAACATGGTAGGTACCCACTCATTAGTACTTACAGATAATCTTATCAACACATAGTTGCAAATTCTGCTAAATACTTCATTCTACTTTGAGAATGCATTAGGTAAGTAAAATAATTAGGTATTTAATTATTGAGAATTACAAGACTTCTCATGAACAATCAAAAATATTTGAATAAGTCCTACGTAATTAAAATTAATGAATATTTCATTATAATAATATTTCATTAGGGAACTGTGAACTACAAATTGTCTAATTAAGGCCATTCTAAATGATTACGAAATAAAATAATAATAAAAAGCTTTTCAGAACATTTGATATAGAAAGAAGCAGCAAGGATACTGAACACACATTATTGGACTCTGTGACATTGCAAATAACTGCATACTAACACTGGTGATATTGAGTGGTTTACTATTGATAAAAATAGTTACAAACCTCGCGCTGTTCTCCATGCCGTGGTTTTGAGGCACTTATCCAATACTACTTGCTGTCCGTTCTATATCACATTAGGGTTCACAATTTCATTCAAGAGTATCAATGTTGCATGCAAGTTTACTTCCTTACATCATTCTCTTACATACGCTGTCTGCTCAACTAAAACTTGTTATCAATGTAGTTAATCAACCTAAATGACTTCGGCTTACACTTAAAAACTAAATAAAATCCTTGAAGTACAAAATTAAATTCGTAAAAGTTTAAAAACAAGCTACTACATTTCCTCTTGAATCTGAAATGAATTTGACAGCAATAAATGACAGCGCACGACAACAGCTGTTCAAACTTCAAAGTCTAAAAACCAAGGTTGTCCAATGACCTAACTAAGAGGGAATAGAAAAGTATTAGTCGATTACAAAGCAATATTACTTTTTGTCAAAATATTTCATAAAATTTGATCAGACTGAAAGATTAAACACCACGAAATGTAACTAAATAAAGTAGAACATACATCTTTTTCAGAAATTCTAAGTTTAACAGATTAAGCAATTTTTCAGAATAAGTTAAATTCCATTAATTGTTTGTATAACATATATAGTCAGTATACTTATAACTATGTTAGCAAATTGTAAATGATTATTCAACATCATCATCATCGTCCTGCCCTTGTCCCATTCTATTTGGGGTCGGCGCAACACGTGTTCTTCTTCCATTCTCCCCTGTCAGACGTCACGACATCATTTACTCCTTTCTCTTTCATATCATTCCTCAGACAATTCATGCATCTTTTCTTTGGCCTTCCTCTCCCTCTCCATCCATAAACATTATTAATGTTTATTGTGCTATGTAATTTTACAAACGAGTGCGCAACCCTGGGAGACAGTCAGATAGGAAAAGGTCATCAGAAGACTGCAGCAGAAGTGGAGTGGTCGCTAGAAAATTACTTCTACACAATAATATGGTAATAATAGGTATAGGTAGGTGGTGGTAATGATTCTGATTCTGGTTCTGACTGACACCGACTTCAATTTTTTTTTTGTGTTATATACGTTTATTTTATTACCCTAGCTGTCATAAAGAGGAAGCTTGTGTCCCAGGAGTGAGAACATTATCGGCTGATTATGCTACGCTATTTATTATCAGGTATTGTGATAGTACACCAAAGAGGAAGGGGGAGAGCCTTATCTAGATGATACTAAGATTGTGGAACAGTATAGGTTCTTTTTTCTTTAGAAAATTCCATCATGAACACAATCCGGAAAACTAAAATCCAAGACTTAAATCGATTTAAATTGCAATCGACTAACCAACCTCTACTAATACGGATATTATCGAATTTCACATTACAACTTCTCCAACTTAGTTCTCCAAGCTCTGTCCTGCCGCCCTCACCTTCCGCCTGACGCAGGTCCTCACCGGCAACGGATGTTTCGGGAGGTACTTGCACCGAATCGGGCGGGAGGAAACGCCCGGGTGCTATCATTGTGAGGATCGCCCGGAGGACACGGTGGAGCACACCGTGGAGGTCTGCTCCGCTTGGGGGGAGCACCGCCGTATCCTCGTAGCGGCGATTGGCGGCGGCGACCTCTCGCGTCCGGCCCTGGTGCAAGCCATGGTCCGGGGCGAGAGGGAATGGGAAGCCGTCACCTCCTTCTGCGAAGCAGTCATGCTAGAGAAGGAGGTGGCGGAACGTGAGAGGGAGAGATCCTCACGTCCCAGCCGCCGCGGGAGAAGCACCGGACGTCGGGGGCCACGTCGTGATGGCTCTCGGCCACCGTAGGCGCGGGCCTGTGGACGGTGAGTAATGGGCTAGCTCGCCGTCCGTCCGTCGTATGACGACAGGCCGTGTCGACGGCGCGTTCGTGTTCCACGCGCGCCTCAAAGAGATGTCAGCAAACAGGAGGGGCCCTCAAGGGCCGATGCCTGCCCGGGCTGCGGGACTGTTCGAAAGAGATACCGCGGCCCTGGAACATAAAGGGCAAAAGAAGGAAGATGGATGGTTTTTAGTCAGTAAAAGTCTGACACTCCCTTCCGCTCCGCCCAGAGCGGGAGGAGTCATTTCATGATTTCCCATCCCAAAAAAAAAAAGAAAAACAAATGCTCTGTCCTGCAACCGATGAGGAAGCGACTAAAATAAACTATTTTCTCTCAGGAAACTTACATAAAAAAGTTTCGCGTGACAATAAAAGAGCTACTTAATTAAATTATTAGCTGATCGCTGAAAGGTCACGCCACAACTCTGTTGAACAAAAAACCCACTTCTAGTAATCTTTACTCGCTTCTCGGTAATAGGTCCAAGCTGTGAAATATGCTCACTTTACAATAAATTGTCACCTATTATCTATTTCTTGACTGCCTCAGTTGGTCTAGTTGTCACTAGCGCTATTACTGAGCATGAGTTACGTCCGGTGGTTCGATTCCCGGGTCAGAGAGTCTTTCTTTAAGAATGTCTCAGTAGGAGCCTGAAGTCTCGATTTGTGCCGTTTCACGCCTTTTTAACATAAGATGACTTTGTCATGAAAATTGCCAACTCGGGATGAAGCCGGAACGTGTCAATCTGGTCAATAACAATCAAGTTCCTTAGTTTCAATCCTTGAAGGGTACAATACTGTTTTATTGAGGTGTAATTATATTTGTAGTAGTATCGAACTAGTGCCTGCCTCACTCTCACTGGTCTAGTGGTCACACCACTCGCCAGCGCCACTGTCAAACATGAGGTTGCTGGGTCGTGCAAAATGTTTTTGGTCTTTTCCACCACGGCAGCCCAGTCTGGATTTATTCCTGGTCTATAGCAATAGGCCTTCTGTATATCTATTCCATGGAACTTACATAACATACATAACTGATGATATGTGGGTTACACCTCTGCCCAACCCTTCGGAGATTACAGGCCTGATGTTATGTTAGTATGCAACTCAGGAGGGGGGGGGGGGTTCACAGAACTTGACAAATAAAAACAAGGATTGGTTCGACAGTATTTTAATTTAAAATTTCAAAAAGCAAATACAATAATCTCCGCATGACTCGTCTCATAAAGCTTTACACGTAAAGTAGTTATCTTTAATAGTACATAATAATAAATATAACAAACAGTGAAGTACGGAGCGCGTGCGTGCAGCGCGGCCTACTTGTCCTTGTCGCTGTCCGCCTTCCTGCCCAGCGGCACGGCCGCGCGGACCCTGCAACACACACGCACTTACTGCACCATCTGTACTCGGGGAAACTATTGTTAACTATTCAAAAAACAACTGCCATTATTTTACAGTTGATTGGTTAATTTGCTAAACAATTAATTTCCCAGATTGTACATTACAACACCTGCTGTCATACAAAAACTTCTGCTTAGCTATAAAAAGAGCATGACTGCAATAAAATTAATGTAAAAATGAGTGCTGCCTACAGATCTGATAGACACTGCACATGCTTTACAGAAAGTATGTGTATTACAGGGAAATATAATTCGAAGTTGGGTTTTTATTTTATTATTCCAAGGCTCCTCGAGGTCTGTCTGTTGTAACAGTTGCTAACGCATCGGTTTGAGGCGGACTCAAACATCACTCAAAGAATTCAAGTGTGATCTGATCAGCTGTACAAACACTACTTGTGGACTGTATGGAACTATGGATCTTGTAGCCATGCCAGAAGAGCCAAGGATACCTACAGTGGCCAGGCGGTGATATGAACGAGGGTTTCCACTTTTTCAGCAAGCAGTTGAAGATTTAATAAATCTTTTTGAGTTATTTTAAAATAAACAGTTTAAACAACTGTAAGTTGATTACACAGCAAAGTGGTAGTAATGCTGACTCAAACTATTAATACAAGTTTCGATTTACTGGGATTTTTGTCAAAAGTGGTAAAGCAATTTCGACGTTGACTAGTGGTAGTAAGAGTAGGTAAGTGAGTGCACTCACTTGGCGGAGATCTCGTTGATCTTGCCGCGCGCCAGCTCGAGGTTGGCGTCCACCTGCGCCTTGTTCATCTCGTACGCCTTCGGCAGAGTGAACAGCGCTATCCACCCTGCAAACATACACAATATAACACGTTAGTATTTACTAATACACTGCTAAATTAACATAGATATTATACAGCAGAAATTGCAGGTCAAAAATATTATAACTGAATAGTGGTCCTTATGAGATTAGCCACCGGCGCGACACGTGCACCGGCCCACACGAGTGTCACACCGTCAACCTCCAAACTCCGGGCTGCTATTGACAAATCCCTAATGGAAAAACCCAATAGCACTTTTCCGACCCGAGAATCGAACCGAGTACCCCATGTTCAGCAGTCGCGACTCGCGCTTGCGACAAGGCCAACGGACCACAATAGCGCATTTGTCGCCCAAAATAAATGTTTACGAGCTCTATACGAGATTCCGTCCGACGAATCATGTCAACCAATATTTAAAGAGCTTGGTTTGCTACCGTTGCCTTCACTATATATATATGAAGCATGCATGTTCGTTCAAAAACACAAAGAACTATTTAAAACAGCAGACGAAATAAGCTCTCGAAGTCGGCGTGACCAATACAAGCTTGTGCTGCCTGTGTACGTCTCTATAATAAATTACCAAAAATGTTTAAAACATTAAATTGTAAATTATTTAAAATCCAATTATATAGATGGCTCAATAATAATAATTTCTATAGTATTAATGATTTTTTGGAGATCATGTATTTCTAGTAAGTTTGCACGCTTTAGTTTTAAGCAAAACATGTTTGATCCAGTATTTTTTAATAACACCTTGTATACCATGTTGTATGCAAATAAAGTATCTTATCTTAACGGGGCAGTTGAGTGCATGGTACCCGCCTCCCCGCCTCCCCACCCCTGATGTAGTTCTTCTTTTCCCTTTGAATGTTTAGATCTAGCTATTATTATTTCGTGCTGTTCAAGATCCTCCCGATGATTGCATAGCAAGTGATCGTACCCTAATTTATTATTATTTTAATTCATTTTATTGGATAACTCGGCTCGGTGTCGACGTGCGTATTACAATATTCAAGAGCATATAATATGTACTATGTCACAATTAGTTTTACTATTCAAGGAAGTACGAGTACAACCTGCGCCGGCCACGCAGCACCGTGTACCTAGCGGTTGTACTACAATCATTGATAAGCCATTCGTCACGCGTGTACCATTTATTTATGAACTCGTGACCTAATAGTTCTACTCGGAGGAATACATGCGGCTATGTCACCGACTATAAATAATACATATTTGTAATACTTGTGAACACTTCCCGTACCATGGCGTTTTTCCATCGGGATGAAGCAACCCAGAATTTGCTATTTGAATGTGGTTTATGGCAACAAAGTCAGCTCTACCACGTACAACTTAGAAATGTGGGTTTACTATAAACTTAGTCTGTCTAGTGCAGGTACACTATTCTAGTAACACCTATACTTAGGCGAAAAAAATCCTAGTGAATTGTTATTTATTTATTTAAAATTACGTTAGTACATAACACCTTAACAGCTATAACGCCAATGCGAAGTAACTACCACTACAAACACCGTGAAGATTTGTCATTAGGAAAATACTATGCGAATGAAAATCCAGTGAAACAGCGTGCGGCGATATGATACATGTGTTTACTGGCTGAAGATGATCGTCGAGATGTCGCCCTCGCCAGTCGCGTGGAGCCGAGAGCCTGAGACCGACAGACGTTAGCACGCGTGTGCGCTAGTTTTTTGTAAACCGATACAATTAGCTGATGATAAGCAATTCTAATTTGGAGTTGATTATGATTTTGTTTGTTTTTATTGAACTTTTATATGCACAATTATGAAAGTCATTTATATCACGATCGTAACACTCGATCACGATACTTCACGATAGTAACACTGTGCCGTGTGGTGGGAGTTCACAATTTTATTCTAGATAGAAAGAACAATACACAAAGACAATTCATTAGACATGTTACTGTCGTCTGGAGTGACTCGTGGCGTTGTTTCGCATCGGTTCGTCTGTGACAGCAGTTCCTACTCTGTCCGTATAGCACGTCAACCTTCGAAGAAAGAGTAAAAGAACGGACATCTTCTGGGTCAGCTCGTTTCATCGTATACATCCATCCATCCAATTCATCGCTTTCTCTAAGCAACATCGAGGTCAAAGCAGACCCATTTAGATAAATAGTGTACCTAATCATTTCTTGTCCACCTAAAAGTTCAGACGCCAAGCACATCAAGCTACCCCAAACTGTCAATTATTCCCAATCAACCTAGAACCTGCTGGCTTCTGTATGATGCCAGCACATCAAGCTACTACTATCTGTCAAATTTCTTTCATACATTTTCAACTTTATCGCTAAAGAATTAGGTTTAAGGATGATTGGGAAAATTAAATAATTTTGGATAGCTTGATGTACTGGCGTGAGGCGTCTGTACAATAGCGGCCTTAATGCTGATAGTGATAAGAAATCACGAGACAACATTTGGATGGACTAAACCAATTTAAAATAATCAAGGAGGGGTACTAACCGAGTATGATGAGCGTGATGCCGTTGAAGCAGGCGCCGACGTACGTCAGGCACCACAGCAGGACGCCGAACTTCAGCGAGTCCACCAGGTCCTCCACCAGGAACAACCTGCCGCAACACACACAATTCAACTTTAATTCAAACCATGCACATTTGAACTTCAAATTTGGCTATGTGAAAGTCTAATAACTAAATAGCAAGTCTTACTACCGGTACAAGGCGCGGGGTACCGACCACTTAACATTATAACGGAGGAAGTCGTTCTATTAAATCATAGGCATTCATTTTGGGGGTCAAAGCATAGTCGACCGCGTAATTTATTTATCACCCTAATAGAGCAAGATCCCAGGGCCGCCAGACGTTACTTATTTTCTGATTAACAAAATGTGTGGCATCAAGTAGTGTTGGTATGTACCGTGAACGTATGCAAATTGCAAACCTGCTAACTTGTGCCGAAGCGTAAAAATAATAAAAAAAATTCTTAAACCCCGAGTGCTGATTTTATAATACATATGTGTATAGAAGAATATTAAACATTTATTATTAACACTGCCAGATGCTTCAGGTCGACAGAAATTTCTGCCAGGCACTTGAAGCACGCAAAAACTTATGTGATAGCTATAGCGTGAGACTTAAAAAAAAATATTTTAAATAAATAATTATTTATGTTAATAAATAGAAGAAAAATGTTCTTAAACTCAACACAATATCGTTAATTTTTTGTGGAGAGGCACCGGAAATTATTTTTTTGTAAACCAACATTTTCAAATAAAAATCTCCTACCATTTGAACATGAAAGAGTATTCTATCTGTGGTAATTATTAGTTGCATTTGGTTTAGTTTTATTTTGCCGCAAAAGGAATAGAAAAGCTGCTTATTTTTGAAAGTTTTAGTCAGAGCAGTAAGAGCAGGCGCTTTAACCAATGTAGCTAAGTACCTACAGGGAAACAAACATAGGTGCTGACCATAGCTTTTTCCAACATTTTAGATCTGCATTCACAGATTTTAAAAATAATGTAGTCAGAAAAAAGGGAAAATTTCAAACCTTATCTTGATTATAGTGTATACAGAATGTGAAAACAAATTCTTAGATTTTTTTTAGAATTGACGTGTATGTAATAGAACGTGGTGCTGCGCGTGCTGCTGTGCTATGTGCCATGTACCTGCGCAGCTCGGTGAGCGCCGCGTTGGCGTGCGCGGTGGCGGCCGCCGCCAGCGCCTGCGCGCGCTCCGCCGGCACGCTGATATCCTTCTCTAACAGCCATCTGGAACACGACAAATACAAAACTTCATAAATATCCGTAGCTGCATCACCTTGTAAACTGAACCCGAATTGCTTTACACCTTAAGGTGAAAGCGGCCGAGTCAATGTAAACTTCACTACGATCGATTAAATCTCACTTGCACGCCATTCAACGTCAAGCTTAGTTTTAATCAATCATAGTGAAGTTTCAATTTACTAAAAGTTTTCGTCAAAAGTGGTAAAACATTATAATGAGGTCAACTACATATCAAAATATTATACCTACATATTTTCTAAAAAATATTAAAACCATCCGACAACTTCTATAGGTATCCTATCAAGCCCCAAGTAATCTGTGTCCCGTGTGATATCCCCTGAAGTAATTCCCTCTAGGTGTGAGCTAGCGCCACATTCTAATCCGACGGGGAGTGTCCTTCCGCTTCACCGGGCACCATTCCAATTTCTAGCACAAAGCTCTGACATTTTACTAAGAAAGAATATATAAAAATGTTTTACGAGGTCATACTTTCCTTGTCTCTATCTATTTTACCATCACCAAATAATAGTTGATTTATAATAAACTTTCTAAACTGACGTTGAACTAAATAACGTTGCAATACAGACAACAGACGTTGCCAATACTAGATGGATAGAAATCTCTTCGACTGCAAAAAATAAGTCTTGTCTACACAATTTATGATAAAAGTACCTATGTCAATCAAGTATCGAATTTCTGTTAAGTAAAGTAATTAATTAGCTTCAGCATTTGAATAACATCGTCGGGTATTCGAATAGGTACGTGAACGTAGGATATAATTTAGGCTACCAGTGCGAAATAAAAAAAAAAATCGATTACAGTTTATCAAGTAAGTAGATAATGTAAGAAACATAACACCCCTCTTTGTTTTATTGGGGGGTTAAAAAGAGCACTGCTTTTCAATTTAATCTGAATGTCAGGGATCATTTAATAAACGCAGGAAAATCTTGTCCTTGTTCAAATGACTGTTCAAGATGGGAGTCGCACGTTGTCACCTGAATTACAATAGAAATACGTTTGACCGAACTCAGCTCATTGGGGACGATTACGTAAGTTCTGCTAACATCTGAGTAAACACAAGTGCGCTGATTACAGTCCACACACATAACCATTGCCCCTCGACTACGTGACGAGGCTCACAAATTCGTCAGCAAAACATCGATGGAATCATAGCTTACACCAACATTTGGCAGTTTCGTGGGATTCGAGATGAATTAATCACATTTGCGTTGCTAAGAGATTGATTTAGAAGGAGTCAACATTTCAGTGATTAGGAATATTACTGATGCTGACCGCAGAGACTTTAATACGCGTGTACTGATAAGAATTATTACATTGTAAGTCCAAATGTTTGAACTTTCATGTACCTATTTCTTTATTCAATCCGTTGGATGCTTGGCATCTTCCGAGTTTATAAATCCATGTTGAGCATTGGACATAATAATATTATTTATGGTTGTTATTTGAAATTAGGCAGTAAGGACATCTACTACTTAAATGACCGTTGAAATGACAGAATAAACCCGTGAATAAACAGTGATTGCATTACTATTTGGTCGTCATTGTAACAGTTAGGTTCTGGCTCTCTCTAGGAATTTCATCTGAAATGAGTGAAATGACCACTCTGCTTTCTATACATTATACGGGGCCTTAAGCAGGTGTGAATCATATCGACCACGCTACTGAGCGGTCGGAGGGTAACACTTAGGCCCGTATTACAGAACGTCACTCAATGCTCAAGCATCATTTAAAACTAGATTCAAGCCATTTGATTGGTTGAAACTAGTTTTAAATGATGCTTGAGTATTGAGTGAGGTTCTGTAATACGGGCCTAAGAGAGTAAGTACTTACTTGAACGGGTGTCCATCATTAGTCTTCTGCACAGCTTGCAACACATTCTTGTAGATGCGGAAGGCCACGGCGGCCGAGAGCGCCAGCAGCGAGGCGTAGGCCAGCACCGACACCACGGAGCAGCACGCCAGCGCCACCAGCAGCGCCAGCCCCGCGCCCAGCGCCAGCCCGCTCGGCGCCGCCGCCCGCCAGTAGATCAGCGACTCCACTGCACACAACACACAGCTCAGTATACCGCACTCACCACACTGCAACACCGAGCTAGCGGTGTTCACTGCGGGGAACAGGTTTGCACAATTAACTGCACATACTCAAATACATATTTTATTGAAACCAGAGAAAACGTTGATACTCTCACGGTAACCCAACTCCAGTTCCTCCAACGATAACTTAACGTTACGCGCGATGTGCATCAAAAGTTTTTCAATATTTTGTTGCGGCGTACCTAACTTCTGATAATAAAACTGTATCCGTCGATGATCTCAATAACTATTGATCAAAATTATGTTAAGTTCAACGGTGAATGTAGATTCAGCCAACAAGGCTTGATGCGAACCGGTTATTTGATACCTTCCTAACTTTCTCACTGAGGCTGCGTCCAAACAACCGTATGTGTTATGGAGCGAGTCAATCCGATGCCGATGCTGCTAACAAAGTACCGTTATTCAGGGTCGGCTGTCGTCCTGTCTAACACACCATGAACTTGAACTATAACATGTCTTTATAATTGACAATAGAACAACACTGTTAGTCATACCCGTATGACATAATAACATAACACTAACCAATCGGTTAGTGTTGTTTTGTTAACTCTACTAAATTAAATTTGAACTGTCGCACCAAATGATAAGATTATCGACGCGTGAAACCTTCTAAACGATGTAAGAAGAAGACGAGTTGAAGTAAACTTATAGTAAGCGCGGAAGAAATAAACGCCGTATGGCTGCTTGGACCCTGCCAACGTTGCACGGCGAGGGGCACACTACCTGGTCCTCGGGGCGGCAGGGGCTCGTGCTGCGCGGAGTGTCGCGGCGAGTGCTTGGGGCGCGCCATGGCAGCGGAGTGAGGCGCGCGCCCGGCCGGCGGCGCAGGCTGAGCATGGCGCGCGCCACGCGGCGCTGCCTTTCACACACGTCACCCGCGCCTGACAGCGCAGCGCCCGCGCCGCAGCGCTGCCACGCGACACGACCCGCGCCCGAGCGCTCCATTTGTCGCAACTCTATCAAACGCCTTGCATTCGAATCAGAGCAATTCTCAGCTTTAACTCAAGTCACCTAGGCGTAACGCAACAATTCTCAGACTAACGCTCCAACGCCCTAATTGTGTAGCAAACTCAGCCTTTCAATCCAACACTTCTACAAATAAGTGTGAGAAGAACATCAATAAAAAAAAACATTACCTACTTTCGACGTTTCGATTTTCTAGTCGAGCTCGTAATTTTTTTTCCAGTAAATTGAAACTTCACGAAGGTTGGAAGGCTTCTTAAAACTATCCACTGTCACATTGGTCTTTAAAGTTAAAATAGCCGCGACAATTTGTGACGTGCGAGTGATAGTTAACCTAAGCATCATAATCACTTGCGAGACAAAATGTTCCGCAACATTTGTCGGGCAAAGTCGACGTTGTGGGCGACATTACCCGACAACTGTAGCGTCACGTGTCGCGGGAAATAAGTACCTACCTAGTGAACTCGAAACTTCATGGTTCACTGACTGAGACTTGAAGTTGCAGAACAGATCACTCTCAGACGATCCTAAATTAAGTTCAGTAATTTCAATTGCATTAAGGGTTTAATGTTTAAGAACCAGACGTTTGAACAATATTGATCGATGGATCGCCTTAATAGAATCTTGTGTGAGTCATACTACTATATCGAGAGCTAGCCGGCCGAAGGTAGCTATCATTTGAATTTATTTATGAAGTAATTATGAGGCGGTTTCTAATAATATCTGGTGCCTTCATAAAGGAGTGGGTGCATTCTAGAAACGCCTTTGATGACGAAGGTGAAGCATAACATTCAAATTCTATCTCGAACGGTTAATTCCATAGCTGGCCAAGCAAGTGATACAGACTTCAACGTATAGTCGTGATCGAAAAGAAAGTTAAACTTTTTACTTTCTCTTAAACATAAGCTAAAAACGATTGAGAAATAAATTCGTTTCAGTGACATGAACGAGTGGACTAAACATGATCGAAACTCATACGAAACTTCCGACGAAGGAAACAGACGGCAACGTGGTTGGAAATAAAGGTACCTACCTACTTAAAATATGAAAAAATCAAAATCCAATGCGCAAAGCGCCGGAAACTAAAACAAACAGCTTCAGTTAGGTGCTATAGTACAGACTCATACACAACAACAATTTGTGGCCTGAAGCATGTTCGTAATAAATAAAAAGTGCTGGTGCATGCGGAGATGCGGCACACTCGACTTCACATACTGCATGCCAGCTCCAAACGAGTTTGAGCACAACGTGAGCGTCGAAACTGAAAGTCGGTGCGTATGTGGAAAGGCTTTCATTTATCATTGTTCTGCGCGGGTGCACGGGACGCGGCGCCTGCGCGCCACTCCGCACCACAACAAACACACAGGCGCTCGCGCAGCCCGCACGCACTTGGCACCGAGCGGCGCCCGCGCACGGTCAATGCCATTCACCTTAATTGCCTTATCAAGCTGAACACACTATCCATGTTACTATGACGACGATTCCTACGTTTCTTCGATATCCGACAAGCGCACAGATGACCTGAATGAATAAAGAATGTAGACAACAATACTAATATAGAATCGCGCGTTTGTGTTAATGATAAGGAGCACAACAGCACAACCTCAGCGAAATTGATAACAATTATCAGAAGAATGGCACAGCTGATAACACCAGAGGATGTAAAAATAATATTAATGGCAGTGTAACAAGCGTGTCACGATTTTGAGCTCTGGGACAGCAAATTCAGCAACTTGTCTTATACGTTCTTTCTATACGACAATTTATTGTTATTAGATAATACAAAGGCCATATTCACACATTAACTTACACCACTCGCTATTGGCCGACGCGGACGTTTTCTTCGGTTCATTACAGGGACGACACGCGCCAACAAGGATTGCCGCTTTTAGCCTCCGTCGAAACAAATATTTGCGAAAGGACACCGACCAAGAAACGATTTTCATACTTTTGAACAGAATTCCATTTTTTTCTGATCTTCCACAAAATGAACACACAAACTTCAATGCCAAGAACATTATGATTATATGTATGCCCTCCACCACAACAATGAACTAAAGTCTTAAGCTTCCACTTTTCGATTTTAAGATCTTGTCAAACATCTATTGCAACTTCATGATGTTATATCCTACAAGATCCTACACCCATGGTAGAAAGCCTATTAATCGCAGCAGTGAGTTTTGGAAAACGCTTTAATACACGGTCTTGCGTTCTGAAATATTATCCGACTACTGACAGTGACAGTTCTGCTCCTGTTACTAATAAAAACCTTTTTTATTGTTTTTGGGAACTAGACTTTTCTTTAATTTCCGCAAATGATTACTGCATGATTCCAGTACAGGCGTATCATCAGGTGCACATTATACTTGCTGCGAGACATACCGACGAGGTTTTACCTAGGCCGCCTGCGCGCCAGCCGCGCTGTGCAGTCTGTGTAAATCTGCATATTACATGATAGCTAATCGATTCCGTACACAGCTGACCCGCATTTCTAATTCAACGGAACGGAACATAAGTCTGTGTCGGCAGTTACGAGTAGTTTGCATGAATTAATTAATGTGTTTATATGTGGCGATGTGCGGAAAGACGAAAGTTAATCACAACTTTACGTCATGGTGGAGAGGGATACAATGCGCGGAGGTCGCCGCGCTCGTCGCACGACACACTAGTAAAAATAACCGCGCAGTCCCACCGCGAGTGCGCCTCGCGACCATCTGCTACAGCACACACTACACAAGCCCGCCCGAACACACATTGAAATGGTCTAAATCAACCGACTAAATCAACTCTTTACAATGAAGCATTCACAAATCCTACGACTGTTGCACTACAATCAGCTTGACTGCTTGAGTGATAAACGCATCGACGACGTAATAAAACGTAAGGCTTTGATAAATTATGTGACTACAATAGCTCTAAACAAATGGAAACGGTTAACAAAGGAAAATAACCGTGATAAGGTGAACTAACGACCCTTTGTCTGCGGCGATAGCCGGACCAAGGACTCCTCGGTCATATCTAATTGTAAAGCCAAATAAGGTTTAGATCGACAGATATCGATGTGATAGTACATTTTTAACACACAAACTTGTAAATTGCCAAAGTTTTGAAAGACGGTCTCAAAACTGATACAAACGAAGTAGATGCTCGCGTGACCTACGATAATAACATCTTATTATTACCTATTGTAATTGGGTGAGAACTGCAATGTTTAGTGTGTAGGAAAGTTCTTCAAAACTTTCCAAAAGAGGCTTTCTACCAAGTTGTTGATGAAATATCCGTCCCGTCCAACCTTCCTAAAACAACACTTCTAATCATGGGGAGCCGCCAACTCAATTCTTTAGCCAGACAAATGTTTCCAGCAGATCTAGATCAACACCTTGCTCGAGACTGGGTTCGGTTACGAAAAGTAATAAGATGATACGTCTAATGCGTAGCCTCGTATCTGCTCCGCGCGATATCGTCGCTTATCAGCGGGACGCGACTGCCATGCCGCAGCATTAGGCCAAAGGAAGCAGCTCATCTACATGCTTACAACCCTACTCTGCTATCTGCACTGTCTTTACACATTGCATGTTATTAATAATGTTGCGTATCAAGGATTCGGATGAAACTGCTGAAAGTATCATCTAAAACAGCAAGCAGTAACCGATTACTGATCAACTACCGTTGAATTACAAGGCATTCTATTAACTATATAGATAATTACGCTAACGGACGCATCACCATTATTCAATATGTTTCTATGAATCCCAAAATTGGAGTCTCTTTATGAGTTTCGTTGTTTGTGACTTATTTATCGCGTGAGTAACAGTTCTGGATGTAAATGTTGTCTTCTCAGTACAAAGTCATCAATCGTGTTGATACAATGATATTCCCACGTTCCGTATTACATTTTGCTTGTTGTCATGTCACGGACCACCACGTGTCTTCACACACATGTTATCCAGACCACATTCCATCTCAGTTTTGTACTTCCTCATGTACTACTATTTATCTTATCTCTCTTATCATACCAATGAAGAAATACGTCGGTTTGGACAATTTTAACATCATATTATGAAAATGAATGTGTACCGTCGCCGTCGTTGCACATTTTTCCAAACCATTATCACTTGTATGCAAAAGAATCATCATTTATGGTTCTAGTTATACGCATGACGTAAGTATCAGTTATAGCAGCAAGTAAAATTAGTAGTGAGTAGCCATTAGATCAAGGCGAGACCAATAAGAGTGCGCAGATGAAATATGACTTATCAGTGAGGTCACGTCGCGGCCACAGGTACCACAAACAATGAAAGTAGGAACCCTGGAACCTAATACATAATTAGAATCATAACCATGAGTATGGTATATAGCAAGCAATGTTTTTTGTTCACCGTCATTACATATTGACAGTACTTGTTCAAGGACGTACAACGAGTACTTGCTGAGCATATCGATTAGTACAGCCCTCCATGACTTACTTGAATAAATAACTTAGCGTACATTGGTCACATCATCACGAGATATATTATACAAAAACATAGTTGCTACAACAAACATAGGTAGGTAGAAACAGCATCGTCTTGCTCACGGACGAAGCACGTAACAGATACTCAGTGGCACCTTTATGCACATGTGTATAGATGGACATAGGATTCCTGCGACCTCCAGTACGCGATCGAGTTTCTCTCGTCGCGTAGAAATCCAGGAAACAAAGAAAACCAGCCTTCCGTCACAACATAGCGTAGAGTTAGTCGTCACAAGTAGCTAGTGAACAGAGGAACAGAGGGGGAGTCACGTGGCGGGTCAATGCTAGGGCATGCGCTTATAATTCAATTAGGACAACATGGATGCTATGTACGGAGCGTGTCCAAACGAACCGAGCAACAACAGGAACAAAACAAGAGCCCAGAACGTGTCTGGGAATGACAGGAACCCACGAGGCCACGCACACCTTGTCCAGAAATAAGTCTAACTTACGATCCATTTGGCAAACATTTATCTCCATTGTCTCATCTTATTGTTACAGAATCAAGAACTCAATTAGTTCTGGAGACGAAATGGAGTTGCGAGTTGAAAGGATCAAGTGAGGTGTCATGAGAGCGCCCAAACCTCACGTTATTGAGCAGAGGAAATAATGTATTCGGAAAGCAGATTCTGGCACTATGCGAAGATATAACTTATTGGGAGAAGATTAAAAGACTTCACAAAAACAACCCAAATACAAACGTAATGCCAATAGTGGAATATTTTATTTCTTTTTGGCAAGGCGCCGTCGCTTGCCGCCAAAGTAATTTGATAATTAAAAAGCGATCTCCCCGGCAATCACCGACATGAATTATGTGAATTCGGACAAGTGAAGACGGAAGACGTTGCATTGGAAAGCCTCCCACTAGGTTGACCGATGCCCTGGTGAAGGTTGCGGGGACCCGCTGGACGCGAGTCGCACGGGACCGGCCAATGTGGCGACACTTGGGGGAAGCCTATGTCCAGCAGTGGACGTTTTTCGGCTGAAATGATGAGATGATGGACAAGTGAAGCCGATGGATCGTCAAACGCTATAAATCAGATTGTTACCGGCCTCAGCGTCAGTTAAAATCAGTCTAATTTCATCTTGGCTGGCGATTTGAGTGTGCAGGGTGAGTAGCACGGCACAGCGCATGCGCGCCGCCACACATTCATTACCAACACAATATTAATGACATCCAAGAGTCAGAGCCAGCGTCGCTCGCTATCAACTACAATACTCAATCACATACAGATAAATATAAAGACGTCGCCGTCGGTCGTAGCTGTGACGACACACAATTAGCTAGTTACGCACTGCACAGCTATTTGCACCTTTTTGTCCCATTCTACAGATATAAATACCCGCGAAGGTGCACTGGAATTTTTCAACTACCTCTGTGGTCAATGACAGTTTAAGTAATTCGCGGAGTTGAGGATCAACACGGCTTGGACAACAAAGTTATGAAAGAATCGGTTGGCCGGTTACAGTCGATTTATTATATTACGTCGGATCTCCGTTTGTGACCCATTACGTGACGTAATTCGGTGCAAATAATGTATTATTAAATAATAGTGATACATTTAGGACAGTCTAGTCGAACCTTGACTCGACACGCGGAGTTATTATTGTTCTGTCACCGCCGGCGACTACGATTGAATCGTGTCTCGGCGGGAGTTCGCAACTCGACGAGATAGAGCTATGATGCGTACGGAGCTGACGACCAGGCGAGCTCGTCCGACACCACCACCGTCACCATTCCTACGAACCACCATCACTGGCGACACCGAGGCATCGCGTCAGTTATCGTTAATGTCACTGGAGCGTGTTAACACCGAGCTCACACATCACAGGTACAGTGCTAGCGGCAGTGGGTCACAGTGCAGGGCCGCAGGGCGAGGCGCGCTGCCCGGGCGGCGCGGCGGCCCGCTTGGCGGCGCGCCACCTATACGTATTTCTGCCCTCCGCGCTCCACGACCACTCACCTTCGGGGTGCAGCCTCTGCGGGTCGAACCAGGCATCTGGAATAGAAGGCTGCGCGTTAGCGGGTTAGTCGCGACAGACAGAGAGGAAAGCGGGCGAAGCGAAGCCGGCGCGAGGGGGAGGGGGCACTTACGCGGGTTGAGGACGCTGCAGAGGGAGGGCCCGGAGTCCGGCATGGTGGTGATTTACGTAACGCGAGTGTGAGGTGGATGAAGGCGGCGGACGGAGCGCGCGCCGCGCCGGACTCTCGCGTCGATACTGGCGGCGCAGCCCCGCTCCGAGCCCTCCCGCCCCGGCCCGCGCCGCAGCGCCCCGCCCGCGCCCTGCCCGCACGCATGCGCACCTACCAGCACGTCCCCCAGCACCCCCAGCGTGCTGCAGCACCACCACCGCCTCCACCGCCACACGCACGCCCGCGCCCTCACCGTCACCAGGATATGTTAGTCTCACAGGGTTAGCTCATGGTGCGGTTAGTATTGTGAGTATGTACTCCGGTGCAGACAGATCATTAGACAAGTTATTTACATACAAATAGAAACACGAACAGAAGTAACGAGTAAGAGCGAGATAACGGTGTCTGGTACCGTACCTATGCATGTTGTTTACAGTTTACAGGGCGCGCGGGTGACGGGTCGCAGGTCACGCCGCGGTCTACATGAAATAACGTCAGAGTCGAGCTGCACTCACCTGCAAAGTGCATTCGCCTTTTGTACTCATTGATCTAGTTAGTTACGTACGGCTCCTCACGAGTCCACGGAAAATAACTCAACATTTGAAAGTCATGTCGCAAATAACAAGTAGGTACCTAGTGATTAGAACGCGTCGCGACGTTGTTTACGTCTTATCTGTTACGGGTTACCTTATGTTACGATGAATCATGTCGCCGTGAACGTGATGCTGACGTTATCCTCATTTAGCACACAATAGCTACAGCACGTTGTAGCACAATGTGTGCGCTAACTAACCACTAGCTACACTAATGGGTAGGTAACATATCTACAAACTTGAGCCGAAACAAAAAGCAAAAGGTCATCTTAACGCTGAATACCTTTACTAAGCTGAAAGTTGGCATTATGTCATCAATTATTCGCTGTGTGGAAATATGTTCTTGTTAAAAAAACAATTAAAATCAGTGAGACGCAGACAACTTTCGAAACGTGTTGCCTTCACGCATCGCGAGCCATCGCACAAAAAGCGATGATGACAAAAGTCACAAATGAATAAAAGGTGATCTTGTTCCGAAAAGATAATAATTCTGCCTGCCACATTTAAATTTGATGCGAGTAGTCATCGTCGTTTATCATTTCTTTGCAAATAATGTGCCCAAAGTCATGAACTTCAGTTGTAACCAAGTCTCCCAAACGATAATTGGAAAGCATTGGCGTGAAGAAAAAAAATGCTCAGATCATAGCCACTCATTTGGGCTCCCAAGTTCTATACAAATATACGTATAAGACGATGTAATACCACTTTATTTGAGTAAACGACATCCCAAGACACTATAAAGAAGAACCATGCCGACATTACTAGCATATCGAGGTATGGAAAATGATGAAATTTAAATATTTGCGCATTTAGAGGATTTGGTCATTTTTGGCGTTCAATTTCTCAAGAAACCATAAATAAAGCTAAACATAACTCTCGATAGACATATTATGCTATGTATTGTCGCGTCGAACTGCATATTGTGTCGCGGTCATCAGTCAGTCGCGGCGGGTACGACAATCACAGAGTACTGCGGATGAGTCACCGCTGTTCACCTCCATTATGGTAATTAATACAACCAACCCTAAAGCTACACGCTCATGTTCGTGGATTCATCAACTATTATACTGTAGGTACAGAGGATGCCGGAGACATATTAAATGGTACACAGCAAAAATGTTTGCAAAAAAAAATGGAGCACAATAATGATAACCTTCAACAAAAAGCTACTGAATCAATTACACGTTCTAAGTACTTACTTGTATTATAATATTATTCAGAAATAGTACAAGGAAAGGACATATTATGATGTAACAATGTGTATCAACTGCAATTAATATTGAACATTATCGTTTTTGGTGTTACCGTACCACCATGTTTAAATGCGAGTGAGATCGTGAACTCTCTTTAGTAACCGTAAAAATATTTGGGTATAGTGTACCTATTCCTTCTAGTATCTTAGTACTTCTCTTGTTAAAAGATGGGATGAAGATCAATCGAAAGTTGAATATTAAAGCTATTTTGCACTCCTACGCCGAATCCTGGCCGTGACTTCGGATTCCGGAGCCACGGCCACCGTACCAAGTGACGTGTTCAGTTCCAATGCTATAGTTGCCTTTGTTTTAGCCCAAACCAAAGTACGAAGCAGAATGAAAGCTAACAGGTAATATTGGGTATGTAAGTTTAGAGACACTAATTTACGAGAGCCAAAACTGTAGGTGCAGAACAAATCTTAAAAAATTCAGACGGATTGGTTTTAGCCAGCGTACCTACCGGGTTATGGAACGGTTATGGCCTATGGAAGTAACACCCGGTATTTTTTTTATTGCAAAATGGGCCTGCTCTTGAGCTTGATCACGCCTGATGAAAAGCAATGGATGATGTCTATGATGGAACGAGCGTGCCCAGAAGATGACTATTCACTCTTGCTTTGAAAGCAGACGTGTTATATGTGCGAGGGAACACACTAGATGCAACAGAGATTTCCACAATTTGGCTGTGCGCATAATAAACGTGGAGGAGAAGCTCTGAGTATGGACTCGTCAGGATACCAACCAAGTGTGGATGGTACGCCGCAGTACGTCTGCTAGTCTGGTGGTAAAAGGGTGATGGTGGGATCAGATCGATTCAGATCACATCTTGTATAGTTAGGAATTCTGGTTTAATGGGTAATTGTATTGTAAATTAAACATGAGTGACGTGTGCGACGCCATGTCGCGCCGTTTAAAAATACCCCGTGCGAGTGCGCGACGGCCACGGTGACGTCACCCGCTACCTGTGCCACTTGGTGGCGTAATGTTACCCTCATTTAAGTTCAACGAAACTTAACAACGATGCCAATTAATCAAAAGAATAACCAATTCTTGACTTCAGTTCCTTGATAGATAAGATCGAAACTAAGTGCCACATATCCTTAGCGCAATCTTGAAAAAATATCCCATGTTTCTTCCATTTTTAAAATTTTACATATATCTTTATTCCTGCCAATGTGCTCACCTAAGCTCTCAACCATCCCCACCTCAATAGTTACATTCGATGACTTTTCAAGGTGGTTGTGGCAGAATCGACTAGAATAGAACAAGTGAGTGCTTAGAAGAGTCTAGGCACATGAGGAATGATCCACTTTGGATATATAGGTAGACGAGGGAAAATCAGAGCCATGAGTTAGTTATTAAGCCCGTAATCCATCTTACTTCATAATGAAACTGTAAACCAGACTTGATGGCAATGTGTTGCCCTTGCCGTCGCGTCGGCGGCATGACCCAACCGAAAGGTCAAAATTTATAGTAACAAACAATCGTTTTTGATGCAATTTCCACAGGAATATAGTTCCATGCCATGCCTACGTCAAGTGGAGTCAGTCATGAAAGGGGCGATTGATTTAATAAGCGGGTTTCCCCACCGGCTTGTTCGCCCTAATCCAATAAATTACAAGTAACTATTTCTCATTCACGACAACCTCTGGTCGGTCGGGACCTTCGTAGACTATCGTATGAACAAACGAGTACTTCATTAGTTGACATTTCGGAAGGCAATAAGTCGAGTACCTAGGCATGTGGAAGCAAAAGCTCTCCGGCTAGCAACAACTTGATCCGTTTATATAAAGAGCGCAGACGGTGACGGTGTGTCTGTGCGGTGGTTGGCGAGCGCGTATCGATCGCCTGCCACCCCTCTCTCCCGCGACCCCATCACCCCACATACATCGAGGCCTAGCCTTTATAGTTTATTGCATCCATGTCTGGGTTTTTCCAGATATTCAAGACTAGTCGTAATCAAATTACTCGGAACAGCAAAAGCTGAGAGCAAAAAAAGTGGAAATAAATCCGGATTCTTTATTATGACAACTGTGCCAAATATGAAAACAAATTTAGCCGACAATCTATTTTTAGAACAAATAATCAAAAGAAATTACCTACGAAAGAACTCATACGTAGCTTCCAACAAGTTAGGTAATGGGATCTGAGACTACGTACCTATATGTATAAGGAATCATTTTTCTTAAAACACTTGACTACGACAGACAGATTTTGTCTAATTTTAGAAGCTTTCACAATAATTTATCGAGTTCGCTATTTCATATAATTTAGTTTTCCTCCTCGTCTAGCGAGTAGTATTACTGCCACTGGCGCAGCTGACATTGATTGCTGATTCAGTAATTTAACGGCCTCTTTGCCTGCGTCATTATGAGTGGGACAGTAAACAAAGAGGTGACAGGGAAGTGACGTCACCGGGAGATCTCGGCACGAGGCCGCGAGGGTCACAAAAGGCTACATTTTTGTGAAGAGCCTGAAATTGGGTCAACGAGTGCACACAGGGCGCGTGTTGATCTTGGAACTGTATCCGCGGTACTGCTTGCTCAATTTGTAAATATTTGTTTCGTGTAACCTGTAACGTGTAGTTCAACCACGAAAATATACTTAAACAAATTAGGTATGGCTTAGATACATTTAAATGTTTCATGATGATAAAGTTTTTACATTATTAGGGCTCATAAAAAAATCTAAGCATAATAAATAGCGTTTATTGCCGGCCATCGAGAGAGCTGGACCATGGGAGTATGGGAGAGGCTCTTTCCCAGCAGCGCAATGTTGCAGGCGGACTGTAAGTAATAACTGTACTAAAGTTCATGCGAAGACTTCCAATCTCGTGATCTTGACGGCTTATGTAGAAGATGTTGCGCTCTGAACCCTTACTCGGGCAGACCATGCACAATGCACAGATTGAATCTGGGGGTGCTGGTAGTTTATTGCGCCACTTCTTTTTCCCAGCTCCTAAACCTAGGAAGTGGTGAAGAACGTACGTTCTCCTAAAAATACTGAGCTTACTTTGAATTGATTATTTGAATCAGTCGTTAGTGTACGGACATTTGGACCGAAGAAGTTCAATCAAACCTAAGCATAATAATAAATAGGTACAGTTTGGGATATCGAGCAGTGCTAAGTAAGTAGTAAGTGACACTGGAGCCTGTCTCGACCTAGATAGTGTCTGCTGAGCTAAGGGATTCCGGAGTTATCTACTATTATTATAAATCATAAAAATTACTTGCCACGATTTCGTAACATGTTGTAATGCTTCCCAGACTTGAGACTTTGTTGATTTGTAAGTGAAGATGTTATCGTTGATCAAACCGATTGAAAATTGATTGATTGTGATCAAACAGTTAGATATAAAACCAACCATTTCATGTCACCAAATAAAGATGAAACTAAACTTAACAACCGTTAAACCAGTTGATCAGAGTTAAAGTATCTCTGACTGAATGACGATGTTTAAGGGTATGCTGATAGCTGCATCATGATTGGCAATTTAAAGGTCTTACCAATTCACCCACTATGACAGTAAGATAGTCATGGGGATATAGTCCATCAATACAATAAGTATATCAATATGGCACTTTCGTAGAGCGTACCGAGGTCGATTCGGACGAGTAGATCGTTTGAGAATAAAAATAAGACAACTATGATATGCCACATTGGCCACATAGCATCATATAGGTAGGTTGATAAGAAACATTCTTGAGCAGAATTAGAAAGACGTAAGAGTGTCAAAACGTATTTTCAATGTATTACAAGTAAGTTGTAATTTCTGAACCTAACTCTGCCAAAATTAACGGCGGAAGCATAGCTGACGTAATTTTTTATGCAGAATACCGCGCGGATGTATGGGTCGGATTTATTACAGGAATGTGACCTAATAGCCGCTGAATATGTCCACCACCGCAAGGAAATCTTGTAGCCACAACCAAAACCAAATATAGCAGAATTTATGAAGCAAAGTTTCGAATAACTGAAACAGCCGACACCCTTCCAAATTAATAGCAGTATGTCGATACTTACGCGTGATATCGTCACCGCTTCCGGATCCCATGTTTCACACACAACAATATCCACACAAAAGGCAAGTCCTCGCGAGAATGAGTCACAGCACGAGCACACGACGCCAGTCGGGACAGTACTACAGTAGCGAATGGCGAGCGGAGGGTGAGGACGTGATCGTGCGACGTGAGCGCGCGGCGGGTGCTCCGCTTGTGAGCGCAGCGCGCTGCTGCTTCAGCGGTGCTAAAATTAGCGATGGTGGCGTCGTGCACCACGCGTCACTCTGCCGCCGCGCCGCGCTGACGCCGCCGTCTGCGACCGCGCACTAGCGCACCAACATCATGCCCAGTGCCACGGTTTCCTTTAATCCTTATCGAATTCAAAAGAATAATGAGTCTCGCTTTTATGGAGCAGTCGCAAACTGTTAATAATGATGAAATCATTGTTCAGACTTAGTAAAGTATTCTGAACCAAATTTTAATCTCAAAAGCTTCTACGTCGAGTCGCGCTCTCAGTATGAGTAAGATAAGATAAAGACTAAAAAGACTTGCTGATCACACTAGTTTTCAACTTCAACAGCTATAAATAAATCCATAAATTGAATTGATGGATAGCAACACTATCTATTTCGTTTTAAAAAATGGTAGCAAAGAGCAATGCAGGGAACTGATAACAATAGGAAATGAACAATGACTCGTCCACCAACAACCTTCAGTTCTTCGTCTAGTGACTATCGGTAAAAATGTTGTGTAGCCAAATTGCAATATAAATAAAATTGAGTTATAAACATAAAACAGTTATCAAGTTAAAGACAATGAGATAAACTGTGTAATCATGACGATGACTGTCCGATACATATTTTATGTTTGCTGGCTCAGCTGTCTGTATGTAGCCATTGATTACATAGCAAGCCCGTGGTCTATCGGCTAGTACTGCCAGTGGCAACGACAAGTCGGAGTCGAGGGAGGACGGGGCGACTCGAACGTTGTCTGAATAATATATGATACGGAGTCGGACGTCCGCGTGCAGCCGGCGCGGCCGGTGTGGGCCCGCGGGTGCCGTTACCCCGGCGGCGCTGCAGCGCGGTCAACGCTCTTGCCGCTCCGCCACCTCTGCAGCCGACCTCCTCCTCCGCCCCTCCTAGCTTCGCCACACCCCGCCTCCCATAAGCCCATTTCACTGCTGTCACAATATTTGTCTAAAAACGTAATCATCCAGAAAATCCCCGAGGTCGCATGTTGGTGTGAGTTGAGATGACTAAAGACCTATCCAGTTAGATGCGTCATATTAATGCGGCAGAATACGAAAATTTCGTAATCAGATTTTCCTAGTATTATCTAAGTCTATAAAACTTGCTACACTGTTGTTCAGGTGCTGCGATACACTTGTGCGGCTAACTCTGGTGTGCGCGGGCATTGTTCTCCTGCAGACGTGATTCTTCACGGTCCGTGGCGTGCAGCGCTCGCTGCTCGCCTTCAAATGGAACCATTCTAATTTTCTAAAACTTACCGTGTCACGCAAAAAACGCCGCGCGCTAGCGACACCTCATGCAGACACGAACAATGAAATCACTACAATTTATAGCTATGATTCTCCAACACTGATGATTGAAGACTATGTTTGCAATAATTTCATTTAACTTTGTCATTTAAGATAAAAAGAAAGGCATTTTGAAACGTTGCTAATGCCAAAAAATGTTTCCTCTAAAGTACAGATAGTGTAACAAAGAAAGAACATCTTACCGAGTCCCATCTGGCAGAAGATGACCTCGGCCTCGATCACATGCGCCACTTGACGCTTCGGTTCGGGCGCTGCGGGTTTCGGCGGCAGCACCGGCTCCGACTTCACAGGCGCCGACTTCGGAGGCTCGGGCTTCGGGAGCTCGGGCGCCGGCTCCGGAGACGACGGTTTTGGCTCTTCGGGCAAGGGCTTTTCAGGCGCTACGGGAGCGCTGGGAGCGGGCGCTGCAGCCGGGGCCGGCGCCGCCGCGGGCGCCAGCACGGGCGTAGGGTCGCTCGGCGGCTCGGGCGTGTGGTCAGCGCGCCCCGCCTCGGCCCTGGGTTCAGCGCGGTGCATGGGCGATTCGCCGGCCGTGTCGGCGTCCGACTCGCTGTCTGTGAACTTGTCGGCGATGTGGTCGTTCGAGGCTGAAGGCGCGCGTGGTGCCTCCGCCAGCAGTTCGCGCTCCATGTCGAGGAAGCTGCGCGAGGCGGCGGCGGCGGTGGCGGCGGCGGGCTGGCGATGCGGTGACTCGGACGCCTCTCGCTTGCCGTCGCGGTCGAGGTGCTCGAAGTCATCCGTCGAGTCCTGATCGCGCTTCATGGCCGGCTCAGCAGGCAGTGCGTCGGCGACCGGTGCGGGGTCTCCGCTCGCGAGACCCCCGAGGAGAGCGTCGGCGCTGTCCATGTTACCTTACGTGACAGATAAAAAGACCGGTGTCGAGACTGATCGATAGGGTGCGGGAGGAGCGCGAGTGCGAGAAGCTGCGAACGCGGAGGGCGGGTCCTGTCGTGCGTCCTCGCCGTATCGTACTGCGGTCTGCAAGCCGTTCGCCGGCCGCGGCTGCACGATGTCACTCAGCACGAAAAACGAACGGTATTACTCATCGCCGACCCCTCCGTTGCAGCGGGGGCGGCACCGCTCGCCGGTAATAAAGATAATAAAATGGAATAAATGAAATTACAAGAAGTAAATGAAAGCAAATATAACAACTTTTATATTGAAACTGTTAAGATGGTCGAATAAACAGTATAAATAAAATTGCACAAAATTTGGGAACGTTCAATGCAAGCAAAAATTGCGAAAAGTATTGACTTTCCGATCCAGACCTTTTTTGAAGGCGCGCTAAGTTAGCACTGTTTTACCGACACTTCAACACAGTGTCAATCGGATACAACACTGAAAATAAAGAAAGTTTCAGAAAGACACGTGAAAGCTCTATCAGCAGCGATAGTGGCGACATTACAATACTTTGCAACAGCTGTTACCAGTGTGACCATGTAATAAAACATGACGACTGAAATTACAAAAATAAAGGCATTTTAGCTCTAAATCGTCAAAATGAATATCACAGTGTTTAACTGTCCTACAAACAAAGCTGAATGAACCCACTTCAGTGAACTTAGTAAATTATTAATAGTGAGTTGATGAAGTAGATTTTCAACTTTATCGCGGTTGATTGGGAAACTTTGACAGTTTCGGGCGGCTTGATGTGCTGGCGTCTGTACATTCGTTATCCTACCGTAAAAATGATGTGCCATAATAACTTGTTTATAAAAAATATTATATAAATTCATTTACCTTCGTGAGTACGCGTAGATAGGTATAGTATTTTAAACATCATAATGTTTAAAAATACCATGCAGAGGTAAAGACCTAATTTCGATTAACGACAAAACAGCTAATAAAAGTTTCAGAACGAAACTTTGCGTACATCTGTAGTGGGCGGGGCATGGCTGTCATATTTGTCAAGTCAAACAAAAACTGTCAAAAGTCGATAAAGCAGTTCCAGTTTGAGATGACATTTAATTCAGCAGTTTAGCGCTTTTCAAGTTTAGTGTCGCCGTACCACAGATTAGTGGCCGTACGTAATAAAGAAATATAGCGCTGTTTTACAGCGAAATCGCCGCTGTGCGATAGTTCCTATCAAAAATCATACCACCACAAGGATGGCGGCAGGGGGGGGACAGTTAGAACAAGCTCAACTTCAGTGAAGAAAGATACGCCATCTACATTTCTTCACATAGAAACTATTAGTCTCATATTATCGATAGATGTCTCTATGATCCCAACTTTAATGCAAAAGAGAAAATCAAATAATTTTGTTCTCTAATTTAATTTTTGTATTTTTCTAAAGAATAATTGTTAAATTTTTCATCAAAATTATCACATTTTTATATATATATAATAGCTGTCCAGTATTTTCAATTATGGCAACCTGGTCACAAAAATACTTTTAGTATAATAAAATTCTGGCAACATCACAAAATGGTCGCCGCAACTTGCGCCTGCGCTTGCTTGTGTTTCGTGTGTCCTTCTATTATTAAGTTTTAATGATCGTAATTTATTAAATGTATCATCATTAAATCCGCAAATCGTATTATGATCAACATACGACGTAAACAGCTACTATTTGCAAAAAAACCAATATGAAGGAGAACAACCTATACATTACACATACACACACAGCCACACATACATACATACACGCCATACACACATACAGCCTTAGTTCCCGTCAAGAAATCCAGATGGCGCTTCGAAATTGGATGCTTCGAAATGGCGCAAGAGGGCTCTCTTCTCCCCTATTATTATTATACTCTTTGGATGGCGGCTACAGTAGTGAACGGTTGTGTCGATGCGAGTAAAATAATATCGCCCAATAAACAACATGATTCCAACGGGACAGAAGGAAAGTTGCTTAATGGAAAAGTGAATAAGAATAAAAATGGTTACGTGAAGTCAAAACTTTTAAGTAATGGTGACACTGTAAGTAGATATTCATTTATTTTCTAACCCTCAGTTATGTTATATGTTATGTTGTCACGATGTAAAGTTTCGCTGGTGCATGGAATGTGTGACACGCCCCACGGCTTCAGACGCGGCGATCGTCTCACTCCTGGCTGCCCTGCTGACCCAGTGCGGGCTGGCCGACCTATATCTTAGTCTCCTAACAAAGTGTACCACATCACAACCAAGTTCCATCAAGGACATTTCAATATAAGCTATTAACATTTTTAACATTCATTCCAATGTTAACACATAACATAAGATATCATAACATGATTTCCCCATAGGACAAACTAGGGGTACTAGAAATAGCCTAGTACACAGTAACAGGGTAACGGATGTATGATACACCTCGCTTCTTGTAATATAGTGGCTTCTAATATTCAGCCGCATCCAGTTTACTACTTTGTCTACTGGAAGCTCACCCCAATGTTGGAAAAAGGCTAGGCAGGCAGATGATGCTTATACAGAGGTGGTGGAGTATACCCACATTTAATTTAGTTGTCACATAACAGGCAACAAGGCTATTTCTAACCTAGACCATGGCATATTTAAATGGTTTCGTATCAAAACATCTTTCATCATCATCTCAACTTTTGTAAAGTGCTTCTCCTTTCTTACTGAAGGATGATGGATTCTTTTAGGTCTACTAGACTGGAGAGGTACCTACAAATGAGATCATGCCTAACTATACATCAAGATAAGTAATTGATTACAATCAACATCACTTAAGTATCAGAATCACAGTCCGTCTTTGAGTTACTCAAATATTACATGCACAAGTTACTGTTCATCTTTTGAAAGAAGCCAACAAAAGGAGCAGGAAGTATACATTCAAGCTTACCATTGTGTTTGTGTAAAACAGGAATTATTTATTTATTGAAGCAATAAAATTATATCTGAAGAGGATAAGAGTGTGCCTATTTATCTAGCTGTAAAAAGTAACCATTGTGAAGGGAATACCCTCATGCAATAATAACCAACCTGTGTCTGCTATTATTATATTTTGACATTTTCCCATACAACATTTTATTTATTGTTTTGTGGAACAATGATAAAGTAAAACATAAATGTAATCTCGTTTTTTCATACTGCTGTCATGATTATCTTGCTAAGGTTTACTAGCCATTTGATCATTTTATTGTTACCCTAGCAACGCCCCGTGGTTTCACCTTCGTAAGTTTCTTCGTTTGAAATTATAGCTGTAGCAGGAATATCATCCTCACAGACAGCATGTAGCGTATATTGACATTATTGTGTTCAAACAAACTTTTTAGGTGTACTCACTATGTATTTATTTTTTGTATTAGATTTAAACTAATATTATAAAGAGGAAAAATTTTTATTTTTGTGTGTGTGTATGTTTGTAATGAATAAACTCAAAAACTACTGTGCCGATTTCAAAAATTCTTTCACCATTGGAAAGCTACATTCACCTGGAGTAACATAGGCACCCGTGCAAAGCCGGGACGAGCCGCTAGTTTTGTATAAAAGGAACCAACTTTTGGAAATACAGGTCATACCATACTTAACCTCACCACGAGTCCCATTTTCATACCCTGCGTATCCCAACAGTGGCGATCCTGACGTGATGAAACTCCAAGAAGCAAAAATGAACACGAGTATTTCGAAACTGAACGATGGAAGCAAAACCTCATCGCCGCAAAAAGACTCACACGAACTGTCAGCCGTCTCGTACAACCAACGGATACCACCTCTATGGAGAAACATAATATAGCTTTGGTTCCTGTAATTTGAAGTGATCGTGTCTGCTGGAAAACTAAGCGACAAGGAACTTTCAGAGCTGCTCATCCACCATCTCGGCCTACAAAATCTAGTACAAAAAATAAATACATAGTGGGTTCACATAAAAAGTTTGTTTGAACACAATAATGTCAATATACGCTATATGATGTATTTTAACTCTGAGGCTGATATTCCGCTACATCATCTCATGGTTTTCGACTAGAGTATCAATTTCTTTCAAAAGTTTTTCATTGGTGCTACCATTTTGGAAATATAGATCGTTTTACATAGGTAGAAAGTAAAAAAAAAAACGAAGGCCTATTTCATAGCGCCCCCAAGGCTCCAACCCAGCTAAGTCATTATTCTTTGTGACTCTTTCTTATTGGCAAAAACTAAACTTTGTCTAAAAAACATCTAAAATATTTTGCCATCGACACGCAATATAGAAATGTAAATTAAGCAAGGTAATTTTACTGCGTAATTCGATTGTTCATCCGCGACACATCAAGGTACGAGCGGAACATATTAAAATCACCATAAATAAAATATGTACAATAAATAATAGTTACTGTCGGAATTTTAATTGGGCAATAATCGTGTTTGAATCCATTTGAACTGCTTGTCCGATATTGATGTACCAGTAAGCATCTAATTGTTAGTTTGTATGGCCACGGTAATATTGAGTGACCCTACTAACTGGGAAATTCTTAATGGAAAATGCTAATGTCACTGCCTGAACTGGATATCGAAACCAGAACCTAATGATCAGCTGGAGCGCTTGCGACCTGGGCATGCAAAAACCCGTTTTTTTCTTTGGGGTTTTTTGTTTACAAAACCGGTGTAACCGGTTAAATAAGAAGAAAAGGAAGATTAAGATTTGTTAAGGGAGATTTTAATAGATAAATAAATAATAATAAATCGGTTTTTTCGTATTTTTTTTCAATCTTTGTTAAAGAAATGAGAAAAATGTGTAAAGAAATGAAAAGTAGTCTAATCAAAATATGTATTTTTTTTACGTATCTAAATTTTTATAAAAATGAGCATTGTTTGAAATAAGCTACAACTACTAAATAAAAATACAAAAGTTTACTTTCTTTATACATAACATAGAATGAAGCTTATTATTTAGGACCACTTTTGATAAAAAGTACTTATTCTAAGCTCCTCGGAAGAACAAAATGTTTTGAAGGGCAGGTCATCCAAAGCGCCATCTTTGGTACGACGTATTCAACCGAATGTAATTTTTTAAACTGTCATGGTCACTAACATTATCATTAACACTAGAAACGAGATATTTACCATGTTTACTGTTCGTTTTGAGTTCCCGATATGTCAGCGCTGTTGCAAGCACATAGTTATTACTAGTTATTAGCCAGTTATCCGGGTATCTGGTTTGCATGCCCTACTTGCGACTAGTACACCAAAGATTCATCCTAAACTGTCCTAAACACCGTTGTATTGAATTAAATGAATTTGAATTGCTTTCCAGAAGTTAATATCAGAAGGTAGAGGCGTGCCGAAGATGGACTGGTCGGCGTACGACACGTTCCCTGGCTCGTTCGAGAAGTGCACGCTACTGACCGCGGCGCTCACGCACATCGGTCTCTACATCCTCATGTTCCTGGGCTTCGTCAACCAGCTGCTCTTCAAGCCCAAGGTCGCCACCGAGAAGAATAGAGAGGTATGCAACCATTCAAACTATTTGCTTATACTACAGTATGGTACTTACTAGTAAGCATGCAAATTACTATAAATACCACCGGTGGTACTGAGAGTTCAGATGACCTGCCAACTGTTCTGTAAAAGATTAAAGGTGTCGGCCAATCGTCGTCGACCATTATACAGTGAGCTTATGAAATGGCACCATGTAAATAGTTCATTCAGTCAGGAACTCGGGCAGTGCAAGCCTGGGCAGCCTTTTGTAATGCAACATCAGTCACCTAGACCTGCGTTACGAATGATAAGCAGTGACATTAAACGGAATGGTCTCACATGGCCGCATCGTTGAGTGTATGCGAGCGATACTATTGTTGTACCGGCCGATATCTGCCAACCGCCTGCCATAACTATGTTTAAGTATACGATTCGCTTTCATCGAAGTAATCTTATTTAGGACTATAAGGAGCACTTAAAATTGAACAACTACTGGATTTGCGCTGCTGGGAAGACATTCTTCAAGGCACACTTGAAATTATCAACCAGTAAGCCATTAAACCGCGCAACGAAAATAGCTTGGTCGAGCAGAACATACTATCATCTTAACCATAGTAAACCCACATTTCGTGAGTTATGTTTAAGTCCTTTGTAATAGTGGGCGATCCTATTGTCATTAACCGGGCACGACTCCAAACTCCTTCCCTTAGCGAGCATTTCGTCTGCAAATTGTTTTACTAAACAAACCTTAGCTGGCTCTAGTCCGCGAGCTGTACCGCACTGCAGTATATATATACGGGATGGAAGGGACTCCGACGCGAAAACCGTTACCACGTATTCAGTACATCATTCTGAGCCCTCCCCCCCATAGAAATTTTTCATTATCGGTCATCCATTCATCGGTTATTAAACGACCAACTTATGGTTAGGTTTATGAACTAAACGACCAACTTATAGTTATGCTTGTTTATGAACAAATGCGGGAGACTCGCAAAGTTTTCACAAAAACGCTTGAAATGGTGCCAGAATGATCAAGAACATATTAAAATGGACATAATAGCAGAACAACGGGCTACTAAGAACTTTGGCAAATTCTGGAAATCCACAAGTGAGTTAGACGTTAAGCCTGGCCTTGCGGTGAGTATGGAGGGGAAGAGTATTCACGGGGATATTGCAAACCTGTTTATGTAACATTTCAGGTGCAATCTCCCCTTGGTCCTTCAGTTCCATCTGAAGATGCCGAGTATTGTTGTCAGGCAAAGAAGACATTTATGCACTTGTCTGCCAAGCAATCCCAAAGAGTCATACAGGGGTCATGAGCACTTGAAATATGTAGGAGTCCACATGCCGAGAGTCTTGTCATTGTTCTATGCGGTAGTCTACGCCATTCGTATTTGCCGGAAAATTTTATGAAAACTTGTGGTTCCCATCGTTAAGAACAGGGTCGGGCTAGGGGACATATCTAATAAGGGGAATTATCGTCCGATTTCCTTGGCTACGATCATAGCCAAGGTATTGGACAGTATGCTTGACTCATGTTTGAAAACTATTTGAAATCTTCATGAAGCACACTTTGGGTTCCAGCCTGGACTATCAACTGAAACTGCTATCTTTTGAGTCTCAAACATACTGTTCAATATTATACCGATCGTGAGAGGTGTACGCCTGTTTCCTTGACCTCTCAAAGGCCTTTGATCTCGTCTCCTATGATGTACTTTGGAACAAGTTGAGGAACGAGATTGAAGTTCTAGTTCTGGTATGCCAATCACAAGAACCAGGTAAAGTGGTCTAACACTCTCTCCAGCATATGGATTGGAATGCGCTGTGAGAGAAGGAGGTTTGACATCCCCAATAGGCTCTTCAATCTGTATGTTGATGGCCTCATCAACGAGCTCAGCAGCATGACTGTTGGATGTCGAATAAATGGAGTGAGCGTCGAAAACTTCAGCTACGCGGACGCCCGGACGGCATGGTGCTGCTGGGCAATCAGGGAATTGCTCAAAGTTTGTGAGACTTATGCTACCTCACATGGACTTATTTCTAATGTTACCAAAAGTGAAAATATGCTCTTTAAAGCCGCTGGTAGATGTCCAGACTCGAGTGTCCAATTTCAAGTGCCTTGGACATGTCACCACTGACAACCTTAAGGATGGATGATATAGATATTGAGAGGGAGCGTAGGACACTGGCGGTCAGAGGTAATATGCTGGCGAAACTATAAGGTTCCTTGTTTGTTGACTACGGAACCCTAATAATACTTTCAGGATGCTGTTGCGACTGCCCCGTTTCTGTAGCGCTTCAGAAATGTTTGCTGAGATCCACACAGATGGCTTTCACGCCATTATACGACAAAAAAACGGCATGTGCGGTGCGTGACACCCCGATCATATAAATCAAATCGAAATATATACAAAATCACGATTATGCTCGATAGTTGATCATAAAGGACACGTGATTTTATGAAGCAAACGGGAACTTCAGCGCTCAAAATTCAGAATTTAAAATAAAAAGTAGGTAAGCCTTTAAGGATGCGCTGGGGTGTGTAACCCCAGGGTTAATAATATTATTTTTATATCAATGTTACTAACTCTAGAATATAAGCTGTTTGTAATACTAACAAAATATGGATCACTGTTTTCCAAAATAAATGAATTATTTTTTTAAAAATCTGCTGTTTCCTACAAAAGTGCAATACCTACACGGTCAACATGTATGGAACAGCTGATTTACAAAAAAAATGTTCAGAATGACGTACTGAATACGTGGTAACCGTTTTCGTGTCGGTCTCCCTTCCACCCCGTATTATGACTTGCTAGACTTGGCAAGAGGTCGGGCGTACCTGGTCTACTGGACGCTCCCATTCTCATTTCCTTTATTATGTACCCTAGCTGTTGCCCGCGAGCTTTGTCCCCGTGAAATTATTATAAAAATGTTACTTCCCTATTTGAATCTAATTTTGTTAACAATTTAAAAGGTTTTAATTTTTGTGCACGGAACCCTAATCCTTTTTCTTAAAAAAAGTAGCATTCGTTACTGCTTATAACATCGGCTATCTGCCAGTAAAAGTCCCGTCAAAATCGGTCAAGCCGTTTCGAAGATTAGCCGAAACAAACAGACAGTCAAAAATTAAAACTATTGTTTTTTGTTATAAGTATCGTATAAGTATACTTTAATACAGTAACAAACTGTTATTTTGAAATTACAAACAGACACTTTAATTTTATTTAATTGTATAGATAGATTATGATTTTCATCAATAAAATGTCGTCGATTAATTGAATCTTCTCTATAAACTCTTTGGTTTCCTTCCAAGAATGAATGGTTACAATTACAACGCATTCTACTTACGTAATAAAATAGTGACAGTTTAAAGGCTTGAAACAGCATTATTTGCAGATAGATGTCTTTCCCTTCGTCTTAATAGGAAGGCCACAGCCAGGACGCAATTATGTGATATTACCTGTTTGGAAGACAAGTACCTATGATGAGTCTATGTGGAACAAAATCTTTATGGGGAAACACAAAAGAAATATACCTATTTCATTAGTGATCTAATCATAGCTACGCTTTATCCTTCAATATTAATTTAATGTTGACTTTGAAGCGACCGTTTTTGATCTTAACTTTTTATTACCGGACTAGAAAAATTGTTGCGGTTAATTATGTAATATAGAATAGTTACGCTTTATTTCGCTCCAGTGGTTTTGTAGTGGATGCACATCTGTGGGTGGGCCCGCCACGATCACACACAGGTGCCTTTTGCTGCTGGTAGCTAGTGCAGTACCTGCCTGTACTTATCACAAATGGGTGTAGTCGATTGTGTGAGCGGTATTATTGCCGCCATCAGCAGCATGTTGGTTGCTATTGCTTCTATGGTAAGCTCAGCTGTTGTATTTAATCGATATAAGTATGTCAATTTGTCATCCTCGATTTTTTGTTAAGCTGTGTGTTTACGTCACGTTCCTCTTTCTATTTAAATTTCTACAGGCACTGTAGGGAGTGCAGTTGGCACTGACGTGTGTGCCAAAACCGAATGTAACTTTATGTAGACTAAGGCTAGACAGAAACTCCAGAGAGATAATTATCTTAGTGTGGCAAACGTATTTATAATAATATAAATAATAATAGGGTGGGACGGACATGACGTGCAAACGGTTACCATGCATTCAGTATATCATTCCGGACCTCCTCACATAGTTCATCGGTTTTTTTTAAACTGCTGTTTCCTTCAAAAGTGCAATACCTACACGTTCAAAACGTATGGAAAAGCTGATTTAAAAAAAAATACCCACGGTATATATTATGGGGGGGGGGGGTAGGGTCGGAGTCGAAATGATGTACTGAAACCGCTAACCATTTGTGCGTCGATGTGAACCCTGTAGAGTGCGGCCACTAACGCCCAGCCATTTCTTGTGTGGATAGCTTCCTTTAGATAATTTCACTGGTCCAGTACAGTCCGTTACTAGGGTTTCCGTGACGTCATTTTATTGTTTATAAATAAAATATTTGATGAACAATTGACCTTCATGGTAAAATACAGCATTAGTGCTGCTTTGCTAATGTTATTTCCATAAATGAATACAAAATATATTTTTTGTCACTATGAATATGGTCACTCGGCCGGAAAATCTGGCGAGAAGCATGTTAATTTAAAAGCTAAATATGACTAATTAATTCTAACTTCAAACTTTACAATCAGCTCGATATCTCTGTATGCTATCTCCACTCTCCAGTTCTCCATGGATGATTATCGTTCTATGTTATTTGTGAATGGGAAGGTGTTTAATGGTGTCGAAGGAATCCGTCAATCTTAAATTATACCCCCTTACTCCCCTTTTATATATTGCCTTTATGACGCATTAATTATATTTTATAATTAATAATTTGCATATGAATGACCTTCTCGCTTAATAGTTTTAAAGTAAATACGAGTAGTTAAAATAATTATTGATTTAGATAGTTCTGCTTAACCGACCATGAAGAACAGATACTTAAGTATTATTAAGTATTTACCTAATTATCTTAAATTACATGTTCATGAAAATAATATTAAATTCATTTTCTTTATGCTTGAAATGAGCTTTCAAAATCTTGAGTTTTATTTTTAATAAATCATCATTAATAATTAACTACATCTTTGTTAATCTTTGCAGTTTGTGTGTACCTACGTAGGTGTGTAGCAGAAATAGTTTTTCTGATTGTCTTTTTGTTTCGTCTGAAATCTCTGGAAGGTTCTGTGCTCTGCTTACTGTGCTTAAGTGTTGGCTGTCTTTAATTCAGTTGCAAACAACGACACCTGCCACTTAAGGGCCTGGCCGGTTCCCTTATCGGGGAAACAATACGCGCTCGTCACAGCCACGGACAGTGGAGGCACAGAACAGAAGGCACACCGTACCGTAGCTTACTCTAACAGAAATCAATGAAGAAACGCAATATGCAAAGTTGTCGGTAACTTTTCATAAGATAAGATATGATAACGTCTTCATTTCTACGAAAATATGTACTCGCAACAGATCTCAAAAAAAACCATCACAGTTTATAGTCCAGTCAGTTGCCGGCTTTGCTTGTGTGTCCCAAATAAATTCAATTTTATGTTATTCGAAATGTAGTCATTATTGTAATATGAATTGCCACTAAGTATCAAAATTTGCTTTTTATAGTATCATCAACCCGTTATAAAGGGGTATGGTACGCTGTTGATAAGTTCTAGTGGGCATAGGTAGTAGTCTTCTGTGATGTTTCTTTCCGTGCCTGATACGCTCATAGCACGGTCATGGAATGGTACGGTGTGGCGGGCAGACTCCTTCAACTGTAAGTTGGTCATCGCAGTATACGCGTGTTCTGCTTTCACCCAGCTACTCGGCACACAGTCATGCGAGCGCACATCTCAGTCTATAAACTGCATACCTACATTGTCTTGCTCGACGCATCATTATCATTCTCCTGCCCTCATTCCAATTTATTTGGGGTCGGCGCAGTCTTACTTGATTATTATACTTAAAAAAACAGTCTTTAGTGGCCTAACTTGGCCAGTGTCTGGTTTATCATGTAAAGAATCTAGATTCACTTATAACTTGCAGCCACCCAGGCAATCATTAATTGCGTACATAATGCTAATTTGACAAGGCGTTATCGTCGACTAGGCCGCTTGGTGTGTCAAGGTTGATGGCAATATGAATGTCATCAAAATGTCCGTCGAAGTTCTTGCAATAAGTAAAAAAGGCATGGTTAGCATATTCAGCACGCATTAATACAACGGTGTAATAGGTAGAAGCTTTATACTGGGCTCATTACAAAATGTATGACATAGATGAATATCTTCTTACAAAAAACAGAAAAGACTGAGTAAGACTCGCGCACCGAAGGTTCCGTGCAAGAGCCAAACCTCCATCAAGATTTATTTCAGATTTTTCGGTTTTCTGGTTTGCAACTTGGGAGTCTGATGGTCATAAGAGTTAATTAAAGTTTAGTATTTGTTCCTTAGGGGGGAAGCGCCAGGGTAGCCCGCAAAATTCAAATTATCTTACACTTTTTGCAATTAGCAGGTCAGCGTCAGGTTGTATGTTGATTAAAATATGATTCGCGACCGTAACAAATACAACCCTTTTTTGTGATGGGGAATCACCAAATGACTTCTCCCGCTCTGGGCGGAGCGGAAGGGAGTGTCAGACTCTTACTGACTAAAACCCATCCAGTTTCCTTGTTTTGCCTTTTGTGTTCCAGGGCCGCGGTATCTCTTTCGAACAGTCCCGCAGCCCTGGACCAATACAACCCTCTAACTTCATTTAATCCCATTAAATGACTTTTTCGTGAAATAGTCAGTGGTTTAGTTACCATTTGGTACCGGAACCCCAATGAGCACAAAGTTATGTAGTAGGAAAAACATGTGCTTGATTAATGTAAAAATTATTCATTGTTGCGACACCATATCCGAATTCATTGTAGGTAAATACAAAAATGAAATTGTGTCATCTTAAATTTGTAGTCATCTTTACTGTACGTGTTGAATTTTGCATGCAGATGAATTAAATTCAAATGTAAGGGAGGTATGCTTTGGGTTTAGCCAATCTAGTAAAGTAAACTGATCTTCGTTTCGAATGCGCCGATTGACTGCACTTCAAGGAGAGTAGAGTACTACCGTCTCGGGAAATAAAAACTGAACACGCTAGACTAAACACCACTGTCTATTGCCTAATCATTTGTACGGTTGTTCGCTAGACGCGTCCTCGTCACTACTGCTAGTGTGCGACTGGATGCCTTCACGGGAATGAGACGTTCAACTGTCCGAACTTCAGCCGTCTCGTTTGCACCAGACATCGATCATAAGCTCACTGCCAAGTAAACTGGCGGCCTTGCACAAGAAGCGGCTACTAATCATTTAAGAGTTAAAGATAACAGGCATAATTGACAATATTATGAAAATATTATAATGCGATTGTCTTATGAAACTTCAGCTCCTGCATAAGCAAAGTATGTACCAAGTTTAGAGCCTTTGCACACCACGTTTTTTATGCGCTGAAGACGCGCGTTTTTGATTAGTGCGTCCTCTGCGCGTTATCAACACATTTTAGCAGATTTTACACGTTTGTATCGGTTCAAACGCTCGCTTACAGCGCGTTTGTGCCATTGGTGGTGCGGGGCAGCGGGTGATCTAAGTTCTTGAAATGTTGTCTATGACATCCGGTAACAAATTGAGAACTTTTTCTGATGATTAACTAATTTTTCAAATGTTGTTTTGTAATGGCCACATAATCTTCGTTCATTCGTAAATGGGTGCACCCAAAATTTACGCGGTTTTTTTTGGTTGCCGTTTTAAAAGCAGCACGAAGGCTATCGTAAGCAGAGTTGTCTCGACGACGCGCGACGGTCGGCATGTCGTGTTACGGCGACGCCATCGTAATACCGGTGGTAATACTGTGGTTCCAAATGGCGGCGGTTTTCTGCGCGATGACGCGCGTTTACAGCGCGATGTATCAGCGCGTTTATAGCGATACAAACGCATGGATCGTGTGCGTTTGCTAAGCATCCTGATTGCGTACCCGGCGCGTCGTACTCGTCAGCGCATAAAAAAACGTGGTGTGCAAACCCAAGGCTCTTGGAACAATACAGCCAGTGTAGTGAGACATAATGATCACAGATTGGTTGTAATGTCAGTGCCGAGGCCACAGCACAGATAAGACGCTGTGCTGTTCCGCCAGATGCCAGTGCCAGTAATAGTTAGTTATATTTTTCACTAATGTGATTGGTACCGTGAACCGACAGCACAATTAGTTGGTCTATTAAACTGTACACCCAACTGTACCTGTACATAAATTCATGCTAACATATTTACGTAGAAACAATAAAATATTTACAAATGTCTGTGATGGTATTCGATTTCAGCTGTCCCAAGTTTTTTATGAAAGACTGCCATGACATGATTGCGGCACCCTGTACCAAAGCCGCACCAAGCCTTATCACACCGCGATACCCAGCATAGCGCGGGGACACACGATCTCCTACCGTCTGAGATGTCCTAGTAAATGGTAGGAAAATATGGTATCTCTGACCATATTTTTAGCCGACTGCGTCAGAAGGAGGGAAATGTTTTTCGAGCGTGTGTATGTGTATGTATCCATGTCCATTTCTTTGGCACGCTCTACAGCCCAAACGGCTGGACGTTTTTGACATATAAGGTGTAGGAATTCGAAAGAATTGTGGTAGTGACACAGGCTATTTTGAAAACTGCGCCTCCAAATGAAAAAAAGGGGGATGGTTGTTTTTTTTTCTTATCATAGCAATATGGGTAGGTATCAAATGAAAGCTAGTGAAAATACCATTTCAAAAATATATGTATTATATCACGTTTATATTACTGTTTTAACACAAATTGTTAAAAAACTAAGTCTGAAATAAAATTATTATTAAAAAAAAAAAAAACCCGGCTGCTTAAAAACACTGAACTGCAAAGCAAACAACAAGCACATTTTAAACGAAACAAAAGTTGGAAGCAGGCGGAGCCCACTCCATGTCCCGCCCGGTAGTGCAACATATGCTGTAATGTGTAACCTATGCATGTGTACTTGACTACTTGTGCACTAAACTCAGGATGTGGTCACGTTGAGGAAGGAAACGCGCCGTTATCCGTATCTCGCTGTAAACACTTACTTCCAGTAAAACCCAGTGTTGGCTGTCGCAAATTATTACGTATAAAGAATATTAATTTATTTTTACTTTGTTTATGCTAACTTTTTACCCGACTACGGCGAAGCAAAAAGGAGGGTTATGATTTTTGAATTTAAGAGTGTGAGACCAAAACTCGGAATCAAACACTGCGTTAAGGTTTCACGGTGTAAAACTAAACTTATAACCTACGTACCCCCCCCCCCCCCGTGCGTCCCGTGCGTGCTCCGTCCGTACCTACCTACTTCTACTTTGATAATCACGGAAGATATCCCGTAAGCGTAAGTGACAGTATAAGTTTAAAACTCAGAATGTTATAATTCGAAAAACTATTTGTTAATTGCACATGGCCTCTCTACATAGTGCGGTTTTATTGTTCTGAACGCTGCTTTCAGGCCAATTATATATCGAACTTTTAAGTGCGCCCGCAGTCCGCACCGAGCGACTAGTGCGCCCGAACAATATATTGATTGTCCGAATGCTTTATGACAGTATTGCTTATGTCAATCTGCTTTCAGTTATTTGCATGGCGCAACATAACATCACGGGTGTAATCCGCGAAGGGTTCGGTAGAGATGTACCTAATAATACAGGCATAAGCAATGGTAATTATTAATTTGTAGAGTCGTAAACTTGCGTGTGTATCATAACTTGCGTGCTTATGTCGTACATGCGTTGTTGTTTCAAATTATATGAGGTTCAGATATTTTTAATTTCATACCGAATGTGTAAATGTGATTGTTATTTTTAAGGATAAATCAGTAAGTTTTTTACTGTGAAAAGCAGATACTTAGCTATGTGACGCATCGCATCGTGTGAGTCATGAGTAATTCATACGCTATCTAATCGATACTCGACTGTGTAGATATCATCGATTCAGGACATCGCGCGACACTTTATTTAATAATGACTTCTTTCGCGCTGTGATTGATCACGACGACATGCTTGAAACTATGTAAATCAATTAAGGCATAGCGGTGATAGTGTAGATATTGATGAATAGTTGATGCAGCATCACTTCGACAGTAATCAAACTGCAGATAACTCAATAATTAAATAAGAATGACCGGTTTAGTCGACTTCAGTGTATATAGGTATGAGGAACAGGGTTTAAAGTGTCTCATCCTCCTAGACAAGGGGGATCCCCGACCACACGGATGTTGCGTCTGGTGGGCTAATGCCCGACAGATGGTAGTCGGGTTTTTGCATGTTAGGCGCGCGGATAACTTTAATATCGGATTTGTCAGTTTAGCTCATATGCGGCGGTATGGCGCCACAAATAGTATTGAGATGACTGACGTGCGTGTTGTGTTCTTGGCAGGGGTACGCGACGCTGTACGACCCGTTCGAGACGTTCTTCTCTCGCTACCTGTACCGGCGCGTGCGCCACTGCTTCAACCGGCCCATCTGCTCCGCGCCCGGCGCCGAGGTGACGCTCAAGGAGCGCGCCTCCGACGACCGCAACTGGAGCTTCAGGTAACATATCACGCCTGTATATCCCCGAAGAGGGTTATTATGGGGTGTTCCTATAGTACACCTACATATCGCCAGTTATGTTTAAGTCTATGTAATAGGAGCGAGCCTATTGCTGTCAATCGGAGTTAAATCCAGACTCTCCGGGCTTCTACTGAGATATTCCTAATGGATAAACTCAATATCTTCTTGCCTTACCTGGGAATCGAACCGGAATTGAAATTTGTTATAATGATATTGTGAAACCATAACAACTGCCGACAAACTGTTTTGCAGTTTGGCAGACTTTTTATATTATTATGTAATTGTTAATCAGATTTTGAATAAAATAAATAAAAAAAAACCCAAGACCTCATGCTCAGCAGTAGCGCTTGTGACCATTAGACAAACGGAGCAGTCCGCTTCCTCAACTGTTCCTCTCGCCTCATAATGGACGTCTAACTTCATGCTTCTGGCTATTTGCATCGTACATACAGCCACATTGTTGAGGCGTCTAACTCGGTTGTTCGTCGCCATTCTGACCAGGGTTAGGCCCCATCGTCCCCAGAGCAACTACTAACTGCTGTAATTACAAATGGCAGCTGCATTTATGGCACTAGCATTTGGGGTTATCAGACCTTATCTTGCATAGATGTCACAGTGCTTATTTAAGGAATAAAGTATGTTTCCAAGAGAGAGTTGTTGAATGTTAGTACGCACTGTACCTACGTACGTACTACAAACAAGTTGCGAGATAAACCATAACTCCTTATGAGTGTGCCTAACAACTGATATAATCAAAAGGTATTTATTACAGAGTACTTGTAGTTTATCTGTGCCAATGTAATTACATTAGTGATTTACTCAACCGCGCAACATTTTAGGTGATGTACGAAGCTGAAGAAATCAAACCTGCATGACAATGTCATTCGGTGTCTAAAACTTTGTTTACTTTGCTCTCAAAAGTAGGCAAAATGTAGCCTTGTAACGAATTAGGATAACACTTATTTCTTATTAGCGTGTAAATGTTGCATTGCGCATTAAATAAATAAATGTTTATTGCAGGCTCATAAACTTATTAAACTCACGTTGATAAGAATTACAATAACGAGCTGGACTCGGTAACCACGCTGGCAAAGGAACTGTTGAATACAACATGCACTTGCAGTCGGACTGCCACGTTGTTCTAGAGGTATCAAGCGCGATTGCTGAGAGAACAATATCGAGCAGTTTCGTCCAGCTATACGATGATGTAAACGGGAGCGTTGTTTTGCAGATTCACAGGCGTGGAGCAGCGCTGCATCAACCTGGGCTCGTACAACTACCTGGGGTTCGCGGAGGGCGAGGGCGGCCCCACGCACGCCGCCGTGGCACGCGCGTGCCGGCGCTACGGCCTGGCCATGTGCTCGCCGCGCGCCGAGCTCGGCACCACGGCCCTGCACCGGGAGCTCGAGGAGACCACCGCCAAGTTCCTCGGAGTCGAGGTATGTGTAACATGAAGATGATTCCCCTGTCGGCAAGTGTTATTGGGTTTTTCCATTAGGAATTTGTCAGTAGCAGCCCGGAGCGAAGTCTTCGCGGGGGTATCGAGGAAACATCGTGCCTAGTGATAATTTATTTGAAAAAGAAAATCATATTTCAATTCATTCATTGTCAAAAATTCAAATCAATTACTTAAAACTCATTAAAATATTTAAACAGGTCATACTAAAACATCATCAAACGTTAAAAATTAAAATCATATTACAAATCCATTAAGAACTATAACATCTCCTGCGTACATGACTAATCTCTGTAGAATCAGGCAGCCGAAATTAGCTCGTAACATAGAGTACAAAGACGAGATAACAAAATGCGAGACGTGAGATTGCGATGCGAAAGTTTAATTCCACGAAAACAATAGCTTACAAAGACTTAATTGTGAAATAATTATCGTCTCATTTTTAACAGGTTTGTTGCGGTAAGCCTAATGCGCAAAATCCTTTTTTCATTATTAGTCGAGTGGCCGACCCGAGATAAATTGGCTCGTGTGCAATTAGACTTAAATGGAACGAAGTTTATAGTAGTCGGATTGTCACGTGGTCACGGCACTTTTTTTTACTGACTTCCTCTAGAGGTGTGAAGATAAAAAAGATCTCCGCTCCCGAATTTTTTTTAAATTTCCTTATGTTTTTTTTTTTCGTTTATGAGCAACTTGGAATTCGACGAATATTGTGACGTGACGTGACTGACGTGTTCATTCATTAAACGCTAATTCGGTGTGTTTATTTGTTCATTGTTTGCGATATATTGCATTTTTTTTTATAGCTGATATAATAAGGATATTTTTAAGATAATTGTGCGGGGTGCAAGGTCGTAGGTTATATTAAAGCACTGTTTGGATTTGGTTTTAAAGAATTAAAGGCTCTTCAAGTTTAATGTTAAATGTCTATTTTATTTTATTTATTTGGCTCACCAACAATTGAATACACTGTTTAAAAGTTACGAGATACATCCACTATGAACTTCGTTCCACTTTTTGCGTATTTTTTTGGCTAATTGCACTCGACTATGTAGATTTAGTAAAATGTTGAGTGAGTGGATTGTAAGGTACGTGTGTCGGCACTCGGCAGGCGGCGCTGGTGGTGGGCATGGGGTTCGGCACCAACACGCTGGGGCTGCCGGCGCTGCTGGGCGCGGGCTGCCTGGCGCTGAGCGACCAGAACAACCACGCCTCGCTCATCCTGGGCCTGCGCCTGGCGCGCGCCACCGTGCGCGTGTTCCGGCACAACGACGTGCGCCACCTGGAGCAGCTGGCGCGCGCAGCCATCGCCGAGGGCAAGTGGAGGAAGATCGTCATCGTGAGTGGCTCTTCTGTATTGTACCAAACCGCGTATTTTGCGTACGGGTGGGAAAATCATTCGATCGACCCCAGTTTCGGGAGAAAGGTCAGCAACGCCTTGATGTTACTGACGATCTCGCGCAGAGTCCCTGGGTTACTGAAGTTGCCCTGTATGAGGCAACCCCTGGGCAGTGTGAAAGCACTTGGGTTGCTGTGTCGTCTTCCTTCTCCTCCTTGCAGGCTCGGCACTGCTGTCAGCTGTGACTCCTACAACAAAGAGGTGCTTATTAAAGGAACCGTGTCCAGTAATGGCGGCTGTAAGTGTGCGCAGCTACAGTTTGGTCAGCCGGAGCGCCTGTTTGGTGAAGCGGCCGTTGATAGTAGGAGTAGCGCTTCCTTGGCCTGCCTGCACTCACCATGGTGTAGCCACAGTAGTGGTGTTGTTGCCTGAGAGCGCACGAAGGGTGCGCTCCCACTGGTACCATGCTCGATCCCCTTCTAGCGCGTTCGTCCGCTGCATCGTTGCCCCGGGAATCTCTGTCCATTGGATGGTTAAATTATCAAGATTACCAACCCGGTTTAGGCGCTGGTGACACTCGTGTGCCCAGAGTTGACTGTTTGGCGCACCAACAGTTTTTGGCTAACGATAACAGGATCAAATGGAAAGTGAGGTGAGGTGCAAGTGTTTACGCAGCACCACAGCTAGAAGACATGCGTGTCTGAATGTTGGTTAATTAAATCAAAGAGCGTACAGTTCAGTTTAGTTGGAAATCGTACCGGTTTGCGAGTCATGACTTTTAGCACTGCCGTCTGTGCCCTTTCCAATCAGGGCATTAGGCATTACCCGGCCCCACCCCAAGCTGCAATACAATATTTTAGGATGGAATGTGCCAGAGCGAAGTATGCTGTTCGTAGTGTTGCAAAATCAGCAGATGTTAGCAGGTCTTATAAACAAAGATTAATTTCCTGTCCCTGGATACCAGAGCCTAAAGGACCTGTTAGGTTTGTGTATAGACTGGGCTTTTATTCGAAGCTGATGTAAACACACAAGAGATTATATTTTATGAAAATACATACATTAATGGGAGTTTCTATATTTTTTTTTAGTTTTGTTAAAAGCACTCTCCGTAAGTTAAAAATAATTATAGTTTAAAAAATAAATTGCAACCCACAGTAATTATTGATTTGGCAACACTTTTTGGTTGGATGTCATTATTGTCATTGTGAAAAGTGTAAATGTCAATCAAGTGTCAAAATGTCAACGGACTTGGATTTTGCACACAATTAAACATCCATTTATAGTAGCCTGGTAATCCTCACCATCATGCCACGCTGCATTAATTGCTGGATTGCTATTCCAATTACACAACAATATCGGTACAATGCAACACATATGATTCTTGAGAATACACTGTGTTAAACACTCAGCAGTTTAATAATACACTGACAAGTGTGATAAGAACTGACAAGTGACAGCCCAGGTAATGTTTTCATACATTCCATTAGGAGGCAAAGTAATCAATGCCATACATACAAATCATGGAGATAATTCGTTGGTTTTATTTTAAAGCCATTAATATTGTTTTAAAATATTTTAAATAACAATAAGGTATGTAATTTGCTTTAAAAAATGATATTTAACCCTTTTTTCTTTGTTTCAATGTGCAAAAATAAAATTACGAAACAAAAATATCTGGATTTAAAATATTTATTAATTAAATAATGGTGTTTTATAATATATTTTTTTGTTTTTGTAAGGCCATCCTTAATAATTTTCCCTATCAGAAAAACCACACATGATAGCTGCTCAAAAAAATATTTTTTTTTAAGCCCATTTCATAATATGTCCTTTGCTCTGTTTATGTCAATGTACTATATGTTATAACACCCAAGTATGTAATACTATGAGTGCGCGTAACTTGAGCACAACCGCTGCAATAATTTGATATTATAGCGCATTTATGGGCCCTCATAGTATAGGGAGAAGGAAGGAAGGGGGTTGAGAGGCTTTACTTGGAGCAAATGTAATAAACTTGGATTTTTATACATTGAGGGTAAGAAGGTTTTAATTCAGCCATTTCATTGCAGCAAGCAGAGCGGACTCTGCATATGAGCGGTATTCCAACCAATCTTTACCTTGAATGAGTAAATTGAATGTATTGAGTCCGCGTAGATTATAATTTTAGTGTTAGTTAGGGCCAGATTACATAGGTTCGCGCTGTCAGTTGTGACTGGTCATCAAGAGATGCCACTAACCAACCAAGAGGCAACCAAGAGGTTGCCACGGCTTATTTGACTTGATTATTTTATTTTTGAATTGTTTTTTATGACTTTACAATGGACACTTTTAACGTGCAAATTTTGCTACATCGTTCTCACATATTGTATTAACTCAACAGGAATGATATAACCAAGGTTTTGTAACAATATTCTGATTTAAAAGAGTGTCCATGGAGTTTCTTGCCCGTTCTTCTCCATAGAGATCTACGTTAGGGAATGGGCAACTACAGTACTTTCACAGTTTTTATGCCTTGTGACTGGGACTGTAGCTACATTTCATTGTTGTCTTTGTTTCGAAAATTCAAAAGTGCCTATAACTGGCCTACTTGAAATAAATGCTTTGATTTTGATTTTGATCAAATGGAAGGTGGGGTGAGGTGCGAGTGTTTACGCAGCACCACAGCTAGAAGACATGCGTGTCTGAATCTCTGAGATCTACGCTTTGGAATGGGCAACTACAGTATTTTCACAGTTATTATGTCTTGAGGCTGGGTCTGTCTGTAGCTTCATTTTATAGTTGTATTTGTTTCGACAACTCAAAAGTTTATCTGACCTACTTGAAATAAATGTTTTGATTTTGCATCAGGAATCATCGTCCATTTTTGAAAATACGAACGTTCCATGATAAAATTTAATGGAGAGCTATTTGTATTATCATCATTACTTAATTATAGCTCGATAGCAACTCTATGTAATTCCAAATAAACTTTTCGAATAGAAAAGGTACCCTGACAGTGACAAAACTTTGTACAAACGCGAAATGATAGTACAGAAAAGTTAGGTTTTGCGTGATGTTCATGCAAACTCGGAAACGCGAGAACTGCGCGATATTCGTGAACCTATTCCGAAATTTAGTTTCCTATGGAATCGTCTGTTCCACGACAAACAGAGAATGCCTGCGAAAGGCAACGTCGACCGTAAGTAAGACACGTGTACTAGTCGGCGACGTTTGCATCGCAGGTGGTGGAGGGCGTGTACAGCATGGAGGGCAGCATCGCGCCGCTGGCGGCGCTGGTGGCGCTGAAGCGGCGCCTGCGCCTGCAGCTGTACCTGGACGAGGCGCACTCGGTGGGCGCGCTGGGGGCCGGCGGGCGCGGCGTGGCGCAGCTGGCGCGCGTGGCGCCCGCAGACGTGGACGTGCTCATGGGCACCTTCACCAAGAGCTTCGGCGCCGCCGGCGGGTACATCGCCGGTTAGTCACGCTAGCCTTTCATTGTTTACAATATACTGACGATAATTGGTACACATGTGGTAGAATCAAAAATTCGAAGATATGTACATCCTATCGGCGATGAGTCGCCGGTCCCAGCTATGGGAACGTTATAAGCGGATTGGGATTATGTTTATGAATAATTTCTAATTTTGTGTTTTCTTTTATGCCGCTACCATAATTTAATTGTGATTCGATTCGCTGTCACTTGCAGGATCAAAGAAGCTGATAGACTGGGTCCGCGCGCACGGGCACGCGCACAGCTACGCGCACAGCATGGCGCCGCCCGTCGCGCAGCAGATCCTGTCCGCCATGCGCCTGCTGGACACGCCAGCCGGCCAGCAGCGCGTACGCCAGCTCAAGGAAAACACGCACTACTTCAGGGAACAGTGAGTACCGCCAGTCAGACTACAGTCGCTGATCCGCCGAGCCCTCACCGCGTCATAGACAACCCTGCGGCTAACAGCTACACGCTGCGGTCCACTGCGGTCAAAACAAATGAAAGAAGTTGCTTACAAGGAACTTATATACTAACTGGAATGATGACGTGCAATGCAAACGCGTTCTGAGCGAGAGAACTTCAAGAGTGGATGTCATCCCTTTCTAATAGGGTATCCAATATTTGTACTTACATTTGGGACAGTTATTCTGTTATAATTTACTAGCACCCCCTTAAACTAAACTGTGTTCAAATCCATGCAGCACCCTTTATTTCATGGGCAGCAATTTATTCAAAAAGACTGCTAAGCCAAATTTCGGGATTTTCACGTAAAATCCCGAAATAAATAATTAACTTTAATTCATGTATTCGAATTATATTTACGATCCTTAAAGTAACCGTTGTATCAAATTATTCTAATACATGATTTAAGTTAGATTAGTTTTAGTGAAAATTCCTAAGATTTGTTAATTGCAAGTTTAGTTAAAAATAGCCTTTACACATATTAAATAAAGTTTATTTTCAACTTACTGAAGATTTTTCCCGAATCCCGGGAAAAAAAAATATAGTCGTAAGGAAGTCTCCACTTTCTGTCACTGTTCTCCGAAGTTTAGGCAAATATAGTCAGCCTATTCCGATCACTGATTATTATTTAAAAATAAGTTTTTTTGCAAAAAATAAAACCGAATTCAAAAACTAAAATAATAAAAAAATAACTTTAGCTTCAGAAGTCGGTGACAAAAAAAACTCGATCAAACAAACAAAAGTCACCGACTTCTGAAGCTTAAATTTTTTCCATTTTTTGTTGTAATATCCTATACATATATTCGCTATGCATTTATTTACATTGTTAACAATACATTAACATTTATGGTAATAGGCTTAACCCCAATAAAGTGTAACTTAACATACCTAACTGTCGAAATCTGGGTGTACTGTACACATATGCGTACCCCCTCAGAGCATACAGGCGTTATGTTATTTATTTATTTATTTATTTAAGTACATGGAGGACTTACAGCTAATAAAAACAAACAAAAAGGGAATAACAGTCACCAGATAGCCAATTACAAATCCTCATGTATAGACATATAGTGAAAAATTATGGTGTGAGCACAAACACAGGAAACACACCGCTTAAATCAAAGTAAGAAAAGTATACTTGGTTTGCAACTAAATGACTAAAATAAAGTAAAAGTGAAAATAATAAAATAATAAAACCATAATACAACCTACCGCTACTTAAAGAAATTGAGGCTTAAGCACCTTTTGGCCGAATTCACACTAACTGTGAATGGATCAAAATCAAATTCCTTGCATATGTCATTGAAATTTCTGCTTGCGCGCACAATATAACTGTTCTGCCTATAATTCGAAGATGAATGAGGTACACGAATGGGTGGATTAAAACGAAATGTTTTACTTGGTACATTAAAATAAAACTTTGACAATAATTCAGGGTTATCAATATTGTTGTTGAAGATTTTGAGCAAGAATAAACAGTCAGCAATTTTACGTCGTTCTACCAGTGGTAGCAGATGATACTTCTTACAGAATCCAAGATAATCTGTTGACTGATGTGGTATCTTTTGATGGAAACAAAGATATTTTATGAAACGTTTTTGGATGTTCTCAATGCGGTCAATGTATTTATGATATCGTGGATTCCATATCTGAGACGCATACTCTAGCTGACCTCTTACAAAAGTGCAGTACAATATTTTTAATGTTTTAGCATCTGTAAAACACTTAGAGAGACGTATTATAAACCCAAGCAGTTTAGAAGCTTTTTTGACAATTGCGTCAATGTGTGTGTCAAAAACTAGCTTACTGTCTTGATGGACGCCCAAGTCACGAATAGTACTGCACCTTGGCAAGACCTGGCCCGCCAGAGTATAAGTAGTGGCTAGGACTGCACGTTTTCTAGTGTACGTGCTCACCGAACACTTGGATGGGTTGAGATCAAGTTTATTAACACGGCAATACTCTTCAAGCCGATACAAGTCAGCCTGAAGTGCTAGTACATCTTCGAGCGTTGAAATAGTGGCAAAAATTTTCATGTCATCGGCAAAGCATAATAGTTTGGATGAATGGAGGCACTGATCGATGTCGTTCACATAGACTACAAATAAAAAAGGACCGAGCAAGGAACCCTGAGGCACCCCGCTGGGCACGTTTACCCAACTAGACATATAGTTATTGAGTACTACTGCTTGTGACCTATTATCAATGTAGGAAGAGAACCACCTCAAGAGGTCCCCACGGATGCCAATGTAGCTTAGCTTCTTTATCAGGGTATCGTGGTCGATCCGGTCAAACGCCTTGCTGTAATCTGTGTAAACCACATCGACCTGCTTACCAATATCCATAGCATCCGTGATGAAATCGTTAAATAAAATCAAGTTAGAAGTCGTAGACCGTCCTTTTAAAAATCCGTGCTGAAAGGAGTTCAACGAGCCAGCAAGGGCGGGATATAACTGGTTATAAACAATCTTCTCAAATATTTTAGCTATAATGCACAGCTTCGAAATAGGTCTATAATTAGTAACCTGGGTTTTAGACCCCTTGTTATGCACGGGTGTAATAAAAGCAGATTTCCATACTTTGGGGACAACACCTTGAGTCAAAGACTTGGAAAACAAGATTGAGATAGGTAGGGCAATGGAAGGCGCGCATTTAATAAGAAGTTTGGATGATATGTTATCAGGGCCAGCACCTTTAGCTGGATCCAAGTTACGAAGTAAACCGGTGACAACATCAACACTCACTTCTATGTGACAAATGTCAGAAGAAGTTCTGTTAGTATCAGCAGGGAAAACAGGAGGTGGACTGGCAGTATTAGATGAAGTGGGGTTGAGGAAAGTCGACATGAAATATGACGAAAAAGCTTCACAAATAGAATCTCCGGTGAGTAATAATTCATCGTTATAATTTAATGTATTAGGTATAGTATTCGAGTTGTAACGATTTTTAACAAAGGACCAAAAGTGTTTAGGGTTATCCTTAATAGATTTTTCAGTTTGATTAAGATAACAATTATAACATGACGCTTCCATGATCTTGACTCTGTCACGCAAGTATTTAAAGGTTAACTCGTCAGATTTATTGCCGTAGATCTTGAATTTTTTTAGATATTTATATTTTTCTTTAATTGTTTTGACGAGTGATGGGCTATACCAGACCGGGTATTTTTTATTACGTACTAGCTTTTGTGGTATATACTTGTTTTGAAACTGTTTTATGGTGTCTATAAAGTACTCAACCGACTCATCCAGCGATCGGATTGTAAATTCATGTTCCCAATTAGTGCCTGAAATCTCGTTATTGATAGAATCAAAATCGCCTTTGTTATAAATATAGCGCAACCGCGGCGCATGATCAAGGGGAGGTAATTCAAAGATATCAATATTAGTTAACAGCGCAGGATGATAGGGATCAATGGGCACTAGAGGATCAACACACTCACTAACACAGGCTAACTTATTTGAGAGTACTAAGTCCAACAGTTTCCCGTAACCATTAGCTACCGCATTATACTGTCCAAAGTCCAGCGTACATAACTCGTCCGCGAACAAACATTCATCACTAGTGGCGGGGTTCACTGGGACTAACGAAAGGTTATTAGATGGACATGGAGCCCACGAGATTCCACTCATATTAAAATCACCTAAAACTAAAAACACATCTGAAGTTTTATTCATAGCTGTATGGTTCAATTTGGTCAGGAAGTTATTTAGTTGTTGCGAAAACGTAAACACTCTGTTTTGTTTACACAAGTAAACAGCGCAAATAAATAGGTTCACGTATTCTCGTGATTTCGAATTTTTAAGCCGCAAGTTAATCCAGAGATCCTCCGCCGAGGAGTGTAGGAGCGGTTGCGGAGTGACAGGCAACTCCCTACGCGTCGCTATAAGCACACCACCGCCTCTCGTTTGTCCAGTCATAGCATAATCCCGATCGCGGCGCCACACCAAATAACGATCATCAAACAACTCTGAGTTTAACACGCCATCCATTAACCACGTCTCCGTTAAAACAATAACATCGTAAGAATTATGTAAAACCTGACGATAGAACGAATCTGTCTTTGTTCGCAATCCCCGTACGTTCTGATAGAAGACAGTAAGACACTGTTCACTGTTATTAGCCATTGCACATATATCCAACAATAACTGAATAAGCATCAACAACAATATAATAGGTATGTATAACCTAGATTGACTATTCATTTCGAGACAAGTTACGCATAAAAGAGGTATGAATTTATAATGTGGGTAAAAATAAATAAAGTTAGCAAGAATGTACAAATCTTCGGATTTTAGGCAGGACACAACTGAGCGAGCAAGCAAGCAGCAACATATCACACGCATATGCGTAAGCGAGACAAACATATAGTTAAGTATTAGAACTCGAAGACAAACAGCGCGATAAGAAATACAATAGAAGAAGCTCATTAGCAGTGCCGGGGTGCTAAACCTTTTACAAAAACAAAGCAAATAGCAATTAATGTGCAAACTTCGATACATTTTAAAGCAACAAATTAGTCTAGGATGTAAATAGAAGCGATTTAAACAATTTTGTTTAAATCAAATTCCTTTCGTGTTATAAAAGTCTTGCAATTAACATCCTTGCGCACATGGATTTTACCATGTTTCACCCAAACGAATTCATAGTATTTCTCTTTAGCGGCGATTTTAGTTATATTAAGAAGTTTTTTTGATTCCACACTTAAATGGTCGTTGACATAAATACGTTGTGGTGCTCCTTGAAAACCTATGTCAGAGGTGGAGAGATCCTTAACAGCACGCGCAGCCGCAATAAAATCTTCTTTTATATATCTGTTGAGAAAGCTCACTATCACCAACTTTTCCTTGGAATTATGTATAGGCACCCTCGAAATGTAGTTAATCTGGGTCCTACAACACTTGTAATTGATTTTGCTGCTGATGGCATCAACGATTGAGAATAAGTTCTCATCCTTCTTTATGGGTACTCCTTTAATCTCCACATTATTTATGTTATGATATTAAGCAAACAATAAACATCCAAGCGATTGCAGAAATTACGACAGATTTGCGGTCTATTATTGAAGAGTTCCATTTTATATCTCCGAAGATCAGCATCAGATGCGGATACCTTCCATCATCAGCTAGGCAACATGAGATGATGATTACCAGGCACAAATATCTGAATTGCTTTAGAAAGTACATACATGAAAAAAAATATTAGGGTTGCCGCCGATTTCCCTGGGATCCCATCATCAGATTCTAACTTGGGACAATGGGACCACCTCAGGAGTATAGGCTTTCGAATAAAAAAAGAATATTGAAAACGGGTCCACAAATCGGTGAACATACGTAAAAATATACAAACGGTCGAACATAAAACCTCCTCCTTTTTTAGAAGTCTGTTATAAGTTAACATTTTTGGTGAAACATTAGTGAACCGCTAACCATACATGTCATGGTAATAGGTTTATCCCCCAATAAAATGGAACTTAACATACCTAACTGCCGAAAGGTGGGTGTACTGGCACATCTGCGTACCCCTCAGAGCATTAAGCGTGATGTTATGTTATGATGTTGGGTAAACAATAAACATCCAAGCGATTACAGCAATCACGGCAGATTTGCTGTCTGCTATTGAAGAGTTCCATTGCTTATTTCTGAAGACCAGCATCAGATCTTCACCAAATTTAAATGGGACCACCGCGGATTAATTTGCTTCCAAATAAAAAAATAATCATCGTAATCGGTTCAGAATTGGCGAAGATATCGCTGAACATACATACAAAAAAAAAATCAGACGAATTGGTAACCTCCTCTTTTTGGAAGTCGGTTAAAAACAGATTCATATTGGCATGATTTCCATAACTGGCGAAATGTGTACTCTTACGTACAGCTCTGGCTAACCCTTCCGGGATTACAGGCGGGATGTTATGTTATGATTTACAAATATTAATAACTGTGACTTTTTTAAATAAATTAAGTGTTTAATTTGACCAAAGAGTTTTTATTTGACTCGAGACTGTGGTATCGAATAAAAAAAAGGCTGAATCGACAGTTGCCGCCAAAATGCAAGGGTTTTAAAAAAGTAAAGATAGAATTCAAATGTGATATGTGTGGGATGTAAAAAAAATAACTTCTTGAAAACAAATTTCAAGAAGTTATTTTTTTTACATCCAGCAAACCCCTCACTATTACGTGCTATTACACTCCTTCACACAACACGATTTCACCATATTTAAAGTGGAAAATTTCACTTAAATACAATAAAAATCACTTGTTAAAGCAAAAATACGACTTCAAAGTGTTTCGGCCATATTATTTGCTTTTTTTTTTAATTTACTTCATGACCATACAGTTTTTGTATGAGTTACATGAATTTTGGCATTCATAAATAGTAATTTGCTACTAAAGAATTCAATTTCGCACGAAATTATTATTTAAATATTTGGTATTTGAATATTAAATTAATTCCGTTACGATTTATGTGCTGTATAGGTATCAACGTCATTTGTGTGATATATCAACATCATTTCCGATTACCTTATAATAAAAAATAAATATCATTTTTTTATTTTATTTTTTTGTTTACTTGCAATTGTTTGACAAGGACACAATCCACTCTCGTCGCTTTCTCGCTCTGAAGCTTTCTTCCCCCTTTGCATTCATTAAAGTAATACGACCTCTATGTGTTTGAGATAAAGTTCATTTTCAAACGGTTATTTGAAATCAAGATTTTGATTGTAATCATTCCAGTTAGTTTATATAACTCCCTTCCCGCGACTCGCCGCGCGACGCTAGTCACACTACCCTCTCCCCCACAGGCTGCGCGCGATGGGCGTGGTGACGTTCGGTCACCGCGACTCGCCGCGCGACGCTAGTCACACTACCCTCTCCCCCACAGGCTGCGCGCGATGGGCGTGGTGACGTTCGGTCACCGCGACTCGCCGCGCGACGCTAGTCACACTACCCTCTCCCCCACAGGCTGCGCGCGATGGGCGTGGTGACGTTCGGTCACCGCGACTCGCCGCGCGACGCTAGTCACACTACCCTCTCCCCCACAGGCTGCGCGCGATGGGCGTGGTGACGTTCGGTCACCGCGACTCGCCGCGCGACGCTAGTCACACTACCCTCTCCCCCACAGGCTGCGCGCGATGGGCGTGGTGACGTTCGGTCACCGCGACTCGCCGCGCGACGCTAGTCACACTACCCTCTCCCCCACAGGCTGCGCGCGATGGGCGTGGTGACGTTCGGTCACCGCGACTCGCCGCGCGACGCTAGTCACACTACCCTCTCCCCCACAGGCTGCGCGCGATGGGCGTGGTGACGTTCGGTCACCGCGACTCGCCGCGCGACGCTAGTCACACTACCCTCTCCCCCACAGGCTGCGCGCGATGGGCGTGGTGACGTTCGGTCACCGCGACTCGCCGCGCGACGCTAGTCACACTACCCTCTCCCCCACAGGCTGCGCGCGATGGGCGTGGTGACGTTCGGTCACCGCGACTCGCCGCGCGACGCTAGTCACACTACCCTCTCCCCCACAGGCTGCGCGCGATGGGCGTGGTGACGTTCGGTCACCGCGACTCGCCGCGCGACGCTAGTCACACTACCCTCTCCCCCACAGGCTGCGCGCGATGGGCGTGGTGACGTTCGGTCACCGCGACTCGCCGCGCGACGCTAGTCACACTACCCTCTCCCCCACAGGCTGCGCGCGATGGGCGTGGTGACGTTCGGTCACCGCGACTCGCCGCGCGACGCTAGTCACACTACCCTCTCCCCCACAGGCTGCGCGCGATGGGCGTGGTGACGTTCGGTCACCGCGACTCGCCGCGCGACGCTAGTCACACTACCCTCTCCCCCACAGGCTGCGCGCGATGGGCGTGGTGACGTTCGGTCACCGCGACTCGCCGCGCGACGCTAGTCACACTACCCTCTCCCCCACAGGCTGCGCGCGATGGGCGTGGTGACGTTCGGTCACCGCGACTCGCCGCGCGACGCTAGTCACACTACCCTCTCCCCCACAGGCTGCGCGCGATGGGCGTGGTGACGTTCGGTCACCGCGACTCGCCCGTGGTCCCGCTGCTGGTGTACACGTTCAGCAAGATGGCCGCCACGGTGGAGCGGCTCACAGCGCGGCGCATCGCTACGGTCGGCGTCGGCTTCCCCGCCACGCCGCTCAACAAGGCGCGCATACGGTACGCAACATCACATTACGATTCTAATAAAAACTAAAAACTCGTAACTATAGTACTAACTTATAGTACGCCCACATGTAATAGGAAGCGAGCCTATTGCTGCGAATCCTGACTTGGTGGCTACTACTGACAAAATCCTGATGAAAGTAGAAACATAATAACACTTTGCCCAACGTGGGAATGCACGCAGCACTTCATGCTGAGCAGTAGCACGCGACAACCACAGACTACGAAGCATGAGACTCAGGCAGGCAGGCACTCAGTCAGTCTGGAGTATTTTCAGTTATTGTAACTTTGGCAGCAACACCTCAACAGCACTCTTATCGCAAAGAAAGTTCGCTGTCGTTTGACTGCCGCGCCAGTGGCAGGGCAGCAACCCGAGGCCTATGGCATATTGTGAGAATGCTATAACGGTAATTCTGATGCAATGTTGATGCGCGTCGTCCTCACCGAAACGAGAGGAATGACTTATTTTTGAGTTCTGTTGCATATTAACCTATACAGCGCTGAACGCTTTCTGATCGGCTCAAGCCGATCAGCGCTGAACGCTTTCTGATCGGCTCAAGCCGATTCCAAGTCGATAACTGTGGTGACACGCTTAATCAACACAGTGGGGTGGGATATTGATTTACGTGTAATAAGATATGACGTACGGTTGCAGGTTCTGCCTGTCGGCGTCGCACTCCCGCGCGCAGCTGGACGAGTGCCTGGCGGCCGTGCGCGCCGTGGTGCTGGAGCTGGGCCTCGCCTACTCGCGCCAGCACACACCTACCGCTTAACACACACACATCGTATACTAGATATACTTAATAAATTATTTTCTCACGCTTCCTAATCTTTTATTTGTAATTCCCGGGACTTGAGAAAAAACTTAGTCGCGAAATGAGAAACTCTAGCTTTTACAGTCATCATCATCATCATCATCATCATCATCTGCCTGGCCTTTCCCAACTATGTTGGGGTCGGCTTCCAGTTTAACTGGATGCAACTGAATACCAGTATTTTACATGGAGCGACTGCTCATCTGACCTCCACAACCCAGCTAGCACTGGGTAAGACTGGTTGTCAGACTTTCGAGCCACTGACTACCTTAAAAACTGTCAAAGATTTACAAATGACAACCAGGACCAACGGCTTAACGTGATTTCCGAGGCAGCCTAGCTTTTACAGTAACATGAATAAAAAAAGTAATTTCATACCACGTCGAAACTTTATACTTAGATTTTTGAGATCACCTTCAACCAGACACGGATCCAACCCTCAAAAACGACTGGTCACCCAAAAATCCGGCTAAGTACTATCGACCGAAAATTTAAAAAAAGAAGGTACTTCCCTGGGTTTGTCTCCGAATAATATTGTCAGTTTCAGTTTTTGATCTATGCCGCCTAAACTAGGTGGTGTTTTGGTTAAAAATCTATTAAAAATTAAAAAAAAAAAAATAGTTTTTCTTCTACGTGAATCGAAGCCTATACCTATAGTTTCGAATATAGCCTGAAGTGCCATCAAAGTAACTCCACCAGCAACCAAGGTCTAAGCGAGAAATTGGCCACCGAGGCCCGAGGCAATCGCTATTGAATTTACACTCTTTTGCAAAAAAAACGGGCACCTAAGGAAATTTACGTTCTAAGGTCGATTTGAGTTAATTAAATGAAATTTATTTCTTTGACGTAGTCTGTATACTTATAATCGTGTCAATTAATGCGCGTGAAGTGAATTCGGGCAATTAAAAGAAAAAAAACGATGGATTCTTTAAAACCGATGTACACGCCCAAACAATAAGAAGTGGTCGGCAATAAAGACAAGTTTTTTTTTTACTTTTTTTAATTAAACAAAGTTACAAATGTAAAAACCTAATAACGAGTGTGACCTCCTCTTGCCAAAATCACAGCTTGAATCCTTCTGGGCATGCTTTCTACGATGTTTTTAATAACGTTTTGAGGAATACGTTCCCACTCTTCTGCAATGACTCTTTTTAGCTCCCTGATGTTTTGTGGAGCAGGTTGCACTGATCTTACCCGTCTCTTTAGAACATCCCAGACATGCTTAATTGGATTGAGGTCAGGACTTCGAGCTGGCCAATCTAAACGACGGATCCCAACTTCTTGCATGTACGCTTCCACGTCACCAGAACGGTGCGGGCGAGCATTGCCGTCCATAAAAATGGAATCTTCCCCAAGAGCAGTCAATGTGGGTTGTGCATATGGAATAAGGTCTTCCATTATGTACCGGTGTGCATTTAATGTTCCATTTTCTATGAAAGCTAACTCCGTACGCTCCGTCGAATTAATTGCTGCTCAAAATATAACGGAGCCTCCGCCATAAGGAGTGATTTCTTCGAAACACACTTCCGCATAGCGTTCCCGTGGTCTTCGCAGCACTCGCCGGCGTCGGTCCTCTCCACACAAAGAGATTCTAGCTTCATCAGAAAACAATACTTTATTCCAGTCCTCCAGAGTCCATGAAGCACAGTTCCGAGCAAACTGAAGTCGAGCAACACGGTGCTCACGGAGTAATTTAGGGCCCCGACCTGGGCGGTAACTCCTGATATTGGCAGCCAAAAGCCTCCTCCTGACCGTCCACAAGCTAACTTCTACTCCTCTTACTTCTTCAAGGCTCTTCTTCAGGTCCACACTTGACGCCTTACGATTCCGCAACGCCTGACTCACCAAAAAGCGGTCATCTCTTGGTTCTGTGCATCGTTTTCTTCCCGAACCGGGTCTTCCTTTGACCGAACCGGTCTCTTGATACCGTTGCCAAGTCCTCTGGACAGTTGAACGACTCACATTTAGCCGCTGAGACACGTAAGTTTGCGAACAACCTTCTTCAAGTAGGGCTATAATTTTACCGGCCCTTATCGCTTTATCACTCATATCAAAAAGTGGTATTTAATGTAAAAAGAAAGATTTAATTGTTTAATTTGCACAATGAGGTTATATAATACTAGAGGAGCAGTGCCCTACTAACAACTCTTAGAAAAACGTAGCCACTTACGAATTTAAAGTCGTAGCTTTGAAACGGATACATAAATTATGTCATCTGTCAAAATAATATGTTTGTCTCATTTCTTCTACCGTCAAACTATGACATTGGAAAGAGCCAAGACATTGTTATCGGACGAACGGGCAGAGTTGCCAATGATCAACATAATTTCCCCAGAATGACTGAAGGTATTTATTGAATCAATTACTATGAAAGGTTGTATTATGTATCTTTCAATTGAGAATTAAAGAAATGGATGAATGGATGGATTATGTAGGTACTCAAAGGAAGAAAAAAATGCGTAAACGTAAATATTTTATTTCAAGACTATTAAGATTGTGTAAAATAACTATTGTTCAAAATGGTTTTTTTTTTATCTTGTTTATTATATTACAATCTAGCCTAATAAGGCTAATAAGCAATTTTAATCTAACTTAATTTGCTAAAAGTAAAATTATATCAAAGAGAACGTCCATTGCGTTTACTTGTCACTTTGTTCTTGTGTCCATATAAATAGATAAGGTCTGTTTTGTAGAGCAGGATTTTGTTAGGAACTGACAACGCGGAATGCCTTTCTAGTGACCAGTTCATGCATCTGTAACGAATTATTATATTAAAATATTAATAAGAATAATTATATTAAAATACCTTTGTTTAATCCAAACAGACTATAATAATAATTAAGACTTACAGGAACATACTTTCGTCATTCACTAAACTCCCAAGTCTCTGGCAAAATAAAAATCGGTTTTATTGGTAACACTGATGACAATAAAAATGTTTAAAAATTTGACTTCGTTTCGTCATGTTTTTATGGTGAATCTGAAGAAAATTTAGCTAACTTACCTGTGAAATGTAACACCACATGTTTTATTCATCTTTTGAGACCGTGACATGCAAATTTTAACCGCACATTTCCCCAATTTGTAATTTTTTTAGTTTTAAGCAATCGCTCACTTGACGTCAACTTGACAACTGAACTCAGATATGGCTGTGGCCATCTACGACCCGGCAACGCTTTGGCGGCGAGCACTGCTGATCTAGTACTATATAACATCATTGAATTTGCAGAAAATATCCAAAAAGTTTTAAAATATCGTAATCAGTTAAAAATCGTTTCAGCAATTCGCGCCGTTAGTAAAGCAATTTTAGAATAATCCAAAATAATCATTATTTTTCTTTTATTAATTTCAAATTTTAAATTTGGAACGTAAAGAATCATGCCAGGATGCTTCAAATAACATGCCAATACATCGTCAAATTAATAAAACCTATTTCTTGTTCTTCTTCATTGAAGTAGAGAAAAAAATCTAAAGTGCCCGTTTTTTTTGCAAAAGAGTTTATATATTTTGTGAATAAGTTATCTGTTTGGTAACATAACTATCGATAAAGATTTATTGTTTTATGTTAGCTCATCGGCTCTGAGCCGGTGATAACCTACTGAGTATGATTGTAAGGCAGGTGTTATCTATTGATTAGCTTGGATGCCGCCCGCGTTGGACGCCTATCTATGGTTGGACGCGCACTGCTCGGTGCTCGCAGCATTCCGCGTCGCCGCGCCACATGTAGCGCCGCCTCACGATGCGTCACCGCTAGGGTTTATTCCCGGGAATTCTCGAGCCGAGAATTCCCGGGAAATCGTTGGGCTTTGTTCCCGGGAAATCAAGCTCGAGAAAAGTCGAGAACTCGAGAAATCATGTATCTATATAGAAATTAAATCGCCATTTGTTGTGTTGCGTGGCGGCGTGGGCCAAAGCGGAGCGGCACCCTTTGATCTCGCTGCAAGCGCTCTGCGGCGTCGTTTTGACACGTTTATTCGTGTTTCGACTCTAACCAAGTATAGTTTACGTAGTGAGTGTTTCACAGATTACGTGATAAATTAAAATCAAACAGGTAAGTCTTTTCACTTTTATTGACGCATCATGGCTTTATTATTAATATTATTTTTATCAATAATATAATCTAAAAATGATCTTAAATTTTACTAGGTACGAGTACCTATCTGTTCTTTTCTATTATTTTTTAGTCAAACTTTAATACATAAAATAACTAACGATACATTAATTATACTACTCAGTCTAATTATATTTCCTTTTTTTTTTTGTAAAACAACACCACAAGCTTAGTTTTTAATTATTCTGATACGTTTTTCTTATGTAAGTAATTTGAAATTAATTAATGTGTCATTTTAAATTTGTGAGACGAATATTGCCAGTTGTATTGTGTGTGTGTGTGTACCACATATTACTCCAAGGGCTTATTTTTAATTTAAATTGCGTTTGTTATAGATTTTACCGAAATGTTACTATAAGATGAAAGCATCAAAAGTATGGAAATATTTAAAAAAAAAATAAGGCTGCAAATGCGCAATGCCTAAAGTGCCCAAAACCATTGCTTGCAAAGGTTCAAATACTAGCGGGTTGGTGAGACATTTAGCACATGTGCATAAAATCAATATTACCAAATTATTTTTATTTTATAGAAGCTATTTATGTTTACAAGTTTTAAGTTGATTTTTTTTCTAAATAACCAGCCAAAAATGCTGCTGTGATTGTAATTTAACGTACGTACGTACGTTCTACGTTTTCTTTCATGTTGATTTTTTGTTTAGTTTAATAGAAGCTACTTTTGTTTATAAGTTCTAAATAACCAGCCAAAAATGGTGCTGTCATTATAATTATGAGTCTGAATAATATTATTTCTGTATTTTTTTAAAAAGTTAATTAGATTATTCATAAGATTTATGTTTTTGAATATAATCAATAAAAGTTTTATAATTAATTTGATATTTTTATTTGAGACGAAAACCACTAAATTTAGTGACGTTATTGGAACCAAATAATATGAGAAAACGTACGTAACTGTAAATTTCTCGACAACCCGAGAAGCCCCGAGAAATTAGCCTCGAGAATTCTCGAGACCCGAGAAATTAAAAAGCTCGAGAAATCATGAACCCTAGTCACCGCGTATCTCAGTTTATTTGTACTAATAAATATGATTGACTATCTATGAGCTTATCTCAAATATTCGCCGAATTGATTGTGACTCCAAAAAAAGAAAGATAAAAATGTATGTATAAGTTGGTATTTGTGAACAGATACCTGTTTCCGCTTCACAAGGCGAGGTATTTACTCTAGTACCATGAGGTGCACGCTGCACACAGCCCCGTCAGCGAACACAAGTATGTCACTTGTGTTCACTGACGGGGCCTAGGTACATACAACATTCATAGCGCCGTCAATAGTGCGTTGAGCGCATTGAGCTCGTAGGAGTTGTCACGAACCGCCTTCAAAGCAATTTCAATATACAAGTCACAGTGACACAGTCTTGGTCGGTTTACGCACCGGGACTTACAGCTTAGGACGGCCGTTACTCCAAGTGCGTACGATGTGGCTACGTTTTGAGACAATTGAGCCTGGTTCGTACCTAAGACCCGACTGACTATAAACCTAGCCCTACAGTAACTACCTAGCACCCTAGTAATCCTAGTCCTATAGTAATTACCTACTCAGTTACCACTCTAGTTTAAGTTGACCTAACGCCCTAGCCTACCATACAAACCATACCAAACGTAAGTTACGCTGGTTTTACGTGAGGGATGTCAGTTACAAGGAGACCTACGGTAACAGACGGAACTTGGGTAGGAATAGGGGTTCGTGTACGTCGTGCAATGTACACAGGAAATGGTTTTCTCACTGCCGATCCCACACACTCATAGGACCGATGATGGCTAAAGGTGTCTTGGCCACAGTGAGAGGAGGTATAGGAGATGAATCACACTCGACTCCAGCTTGATGACTAATTTATTACAAATAATGAACTTAATTATATCCATATTTTGTGGTAAGTACACATTGATAGCTATTTACATGTGTGTTGTGTGTGTATCGAGCCGATGAAGCGAAGATCTCAGTAGGCCACTTCTTAGCGCTGACACGGTGTGCTGGTGTTGCCGGCGCGAGGAACGAATGTATGTCGCTCTTAATGCTGACGCTGTGATGCTGTTGTTGGCACGTGTAACTATGATATGTTCACGGCTGAACAGTCGGTGTAAAAAGTGTTGAGCAAAAAAAATTAAATTGTGTGTCCTCACAGCTGCGCCAAATAGGCCCAGTTCAGCTAAATGCCTGACAACTAGCTAGTGCCAGACGCTAGTTTTCAACTGGACCTGAGTTGAGGTTGTCATTCCTATGGGTAAAAGGGGGTGGTGGTGCCGCGGACCCAAATAAGTAAAAAGTTTGTAGAAGAGGAAGTCTTATGGTAATATTCTCTTAAAGAAGATATTATGACAATGTTGTCTAGATATATCGATGTCTTAAAACCTTCGATAACTTTCTTCCACAAAACTGATGAACAGGAAAAGTGACCTAAAAATGTCACAAGCCGATATCCACAAGATCAGCAAATCAGTTAATGAATCACACACCCATTTCTGCTTATCAAGCCGCGGTGCAGATACGGCTGATAAGCGCCGCGGAGGAGTCGCCAGTCCCGGCTAGTAATCCACGCACCGCGCTCGAAGCAGGCACGGACCTTCCCTTGCCAACTATCGCATTGTGTTCCCTACGCGAGGAATACCGAGGTTGAGACTGGCGCGAGTGTTGGTGCAAGTGAAGCTGGAGCAGTGAAACATGGTGACACGCTCGCGATGCGCGGGCGCCGCGCTGCTGCTGGCGGCGCTCGTGTGCTCGGCGCGCGCCGACGGCAACTTGTCCGTACAGTGGAAACAGTGAGCATCAATTTAACAATCACACAATCATTAGTTCACTTTGCTTCTCCACAGTCAGGAGGACAGGACTGATAGTCTTTAGGCTTATTTCATCCTTTGTTCATTTTTAAACATATTATTTACATTTTTAAATATTTTTACTAACAAAAATTTTATAAAAAAAAAACATTTCAAATATAGAAAATAGTTGCCCACCGGCATCGGGAACAAGGTCCGAGCTACCGGTGGTCAGGGCTCTTGAAAGAGGAACCTCCTAACAATACGCGCCGACGCCGTATCCAGAAGAACTGCCTTCTGAATCAAGCACTTGATCCAGCTGCCCAGCGAGAGCCTCCTCAGATGTTGGTCGAGGCTATTGGCTATTAAGCCATTGGCCGACACGAAAATCGGCACAATGACTGCTGTAGTCAAGTCCCACATGTCGACAAGCTCGCGAGCCAGATCAAGATATTTGAATCGTTTATCTTTCTTAACCTCTTTCACGGTTCTCGGACGCTCCAATCGATCTATCACCATAATGTCAGGCTTATTGGCAACAATAGTCATGTCAGTGACGATAAATCGATCCCAGTACGACGTAATACCTATTACCATCATCGAGAACTGGGTCGGGCATATACTTACAGTATGGCACTTCTGATTCCACAAGTTTGTACTTTAAAGCATGTTGCTGATGGATAATCCTGGCAATGAGGTTGTGTCTATGCAAGTAGTCTCCGTTTTTCCGAAAATTAAGTCTTAATTTGTTTTCTCTAGTTTGTGCATTAGATAAGAGTATATTATGATGTCGACACAAAATGAATGTAAATTAATTAAATATACCTAATAATGTTGCCTCAATAGCGTACCGACCCGTACCGAAAACCACCGCCGTGCCACCGCCGCCGCCGTGCCGGTGCCGTGTTACCGTATTGGAAAGATGTTTGTTATGAATTTTAAATTTAATGATAATTGTTTGGGTGTAACTACTTTAAGTACATAATTATGTATATGGCATCAGAGTTTTGCTCATCAAAATTATAACATGTAAAAGATTTTTTAAACAGAAATGATATCAGGTACCAACTAGGCAACTGTGAAGAGTGTGTGTCATGTGTACATGGCAAGCAGCATAGACTACCGTTTGGCCAGAGTATGAGCAGAGCAGAAATAGCAAGTGAGCTAAATTATATTGATTGTGCGGCCCTATGGAAGTGATATTTGATGATATTTTCTTTTATTAAAAGATAGTAGGTACTATGTAATATGAGATATATGCACCAGAGCAAAGCTAACCACTTTAAGAATTGTTAGCCGTAGCATCAAAGTATCATTTACATGTTAAGCAAATGGACGTTATAAGTGCCTTTCTTTACCGTGAAATTGACGAAGAAGTATATATTATGTTGCAGTCAAAACTCTTAACCAGTCCAAAATACTTTTAACTAACAAAATCAGTCAAACGTAGTTGTAACCGTATGCTTTCGACAACACTACTTTTGACTGAAATAACAGTTAAAAGTAGTTTTGGCCAATGAAGCTGGTTAAAAGTAGTTTTGACTGACTGATTCCGTCAAAAGTGGTTTTGACTGGTTATTATTTTTTATTTATTTAACAGTTTATGTGCACACTAAATACAGAAAACAAGAAAGGAACAGAAAAAACAGGTACAGAGGTGATGCTTATTTCTAAAGAAATCTATTCCAGCATACCTGCGAAAGGAGAGTAGAAAAACCGGACAAGTGCGAGTCGGACTCGCGCACGAAGGGTTCCGTACCATTATCTATAAAAACGGCAAAAAAATCATATCTGTTGTATGGGAGGCCCCCTTAATATTTTTTTTTTAATTTTTAGTATTTGTTGCTATAGCGGCAATAGTAATACATCATTTGTGAAAATTTCAGCTTTCTAGCTATCACGGTTTATGAGATACAGCCTGGAGACAGACAGACAGACAGCGAAGTCTTAGTAATAGGGTCCCGTTTTACCCTTTGGGTACGGAACCCTAAAAAAAGAGATGTAGACATAGTGTGTAAAAGAAGAAGAGAAAATAGAATACTTACATAAAAAAAAAGCAAAAATAACGAATTTAAATATAACATACAGTACAAGTATATACTCACATATTTACTAGTAAAAAGACAAAATATATAACACAAATATATAAACTAAAATATAATACATATCATATATAATAATAAATACCTATGCATGCAACTATGGCGAATTGGAAAGCAGCAGAGTGTAGCATTATCTTCGAAAGAGGCAGAATATGTTTCATCAGCTAGACGAATATCTGAAGGATTGTGGATTTAGCAATTGTTATGTGAACTAGGTTTTAAGTGTGATAAGATTTTAATGTGTGAGTAAATCAGTGAGTAATTCATAGTTGTCATAATCCTGAAAATCATGAAAGAGTGAAACACATCGATTTAAAATTTCATTTTATTAGATATAAAGTGCAGAATAAAATTGTGGAATTGTTAAATGTTCCAATAGATGAACAGGTTGCAGATATATGTAGTAAATCCTTATGTAAACATAATTATGAAAAATGTAGAGAGCAATGATTGTGTGCTGTGGTGTGACGTGCTGATGCAAATAAATAAAACTAAATGTAAGCTTACTCAGACATTTATGTCCCTCCCTGGCCATACACCTTCCATAAATTGTAAATGAGTAGTTTCAGGACGTTGGCACCAACCGCATGGAAAGGCCCGCGAGAAGCCCGGACCTGAATCCAATTGAACACGCTTGGGGCGAGCATGGGAGGTGTGTAAGAAATCGAAACCCTGCCCCAGCTACACTTCCAGGACTGAACCATGCGTTAGTGGAAGAATGGACTAATATCCCGCAACTTGCTTATAAACAGCATGCCAATCGCCGGGCAGCTGTGAGAAGAGCCCGTGGAGGCAATACAAAATATTAATGTGCCCACAGTGTGTTCCTGTATATTATGTTTATTCCTATGTTCATTTATTGATTATTATCTGTAAGTTTAACTGGACTATAGTCATGGCGTTGTTTGACAGGCTCACATTCGAGGAGACGCACGAGCTGGTGGTGACTTCGGCCGTCGAGTTCATCTTGTCGTTTGCGGCGGTGAGTCCACTCCATACCAAACGTTACGTTCTATATTCTGGACCTGGTAAAATGGTGGTGGAATTCTGGTACCTACCTACATAACGGAATCGTTGCAAAATGAGTAAAACAAGGTCCTTGATGTTTATAGAACCCGGCACAGGGCGTGTATCCGATCCGGGTATGGATCAAGGCGGACGGCGGCGACACCTCGCGGCCGCTGCTCGTCACAGCGAGACGCAGGATAGGTAAATCTTAATTGATTAAGCACGCACATAGTTTTCGGTGAGGTACTGAATACAGAGCAGTTGTGGGCCAGTGGTAACAGCCTCAACTTGCAAATTGTAGCTCGTGGTTCGTAGCCAGGCAGGCGCTTAACTTTGTTGCATACTGTCACAACCATACGACAAATGTGTTTGACTACGAATTACGGAGCAACGAATGCACGTTACAACTTACAACGAAAAACGTCACACCTAACTACGTGCCCCGTAATAACGAAACGACGAACGATACGTTCGTCCGACCGCAAAACAGTGAAACAATAGTACATTATGATATAAGTGCGGTAAGTTGAAAATTACAGCCGAGGCGATATTGCTAGCCTGAGCCACAAGAAAGCAGAGGCTGTAATTATCAAAGCGCACGTATGTCACACGACGTTTTATAACATATTTGCGAGGAAATAAATAAAACTCGGACTTTCTTAAATGAATAAATCTTTAATCAAGCAGTTAAAAAAATTTGAACAATTTGTAAAATTGATTATTACGTGAGTAAGATCCCAGGGCCACGTCGGCCAGACGTCACGTATTTTCTGACGAAGGAAATGTGGACGATTGAGGAGTGTTAGCATGTACTAAAAACGAATGCCTACCTGCTAGCTTAGACGGCCAATTTTCAGGTATCAGGTAATCAAGGTAGGTACAAAAAAACATTGCAATTTGATTTTTACTTATATTTTAGGCAATATCCTTAAAAATAAGTCGCCAATACTCCCAGACACTTTCCGTCGGCTGTATTGCTTTGCAGACGTTCTAAAGCTCCCAAAATAATTACTTAACTTCACGTAAATTCTGATGATTTTAAAACTTTTTACAAGAAGGAAGACAGACCGATCCAAGGGGCCAATCATCTCCTTAACTCAATTTGAATGCCTCTGTGGGAAGGAGCGCGAGGGCATTATCTACGCGCATGAGACTGAGTGAGATAGGCTTTTCCGCTTTTTACCCCGCCTTTTGAAAAAAAAATGTACAATGCTTCCGTTTTCCGCATTAGACCTACGCGGTTCCACTTTTAAACTTTTGGGAGTATTTCAAAACATTTTTTACAAATGTTGACCCAAAGACATTCAAAATGTCTGAAGATGAAGATGGCCACCAAATATGCATATTAAAGAAAGAGATAGAAACTCTTAAAATTAAACTACAAAGCGCGCATGAAGAAATTGATCTGTTGTCTTTGGAAAATACTAAGTTAAAAGCAATAAATACAGAATTGTTGGAAAAAAATAGTCCTGCCAGGCGCAAAGGCATTTTCCAAAGAAGAATACAAATAATCATCTGAAAGAAAAACAGACTTCGTCAAACATGAGGGACACACAAAGCACACCTCAAATTATTGATATTGGAAGCTCCGGAGGTACTCAAGGCATCACGTCACAAAATTATGTTGACAAAAAGAGTCCTTCTAAATCATTCTCACTTTTAAAACATAACATATTATGTGTCATTAGCAGTGAAACGTCCGATAGAATATACACTTCTCATCAAAAAAATCGAAACACCTCGCAGTTTATGATTTGATAAGGATTATCAGAAAAATGTGTATATTTAGGAATAAATGTAAAATGTCATTTAATAGTGAGTAGTATGAGGTTTTTAAATCCTAATGTTATTGTTCTAAATTCAAATTAAGTCTTCATAGGTTTCGTATTTTGTTTATTGAGTAATTTTTACCCTGTATGGAATATGAAGGAAATGGGTAAAACAACACGCGTAAATGAAAAAAAAATGTAAGAAACGTTTATTTAATAACTTGTATTCCCTCCGCGAGCTCTTATTACTGCTTCCATACGGTTCTTCATCGATCGGATGAGAGTCACGATCACATGTTGTGGTATATTATCCCATTCCTCTTGGATTGCATTTTGCAGCTGGCTAAGTGTTTCTGGGGCTGGATCTCTTGCTCGAATTCGTCTCTTTAATTCATCCCATAGATGTTCAATGGGATTCATGTCCGGGCTTCTTGCTGGCCATACCATAATGGAGATACCGACTTCGGTAAGATAATCTCGTACGACGCCCGCGGTGTGAGCTCTAGCATTGTCGTGCATGAATATGAAGTCGTTGCCAATAAAATGTGCATAGGGCATCACATGAGGTTCAAGACACTGTTCGATGTACCGATGAGAGTTTAGTGCAGGCAGCCGTGGCCCAGACACAAAGGCAAGTTCTGTCTTACCGTCGGCGCTGATTCCTCCCCAAACCGTCCACGAACCGCCACCATAGCTGACCTTTTCTTCAATGCAGCATTGTGCAAAGCGTTCTCCATCTCTTCTGTAGACCTTGTTCCTTCCGTCGTTACCATACCTACAGCATAATTTTACACTCATCAGAAAACAGTACTTTGCTCCACTGAAGGTATGACCAAGTTAGGTGCTCGCGTGCAAAGTTAAGGCGCGCTCTTCGATGGTCTGCAGTTAATTTCGGCCCATTCGCTGGCTTATGCGGTGCCAATCCGCGTTCCTTCAACCTTCTTCTTATTGTAGAGTCACTTACAGCTACTCTTCGTACAACGCGAAGCTGCTGCTGCAGTTGAAAAGCGTTAAGGCGTCGATTTCGTAAAGAAGTTGTTACAATAAATCGATCATCTCGCTCAGAAGTGACCCGATTCCTGCCAGATCCTGAACGGCGCGTGAACGAACCAGTCTCCCGATAGCGTTTGTAGACTCTATGAACAGATGATAAGCTTAGATGCAATCTTGCAGCCACAACACGCTGACTAAGTCCAGAATCCAGCAATGCCACCACTTGGGCGGCTTCTGCGGGCGAAGTATCCATATGTTTTAGAAAAAAAAGTTTTTTCAGACGTCCCAAAGTCACAGTAAATGAAATAAGAATCAAAAAGTTTAAAGACAAGCGCTAATTTTTAGTTTTTAAACGAGAAACGTACTCCAACCCTAAATACACATTTGTCTCAAAACAGTGATTAATTTCATTTATAGGATAAACAAATGAAATTCTAATTTCGAATTTTGATTTTTTTCTTCTTACTGTAATGACCAAACTGCCAGCTACACAATAATGTTTTTTTTTCATGGAATTAATTCTCTTTTGTAAAAAATTAGGACAAAAACAATAAAAACGAAAGTGTTTCGATTTTTTTGATGAGAAGTGTATACAATGAGTGAAGGCACTCATCTGCTTAACTATGGTATGTGTCATTATCGTATGCCTAGATGTGGAATTGAGCATATTTTACAAAACATTGAAGACAAAGTGTAGTATTCACTTGTAACAGAGCTAATAGGTTGATAACACAATTTACTACTATACTTATCACCGGCTCACCAACTCCACCAAGCTAGTCCAGGGTCCGCTTCACCTCCTGATTTTCCCGCCATTCGTGGTGACTGACAGTTGTCCTCGTGACAGCTAGGTACCCGACTACTTGTGGCCGTGAGACAGTGTTGTCATATCTATTAAATAGATACACTATATCCCTTCCTTGTTACATTTGTTTTAATGAAAATGCTTTACCTTCTGAGGGTTTACCCAGATACCCTATTTGAACCTCCCCTCCGATAGCCACCACTAAGTGTGGAGTAGGATTGAAGTTGCTTAGTAGTTTATGAAACCTTTTCATATCTTTTCTATAAACTTTATCGTCTACTCTATCCTCTGGGTCTGTATGAATTCGTCTTCCTATTTCTATATTCCTTTCCTATTTCTGTTTTTTTCTTAATATATTCTTTTTACGAAACCTCATTAGTCAAAGACATCTCCTAAAGAAAAGTTCTGATGGTTTCTACCCCGTAACCGAACGTGGGGTTAAATTTATACAACATGAGATATTCAGAAAAAAATATCTGCGAATATCTCACTGTAACATCTTTGTGTTTTAGCTCTAATATAACTCTATTTTGTCGCTCAACTTTTCCTTCGTCTGGGCCAATAGGTAACCGTTAACCGTATTAATATTACAGCACCGTCGAATGTTACATTCTTTACAAAACGTCTAAAATTCCTTGCTAACAAAAAATCTTTCCTACGTGTACTCTCCCTGATCAGTCTTTCCTCATTCGTTTCATATTCGTGTATGTACTTTTTAAAATTAGTTAGAAGGACTAGCACGTAGAGACTGGGTACTGTAAGGATGTTTAAATCTAAGAAATGTGGACGACAACTCTCTCTTTGGGAAATACGGACAATAGTACGTATAGCGCTTTTCTGAAGGACAAAAGCTCGTTAGCAGTTATAATTATAGCTGTTCCCCCAAAATTGTATGCTGTATCTTAGTTTAGACTCAATTAGCGCGTGGTATACGATTTTTAAATGTTTAATATCAATTTCGTCTCTAACGGTTCTCAACGCATAACACGTGGATGATATAGATGCATCAATGGCAGTTAGTTCCTTTTTCCAATTTAATGAGTCATCTATGTGTACTCCCAAGAATTTAGCTTCTCTCACGAGTTCAATATTGTCGTCATTTAGTAAAATTTCCATGGTGTCTTTATTTCGAGCAGTTGTTTTGAATAAAATTACCTTGGTCTTTGTACTATTAATTTTTAACTTATTTACAGTAAACCATGAATAAATATAGCTTAGAGCTTCATTAACTTTTTTTTCAAGTTCTTTTGTGTCATTTGCCCCAATAATGGCATTTGTGTCATCCGCAAAAACCACAAGTTGTATGTCTGGTAGTATTTTGTTTATATAATTTATTAAATCATTGGTAAATAAAATAAACAATATGGGCCCTAGAATAGATCCTTGGGGTACACCGGCCCTAATATTAAAAAAGGATGATGTGTAAGATTGTCTATTTCCATCTTGTATCTCACTGATTTCTACAAACATTTTTCTGTTTTTTAGGTAGGATAACAGAAGTTGGGAAGCTTTGCCTCTCACTCCGTAGTGATTAAGTTTAGCTATAAGTAAATGGTGATCAACAGTGTCAAAAGCTGAGCTCAAATCTAAAAATACACCAGCTACTCTCATTTTATTATTTATTTTATTGATTATGTCATTAACAAGAGTATATATAGCGTCTCCTGTACCAACATTTTTTTGATATCCGAATTGTCTTCTATGTAAGACTTTATTTAAGTTAATATGAAGCAAAAGTCGAGATTTAATTATTTTTTCGAATATCTTTGAAAGCGTCGGAAGCAAAGAGATAGGCCTGTAATTTTTAGGATCGGTCTTTGTGCCTTTTTTGTGAATTGGTATGATCTTGGCAATTTTCAGCTGTTCTGGGAATGTTCCTTCATTAATGCACTTATTAAAAAAGCAAGATAGCGGTTCGGCAAGTATATTTAAATTATCTTTGATAACAGATATAGGAATTTCGTCATATCCACTCGAACGTTTATTATCCATGTTTCTGACAATAGTACAAATTTCATTGGGAGTGGTAAGAGTAAAACAAAGTTCATTTTCAACCCGCTGTGTACTCTGCCGAAGCATTAAAATCCCTTCTTCATTTGTAGTGTTATTGGTAAGACATTTGTTATCAAAAACTTTTGCTAGGGTGTTAGCTACTTCTTTGGGGTCATCAACTATTTTCCCGTCAACTTTAAGTAGTAGATGTTCCGTTTGCATTACTTTTGACCGGTTTGTGCATTTGTTAACAATTTGCCAGATTTCTTTGCTAGAGTTTGTTGAATTATTTATATTCTCTGTAACTGTTATTTTTTTGGCTTTCGTGATAACCCTTCTATAGATTCTGATGTAGTTTTTTTTGTAATTTATAACACTAGTTTCATGTTTATTACCATTATTAGCGCATAAAAAGCGTTTCATTTTACTAGACACTTTCACACCTTTAGTGACCCACTTTAATTTAGTACTCTTTACAAGATTAATTTTACGTTTCCTTTTTTTGTAACTATTTTTAAAAAGGTCTGAGAACTTATTTAGAAACGTATTAATTCCCATACTGTTCCAGTTGTGTGTCAATATTCCCTGCTTAAAATTTGTATCGTTATTAGCACTGAAAACTCTTTTATTTATGACAATATGCTGATTGTAGTTACTTGACTTGCTTGTCAGAGATTCCAACCAGAATTTACCTAGAAGGCCTCCATGTCCATCAGCCAAATTATTATGGTCTACATCACATTCCTTTACATAATATTCAGGAAGATTTGTTAAGATATTATCGATGCACGAATATGAGTCATTTCGAATAAAAGTTGCAGCGTTAACAAGATGCCTAAAATTGTAACATTTTAATAAGCTGAGAAATTCAGTGCATTTTTTATTATCTAAAAGTAAATCTATATTAAAGTCTCCACATATAATGCAATTCCTACTGAATAAATGTTCCAGCAATTTTTCCATGCATGTCATAAAAAGTTCAAAATTATTGTCATAAGGGCTACGATAACAACAGCATATGTATAGACCAGTATCGACATCTTTAATACAACATATTTCAAAGCTATCCATCTTATAAAGTTTGTTAATAACATCTACATTCTCTACTTTTTTATCCACATGCCCCAGGATCAAACTACCGCCTCTAGTCTTTTTGCGTCTGGTGTTGTATGAAATCAGGTTATAGTTGTTTAAATAAAAAGAAATGATGGACTTGTCGTTTAAAAAATGTTCACTAATGCATATATAGTCTACCCTGAAATCAAGAGATTGTATATAAACATCCAATTCATTCTTCTTATTACTAATACCACACAAATTCTGGTGAAAAATGTTGATATTTTGTAGTCTAGGTGTGCTTATTTTATTCTGATTACAGTTTCTACTTCTAGCTTTATGTAAACTAGAGTCCCCCATTTTAATACCTACGAAAAAAATCATCACCTTGTTGTACTGCATTGGCACAAGTTTGAGTATTGGAAGGTTCTGAAATTATATTTGGCAAAGATTTAGGAACTGATTGGAAGTAATACGGTATAGTGTCCTTTCGGGGGATAATTTCATTAGTACTACTAGTAAGGTTACATTTTTCAGTCTTCCAAGAAATTATGTTTCTGCGCACTAAATTGTTACAGTATTTCATATAGTTGTTTCGATACTGAATTCGTAAAATTTCTCTTAAAAATAACCGTGACTTGATTATTGTATTTTTTCTATAGCCACTGTCAATAAATTGTACATGCTTCAAATTATTACATATAAGATTAAGAATAGAATTAATTTTTGATGAGTTCATATATCTTGCACTGTGTACATTTCCAACCAGTACATTTGTGTGTGAGATTTTAAATAAATTATAATGTAAGAAGGATTGCATATAATCGGATTCTCATCGTTTGTGCCTGTCAATATTATTACAAAATCTCTTTCGTCAAAGTTTTTACATAAAGAAATACATGAGTTAACTATTTCATCTGTGGGTGCATTCGGTTTTATTATAGACAGTACCTCATAGTCCGCTCCCAAGTCTCGCCGTAGCAAACTACCTATATCGCTTTCCTGTTCATCAGTAAGGATTAGAACGTTGTACTTCCTAGATTTGATGTTAGTTTGCTGCGTTTTAGTTGATGCTGGGTTATCTGCATACTTTTTATATCGGACAAAAGATGTTCTCTGTGACGTAGTCTGATTAGGTTCATCTTCGTGACACGGTAGCCTACCCGGTAACGCAGGGGAGCAGTCACTTAGATTTTAATTGATCAGGTATCTATATTATTACATATAATAAAACAGTAAAAAAACTGTGTCTGTACATTGAATATATATTAAAAAAATAATAATTGAGGGGGGTTTAGAAACAGTAATAGAGCACGAAACCAAAAAAAAAATCTGTCTGTTTGTTTGTACACGCTAATCTTCGGAACTACTTGACGGATTTGAATGATTTTTGTTTTGTTGTATAGGTATAAAGTCTGAGCAACATATAGGCTATAATTTATCTGGGAAACTTGAACACCTGATGCAGAACCGCAACAGACCAGCTAAACTATAAGAGATACAAAAATGGTACCTTAGCAAAAATTGTTTCACGTGATGAGCATTTTCTGCTAAGAGAATAAATTTGAAGATCTGGAACACCTGATGTAGAACTCCAAGAGCCCAGCTACACTATAGCATATATAGGAATGACGTTTTAGCAAGAGTTGTTCAGCCTGATGAGTACTCTTTGTTTTCGTATAAAATTTGAAGATCTGGAACAGCTTATGTGGAACTCCAAGAGCCTAGCTACACTATAACATATATAGGAATGACGTCTTAGCAAGAGTTGCTCAACCTGATGAACACTCTCTGTTGTCGTATAAAATTTGAAGATCTGGAACAGCTGATATGGAACTCCAAGAGCCCAGCTACACTATAACCTATATAGGAATGACGTCTTAGCAAGAGTTGTTCAGCCTGATGAGAAGATTGTAGATCTGGAAAACCTGTATAATTATAAAATAACATAAGCTGGGAGTATCTCCACGCGGTGAAGGCGGTAACAGTTTTGGACTGATTTTCGATGAAAATTCTATGAATCATTGAAAATTTAACTCTACTGGCTAAAACTCCCATTTATTTCCTTTTCCATTTATCTTCGTGACACGGTAGCCTACCCGGTAACGCAGGGGAGCAGTCACTTAGATTTTAATTGATCAGGTATTTTCAGAATAAAACTATAACCATGCCTAGAAAGAGGTCAAATCTTTCCCAACGTTCCAAAGGAGCTAAAAGATTGAGGATCATAAGATCCCAAGAATCTAAATAAGAGCGTCAGGATAGACTTGATGTTGTTCGAGAACATCAGGCTGCAACTCGCTCTGTAGAAACCTCTTCAGATCGCGAAGCTCGCTTGCGTTCTCAGCGTATTTATGCATCTACATCCAGGTCTCTAGAGACCAGTGAAGAATATGATGCGCGACTCTCCGCTGATCGTGAACGTCATGCATTGTCTCGCGAGTCGGAGACGTTCACGGATAGAGAATTGCGCTTGAGTTCTCAGCGTATCTACGCATCTGCTTATAGGTCTCTAGAGACAAGTGCGGAACATGATGCGAGACTGTCCGCTGATCGTGAACGTCACGCATTGTCTCGCGAGTCGGAGACGTTCACGGATAGAGAATTGCGCTTGAGTTCTCAGCGTATCTACGCATCTGCTGCTAGGTCTCTAGAGACAAGTGAGGAACATGATGCGCGACTGTCCGCTGATCGTGAACGTCACGCATTGTCTCGCGAGTCGGAGACGTTCACGGATAGAGAATTGCGCTTGAGTTCTCAGCGTATCTACGCATCTGCTGCTAGGTCTCTAGAGACAAGTGCAGAACGTGATGCGCGACTGCCTGCTGATCGTGAGCGACATGCATTGTCTCGCGAATCACCAACGTTTACCGATACAGAATCACGCTTGAGTTCTCAGCGAATTCGCACATCTACTAACAGGTCTTTTGAAACGAGTGATGAACGTGATGCGCGACTAACTGCTGATCGAGATTATCACAAATCGTCCCGAACACGCACACAACAAAATATTCATAATCAGTTAGAAAGTGAGAGAGAAAGAATTGCTGGAGTACGGCATGAAGAGACAGAAGTTAATTCAGTGTACCCTTGGGATCTGCTGCGGAGTAACGGGAAGGAAAGTTTTTTGTTGTATAGTCTGGGCAAAATATAGGCTATAATTTATTTTGGAAAATTAACACCTGATGCAGAACCGCAACAGACCAGCTACAGTATAAGAGATATAAAAATGGTGCCATAGCAAAAAATATTCCACGTGAAGAGCATTTTCTGCTGTGAGAATAAATTTGAAGATCTGGAACACCTGCTGTGGAACTCCAGGGCCCATGGCAGCGACACTATAACATATTAAGGAATGATGTCATAGCAAAAGTTATTTAGTCTGATGGGCATTTCCTGTTGACATACAAAAATGAATGATCTGGAACGACTCCAATCGTAAAGCCCGGGCCTTAGAATTCTACATCAGACGTTTCAAATTTTCGATTTTGACGACCCCGTTGTCGCTGGCATAAGCATCGGGATCCGCGTACGAAGTCGCGGGCAGAAGCTAGTTATAAATAATCACAGTTAAATATTGAAATGATAATTACAGATGCCAATACACTATATAAATATATTTTTAATTGCAATCAAATACTAGAATTTAAACAATAATTAAATGTCTGGATATAATGTTTTACCAACATTATTTCTGGTTGATACCTATATACCCTTGTGCACGGAATATTTTGGTTACGGAGAGGTGTTGTCTCGACGATGGCGCGTGGTAAAGAGACCTCCACAGCGGTCTTCAAAAAATGAGCTGCCATGGCGCGCCCCTCCTAACCTCCTCCGGTATGGAAATCGCAAGTGCGACACGACAACAGGTCCTCGACTTGACGGTAGAGGACATTATTTTAATCGATGTATTGCAATGTTTTTTTTTAATAACAAAAGAAAGTCGACCGCTAATCGGACACACCGGCCCATCGGGCATTTTTGGCCGATTTGCCCATATGGCTGTTAATTATAAAAAGATAAATGTAGGCAGGCACTCGTTTAAAAAATGCTTTTATTATCATCATCTATTTGTAAGATGATAAATTAATAAATATGTACCTACTTATTTTCAAATAGGAATTCCTTAATCTCAGATCAATAAAAAACTTTTTTGCAAAAAATAAAACCGACTCCAAAAACACAAAAAAAGTGAAAAATAATTTTAGCTTCAGAAGTCGGTGACTTTTGTTTATTTGATTCAGTTTTTTGTCACCGACTTCTGAAGCTAAAATTATTTTTCACTTTTTTTGTGTTTTTGGAGTCGGTTTTATTTTTTGCAAAAAAGTTTTTTTATTTTTTTTTATTTTTAGTTGCAATATTCCATAGAAATATTTTTCATCATCAGACCTGTAATGGCACTTGTAACTGTTGGGTTTTGAGAACCAATGAAAGACACAGTTATAATTTCCACTTATTAATTTATTATATTTATTTGGCAGGAGAGGTGTGTGTGCACTCTCGGTTGGTGCAGGCGGAACACTAGCGTCTTAACTATATTAGTTAAGCACAGTGTATAAAAAGTATGTAAGAGAAAGACTCTCAAACTATTCAAGTGGGACGGATATATTTTGTTGTATTCCAACACGCCCCCTCAAAATAAATCCTCTTTTTTAAAATAAATGATCTAATAATATTTACAATAATAAAATCACACACCTTCCTTATCTGGGAGCACAATTTTTATATGGTCCACCATTCGATGCACAGGATTAGGGAAAACCCAGGAAAACCTAATCAGACCAAGTGATTCTTATCTATAATTACAAGTAGATCTTATTTACATATTTACATTAAACCGAGTTTCTTTGTCATGTCTGAAAAACGCACCGTCGGTAATGACTTCGTTAGGATGTCAGCTAACTGATTACCTGTGGAAACATAAATAATTTTAATAACATTTTTCTCCACCTGTTCTCTTGAAAAGTGATACTTTATGTCTATATGTTTTGATCTTTTGTGACTCGTAAGATTACTTGCAATGCTTATACACCCATTATTATCCTCATAAATAGGAATTGCATTGGGTAATTCTATGTGAATACTGATCACTAAGGATTTTAACCACAGGGCTTCTCTAACCGCTTCAAATAAAGCCATATACTCTGCTTCAGTGGATGAAGCCGCCACTGTGAGTTGCCTCTTTGTGTTCCAGCATATTGTGCATTGTTCAAATAATTTAAACAAATAACCTGTTGTACTTTACGGCCTATTTCATCACTTCCCCAATCAGAATCAACAAAGCCAGTCAATATATTAATAATATTGTCACTCCGCACGTAAGTTAACTTAAGATCCATTGACCCTTTCAAGTACCGTAAAACCCTTTTTAAATATAACCAAAGTGTACTGTTGTTTTTGTGAGCAAATCTACTAAGAATGTTCACACTAAAACTCAAGTCAGGACGAGTGCATACCGTTATATACATCAAGCACCCGATAAGGTTTTTACAAGGGGCCTTTATTGTTTCATTGGAATTTAGTGCGGTATAATCTACTTTAGTTTCTACGGGCGTATTGACAGTTTTACAATCACTCATGTTGAACTTTTCTAAAACTGTTTCTATGTACATTTTCTGATCTAATGTAACTTTGTTATTATATCTTTCGATTCTGATTCCCAAGAAACAACTGATATCTTTTAAGTCTACCATTTTAAACTTGTTCATTAAATAGTTCTTAAAACTATTCATGGTATTTATATTAGCCGTTGAAATTACAAGATCATCGACATAAAGTACAACATAAATGTTTTTGAGAATGTCACCTGCATCTAGAATGTAAATACAACGATCAGCTGATGAGTATCGAAAGCCCTTCTCTATTAAAGCTTTTTCAAACATTTGGAACCAACAACGTGCAGATTGTTTTAATCCATACAACGATTTGTTCAATTTGCATACTAAATCATTTGCATTCGGGATTCCTTCAGGAGTTTTCATAAATATCTCTTCGTTTAATATCCCATTTAAAAATGCAGTTTTTACGTCCATGTGGTGGACTAATAAATTAAACTGATTTGCAAAAGCTAATAAGAATCTAAAACTTGAGATTCTTGCAACTGGTGCAAAAGTTTCATTATAATCAACTAAATATTCTTGACTAAAACCACGAGCTACTAAACGAGCTTTATATCTTAGTGGTTTTCCAAACTCATCATTTTTTTATTGTAAACACCCATTTACAATCGATGATATTTCTATTTTTGGGTCTTGGTACAAGTGTCCAGGTTTCATTATCATTAAGTGATTTAGTTTCATCATTAATAGCATTTTCCCATAATACTTTATCATCCCTGGTTGCGATTTCTTTATATGATGTAGGTATTTTGCATATTAAAGATTCAGCGTATAGCAAATAGTTCACAGAAATATCATCTTCATTTTCGTTATAAGATACGGTAGGCAAGTTTTTAATCCTCTCACTTTTTCTGTGACCATATGAAGTCAGTTCATTTCGAGACAAAATCAACTTATTTTGAAATGAAGAACTGTTTTGATGCATATCTGTTTCACTTACAGATTTACTAGGTGGTGGACCTAATGATACTGGTATTTTGTCTGTTTGTTTACACAAAGAACTCTTTTGATGCATATCTGTTTCACTTACAGATTTATGAGATGATGGATCTAATGATATTGGTATCTTGTCTGTTTGTTTACACATTTTCTCTAAGTTGTGTTTCTCAAACTTATCAGAGTTAATACAATTTTTAGGCAAAACTCTGTCAGACTTCGAAGGTCTATTTAACAAGAAATTAATCTCATCAACTATCACATCTCTGACTTTTACAAACTTTTCGTCTACCACATTCCACACCTTATAACCATTCGGTTCATAACCAATTAATATCCCTTTTAAGGATTTTTCATCGAATTTGGTTTTTCTAGTTTTATTTACAAAATAAACAGTTGAACCGAAAACCTTTAAATATTTAAGTTGTGGTTTTTTATTATGCCACAATTCAAATGGTGTGTTAGCTGTTTTCAGTGCTTTTGTAGGGCTGATATTTATTAAAATGTAGCTGTCAACACAGCCTCGCCCCAGAACGTTTTGTCTAATTTAGCGCCAGATACCATGGCTCGACTTCGCTCTGTTATAGTCCTTATCATTCTTTCAGCAATACCATTCAAAGCAGGGGTATGCGGCACTGTTAAGTGGTAACTAATACCTTTTTGCACACAGAACTTTTTCATTTCATTTGATAAATATTCACCACCATTATCACAATACTAATTGACAATTCTCGAATCAAAAAAAATGAACTTCACACTTTGCAACATAATCTCGAAACGTAGCAAAAACGTCTGATTTATGAGTTACTAAATATGTCGCACAGTAGTGTGTGTATTCGTCGACAAAAATTACAAAATAGTTTTTGTCGTCAAGTGTTGAAGGAGTGATTGGACCACATACATCAGTATGCACATTAAATAGAGGTCGTTTTATAATTTTCGACTTTGATTTATTAAATGGCAAACATGCTTGTTTTCCATTTATACAAGCTTCACATAATTTATTATTTGGTGTAACATGATTTATTTGTTCATTATCAGAATAAAATTGTTTGCCTTTTATTTGCACAAACTTAGATTTGCCAATATGACCAAGCCTTTGATGCCATAATTCATAATTATTATTGTTTACGACCATATTTAATGAACTTCTAGCATTTAAAGCACATTTTTCAAGTATGAAATTAATACCAATTAAATTGTTCAAAGACTTACCCTTTGTTACCATCTTACCCTCGTTGTATATTTGCACATCACCGTTATTGCTAAAAACGATGGTCATGCCAGCTTGTTGCATTTTCTTTACTGAGAGCAAGTTGTAAGGAATTTCGGAACAGAAAAGAACATCCTGTAGCATTCCTTTTATGCCTAAGTGGCTGGTTACTGCAATATTGCCCTTTTTTGTTGCTCTTATGTACGTTCCATTCTTAGCAACTGAGATGTTTATTGGATTTTTCAGTTCCATGAAGTTTCGTGCCAGATCTTTTCTATTAATTAAATGATCTGAGGCACCCGAGTCTTATCTACTTCTTCTAATTTTGCACCTGCAGCGATTAATTCGATTAACAAGTCATCGAATTCCTGGAAGTGTTTTGTCAAGGGGTTTTCTCCTTGTAACTTAAAATTCAACAACCTTTTCCTCAAAGCTAGTTGAGTCGCTATGCTTTTCCTTTCGTAGATGGAATCCAGCTTCATGAAAATTTCCTTCGCTGTATTTTCTTCACTTGTAAGTCCCAGCAATGAATCCGATAGATACTCTATTATGGTATTCTTAGCGATTCTCTGTCTTTTATGCCACTCACTATCCGGTTCTTTAGGAGTTTCTTCATCAATTATATTTAGCACTTCAAGTTCATTTAATAAATTACGTATTCTAAGTTTCCACACACTGTATTTGTCCCCGTCAAACGGTTTAATATTTCTTTTCATTTTAAGTTTATCCATTTTATTAAATCACCCAAAGAATCACTAAAAGTTACTTAGAATGTTATTTAGTCTAAATCACTGGGCCCATAACCTGTTGGGTTTTGAGAACCAATGAAAGACACAGTTATAATTTCCACTTATTAATTTATTATATTTATTTGGCAGGAGAGGTGTGTGTGCACTCTCGGTTGGTGCAGGCGGAACACTAGCGTCTTAACTATATTAGTTAAGCACAGTGTATAAAAAGTATGTAAGAGAAAGACTCTCAAACTATTCAAGTGGGACGGATATATTTTGTTGTATTCCAACAGTAACCCAGATGGGTGCAAAGTTTTGATCAATATACATGAATTAAGTCCAAACGCAAGGTAGCTACTGTTAACAGTTGAGGAGTTCCCTTAACTGTCCTTCGTCTTCATCATCAGACCCCTTATGACAGTCACAACCCATCTAGGTGTAAATTTCTCATCAATACAAATTAATCAAACCCAAACACAAGGTGACTGCTGTAAACCGTTGAGGAGTTCCCTCGACTGTCTTTCGGTGCCATCATCAGAGCGACTCCAGACCTTCTTTAAATTGTAGTGCTTTAAAATACTTAATCATAAAATGTACAAACGCACTAGTCGCCACTACAATTTTTGAAAGCTCCCCTCAAGTTCTCTTGGATGCCATCATCAGATCCCGGTTTCCTTATCATGGGACCACCCTTGAAGTATCTCCTTTCCAACAAAAAAAAATTATCAAAATCGGTTCATAAACGACGCGACGAAGTTATCCGCGAACACACATAAAAAAATATATATATATATATACGGTCGAATTGAGAAACCTCCTCCTTTTTTTGAAGTCGGTTTAAAAAAGTAAGTACTTTTTTATTGATCTGAGGCCTTAATTTATCTATTTCCACACACAGGTAAAGCTAGTCAATCTACCCGCTTTCACTTCTCCAATTATTTACAATCAATCTTCTTCAATCACTCATCTGCTATTGCTAGTAAAATGATACCTTCAGAGGCTTGATCGAAGATTCATCTGTCACAGAACAGTTGTCCTTGGTCTGAGAACTCTGAGACTTCAGTTTCGGAATTTAGAGTAGTTAGCTATCGGTTGCACAGATTCGTGATAAGTTCGGCAGTATACCTATTGAGTGTTGTATTGCAGGAGCGTGGACGTGGCAGCTGCCGTACCGCTCGGGCGCCGCCGTGCTGTACGAGCTGGAACGCACGCTGTGCCCCGACGACAGCGTTGACATCGAGAAACTCAACGACGACTGCGGTCAGTACCACACACTCGTAGGAACATGCTCTCATGCTCCACACCAAAAACTAGGGACGAGTTGCCTATGACGCCGCCTCAGCATCGCGCCTTAACTCATTGCAACCCACAACATTGGTCTTGTGGGTTCTGCTGTTGGCTGCGTGGGTCCGATGCCCACAACGATATTTACTTAATGAATATTCTGTAGAAATATCTATCAATGCCACAGCTACTACCACTTCAGAATGTTTATTTCTATAAGACATATTAATACTTATTATATTGAAGTTTGTACTTGTGACACAGAATAAATTCCTAGAGGAAGCAATGTTGAAGCGTTTCGTGAATGTAACACTGTTGCCCTAACCAAACACATTTGTAGGATCCGGCCATTAGTACGGACTTGGAATGAATCGCAAGTACGCCAGTGGTGACATCACGCGACCTACTTACAAGTATATCCACACTACAGCGTGCTTCTACAGTGCCCTGATGTTGTGCTGAAGTTCGTGCCGAGGACGACATTGAGTGTCCGATCACAGCAGAGTTGAATCGTCTTGGAACTGTATCCGATTCATTGTCAAAATCAAAATCAAAGCATTTATTTCAAGTAGGCCAGTTACAGGCACTTTTGAATTGTCGAAACAAAGACAACAATGAAATATAGCTACAGTCCCAATCACAAGGCATAAAAACTGTGAAAGTACTGTAGTTGCCCATTCCCTAACGTAGATCTCTATGGAGAAGAACGGGCAAGAATCTCCACCATGGAGATTCTCTTTTAAATCAGAATATTTTTACAAAACCTTGGTTACATCATTCAGGTTGAGATGGTACATTATGTGAGAGCGATGTAGCAAGATGTGCACGTTAAGTGTCCATAGTAAAAACAAAGAAAAGAACAATTCAAAAATAAAATAATTAATTCAAATAAGCCGTGGCAACCAAGAGATGACCAGTCACAACTGACAGCGCCCGTTCACGAACATGATGCATGTATCAGCACCATCCAACTCAACCATTTTGAAGGGAACTAAATGATCCGACACACGCGCCACCATCAGCGAGACATTTGAGTGAGCATGACATACACTTAACCGCCAGGGCACATTCAAGTCAAATTGTGCCCCGTGTTATTGTGTTAAATTGTTAATGTCAAGTAATTTGTTAGTTTAATAGAAACAGTGTATCGCACCCAGTGTTTTCATTCCACGAAACGCATCTTCTGCTCACAAGATGTACGAGCCTAAATCCTGACAATCCGATATATTGATTAAATGATTTTGTCAGATTCTGACGACCCGACGTTGCCTGCGGGCAGCGAGTTCTCCCTCCACGTGGGGTCGTCGTGCGCCGCCCCGACACGCGTGCAGCTGCGCGCCTCGTTCGCGCGCGACTGGCGCCTGCCCTTCCAGTCCTCCACCCCCGTGGAGACGCAACAGGTACTCTCCATCGCGTGGCACATTGCATATCAGTCGAGATTTTGCCATACTTCAATTACTTCATCTTACTTAGTCCTAGGGGCATAAAATGTCCTGCGATACAATTCTAAATAAACGCGGACGCGACTTCGTGCGATCTGTCTGTTCTGAAGGCATTTTCCATCGCTGCCCTAGTAAATGTATGAGCATAACTCCGCCAGGGGGGAGGGGGCAGGGCGCAGCTTAACCTTAAACTTAACCCGTTCGCTCGTCCGCGAATCCGTTCTTAGTACTTGTTCACGTTGGAACGCGCGGGCGCGGTGGCGGGTGCGGTCGCGAAGACGTGGCGGGTTCGTGTTCACATTGGCCGCCAGGCGTTTGCGCGGGTGTGACGTGTTGTTGCTTTGCCAAATCGGAGTTCTAGCCTGAACAGCACTAATAAACTCTTCTGTATTGAAAGACATGATGAAGACGCGCTAACGTTTCTAGCGACAAGTTCATACTGGTTGAACTTACCTGACGTCGCGAGTGAATCGCGCGCTCCGCCGCTAGTTCGACGTGAACACACACAAACATCTCACGCGTTTGATATTGACGCGAGCGGCGCGCGCGCGCCAGTCGCTAGCTTGCCCGCTACTTCCACCGCACGTGCGTTTCGTACGTGAACACTTGGATATTACGCCATATGTTTGATATTTCGTGATCGCGCCCGCCACCGCGCCCGCGAGTCAACGTGAACAAGTACTTTTACTCGTACGCTTCTGCCCCCCCCCCCCCTACCATAAAAGCTGGCGACGCCCTTGCCTGATAGTACTACACAGAAACAGAGGTTATTCCGACACTCCAATGCTGACTATTCATCGAATTCATTCGCTAATACGTTATTATACGTTTGCAGGGAGCGCCGCGCGTGAACTTCTACCGCTGGGAGGCGGGACAGAACACCATGCGGCTGGTGGTGGAATCCGACGACGACGTGTGCGCCACCATTGCCGTGCAGAACTACACGGTCAGTACCAGCAGCGGCCCCAATGGGACTCGTAGTTGTGGATTGAACGATCGATTGTATGCAGTAAAAATAAGACTTGAGTCAACACTGAAGGGGAACTAATTTTTTGAACTGTTATTTAAACATTCGAGAGGTTATTATGATCAGTTGAAAAAAATCACAACTGCCGCTTTAAATCAGTGCCTGTAAGAAGACAGTACTTTAGAACTATTCATTACTTAGTACCTGTATTTACACAACTTGGTTATATTTTGTAAAAGCCGGGAAAGCTTATTATTCTGGATATCAAAACCTGTATCTAAAATGTATGATCTGTTGTTAAAAACGTCCATACTCCTGAAGAAGATTTCTGTTGTACTCGTAGGCTTATATTGTTATGAATCGTGGGTGACCCTGTTTCAGTGCCCGATAGCGGAGACGCTGGAGGAGATAGAAGTTTCCACGTTAAGGATGACCGTGATCCGGTCCGGCGGGATACAGATTTCGGTAATTGAAACAATTTCACTAGTACCTTTCAACATGTTTGGCTAAGTGGTGGGCTTTGAAGGACGATTATTGAATACTTTAGTCATCAAGTGAAGTGTCTTGGTTTTCAGCGCAGCCGCTTCCCACGCGGTTTCTACATCTTGTCGGTGGTGCAGGACTCGGAGAAGGCGTGTCGCGAGGAGGAGCCGCCCGAAGTGGACTGGCTGTGGGAGGCCGCCGTGCTGGACCAGGCGCAGAGCCTCAGCCAGGCGCCGCCACCCCGGCGCAAGGAGCTCACGCTGCACACGCGGGTACGTGGAACGCGGGCGACACGCGTGATGTGGCCGCGGGTACTGACACGTTTGTGTTGCAGGCAGCGCTGACCCGAGGGCAGTACCTGGTGGGCGCGGGCGTGACGCTGGCGCTGTTCCTGCTGTTCTACGTACTGTTCGGCGCGCTGGTGTTGGTGCAGCGCTGGCCGCGCTGGAAGCGCCTCGTGGCCCCGCGCGCCGTACTCGCTCGCAGTAACTACTACCTACCTACCTACGTTACAAAATTAGTCCCATGAGGAAACACATAAATATTTAGTCCCTTTAAACCCAACAATGCAATGACTTCATAATTTATAATTTTACAGAGCCTGATGATAATGTTACAAGATCGGAAGTGGAAAGTAGCATGTCCATGTCGCCAGGGCGGCGGCGGCGGCGAGACTCCAGTGAGTTCCATCAGTGCTGTAGAGCTTTAACTAGTATCGCTTAGAAGTTACACATCATTCGTGGAAAACAATTACAGAGAGAGAACGTACCACCGAAATTAAAATGACTGGCTCTGTATCCAACGCCGTGCAATACCTATTGATTTGGGGCTGATTACATCTTAAAGTAAAACGTTTGTAAATGGCTATTATAATTTATGTACTTAACTACTGCCCTTTCTGTAGCGGCGACATTCGATAGCAGTGATAACAGTGACACGGACGAAGAGGAGGAGGAGGCCGGCACGGCCATCACCGTGGTCACCACCGGCGTGCTGGACACCGCCACCACGCCCACCAGCACCACCGGGTATGCGCTCGCGGGCGACTCGCCCGACGCCGCGCCGGCCGGGTATGCGCTCGCGGGCGAGACGCCCGACGCCGCGTCGGCCGGGTATGCGCTCGCGGGCGACTCATCCGACGCCACGCCGGCTGGTTATGCACTCGCGGGTGGCCGCGCCGACGCCGCCACCGACACCGCCGGCATCGCCGACGGCGAGACCAACACGCGCGCTGTGCAGACCGAGCAGAACGGCAACGGCATCTACGTGGTGGAACCAACTAGAGATCAGGTAATACATTCAATACCAATTCAGGTTGATTGAGAGTTTACATAAATTAAACCATTTTAAAAAGTTTTAGTTCAATTTGCCCTCTCTTTGAGTGGAGAACATTGAACTGGCCCTATTACTCATCAGTAGCAACCGGCTCCTATAATGTCGTCCCGACTATACTTCAGCTACCGGCGGCGGGGCCTACACCAACGGTGGCACCGTTGGTGTAGGCCCCGCCGACCTTGGTTTTGCGATCCATGGCCCTGTACGGGGCCCCGGTGTGGGCCTCTGACCTGACGGCCGGCAGCATCGCGATTCTGCGGAAACCGCAGAGGGCGATGGCCGTCAGGTCCATCAGGGGGTATCGCACAATCTCCTACGAGGCGGCTTGTGCACTGGCCGGGTCGCCACCCTGGGACCTAGAGGCGAGAGTCCTCGCGTCACTGTACCGGTGGCGCGAGGAGGCGCGGGCGCGGGGCGGTGGACCGATGCAGCGAGAGATCGATCTGCGTCGGTCCCAGCTCTGCGAGGTCCTGGTGGCGGAGTGGCGACAGAGGCTTTTGCGCCCTACCGCCAGCTTCGCTACCATCGAGGCGATCCGACCAGTGCTCGAGGAATGGCTCGAGAGGAGGCACGGCCTGTCATTTCGGGCGACGCAGGTATTCTCGGGGCATGGTTGTTTCGGGAAGTACCTGTGTCGCATAAACAGGGAGCAGGACGCTCGGTGTCATCACTGCGTCCATTGTCTGGAGGACACGGCGCGGCATACGCTGGCAGAGTGTGCCGCATGGGAGGAGCCGCGCCGTGCCCTCGTGACAGTAGTGGGAACCGACCTGTCGCTGCCGGCCGTCGCTCGCGCGATGGTCGGGAGCACAGAGTCGTGAGAAGGAGGCTGCGGAGAGGTTGAGGGAGGTCGAGACCACTCTCCCGATCCGCAGCAGACGTACCGGGCGTCGGCGGAGGGCGGATAACGCCCTCTTCCGGCCCCCCTAAACGGGTCCAGAGGGACGGCGGACTTGGGGACGTCCGCTGCCCCCCCGTATAACTGGACCCGAGGTGGTGGCGCGTAGTGTTCCGCGCGCCCCCCTAATGGCGTACCGGGGGGAGGACACCTCACTCCCCCCGCAGACTTGAGGTGGCCCGCGGAAGCGGGCCGGCACCAGCCGGGGATCGTGGAAGGCGCACTAGTTCCCATGATCCCCGGTGCAAGTGTGGGAAGGGAACACCGGGGTGGTTTTTAGTCGGTTAGAGTCCGACAGACCCCTCCGCCCGCCCCAGGGCGGAGGACATCCGTGTGGATTTTCCACCCCGGGAACAAAAAAAAAAAAAAAAAAGGCCCCGCCGACCTCAGTGGCGTAGATCCAGGTTCACTGCTCACTCTTCCTTTACTCTCTTAATGCGATGGGACGGTAATTCTCACATTAAGTGCAAGACCAATATTGCGGCTTTACGTGCTTTTCCAGGTACAGGGATATTCGTCACACTATCAACTTCCAATCTTTGGACTACTACTAACAAATTCGTAACGGAAAAATCTAGTAACATTGGTCGAGCTGGACATCAAACCCCGTTCGCTCACGCTCGCTCATTGGTCTGTGTGCGCAGTCGCGGCCGTTCGGGCTGCCGGCGCGCCTGCACGTGGCGGCGCTGGCGCGGCGGCGCGCGCGCGTGCTGGGCGCGCGCTCCGACCGCTACCTGTACACGCTGTACACCGTGGCGCTGTTCTACTCGCTGCCCGTGCTGCAGTTCGTCGCCGCCTACCAGATCGTGAGTGCATGCCTAGCTGACCGCCGCGCCGTGCGCTCTGGGCCGGCCGGTCAATACTCGTTGTGTTGTCGCAGGTGCTGAACGTGACGGGCTCGCTGGACGCGTGCTACTACAACTTCCTGTGCGCGCACCCGGTGGGCGGAGTCTCGGACTTCAACCACGTGTTCTCCAACGCCGGCTACCTGCTGCTGGGCGCGCTGTTCATGCTGCAGGTGCGGCGCCGCAAGCTGCGCCGCAAGCGCAAGCCGCGGGACGAGGAGTACGGCATCCCGGCGCACTACGGGCTGCTGTCGTCGCTGGGCGCCGCCATGATGATGGTAGCGCTGCTGTCTGCCACCTACCACGTGTGCCCCAACGCGCTCAACTTCCAGTTCGGTAAGGTTGCACACTAACTCATTCCGAACGCTTCTAACTGACGCACTCACGGTAATGAATAATGATATTATATACTTACCGTTATGCTTAGGCAGAACTGTTGACTGCAAGTTGCTGTTAGTCGTTGAAAACAAATTAAGTATTTTATGAAATTGTGTAGTGTAGGTACTCTTTTTATTACTCTTTTTTGCAGTATGTAATAAATCATTGTAGTAATTGGTATATTTTTGAGTAGTCTTTAAAGTTTAAAATCTTACCGGAGTCAATTCTCTGTCTGTTGGAAATATTTCAAACTGGTTTTAGTTAACTGATGTAATTATTGTATGCATGCGGTACCTTTTTAGAGTGAACTCATTACCCACTTATTATAAACCTTCTACATTGTTCTATGGAAGTTAGAATAAGTAAAGTGATGTTGCGCAGACACGGCGTTCATGTACGTGCTGGCGGTGCTGAGCATGGTGAAGATCTACCAGTCGCGCCACCCCGACATCAACGCGCGCGCACACGCCACTTTCGGCGTGCTCGCCGTGCTCATCGCGCTCGGTAACGCAGCTATCTTATGCTTTTATATTATAATGTTCAGGTTCAGCCATGGCAACGTTAAACAGACGAAGAAGCGCCAAAGCATGGGACACCTGGTTCTCTGGAACCTGACCGCAGCCGTAGCCCAGGTGCACACAGAATTAACATCACGTCTGTATTCCTCGCATGGATAGGCACAAGTTTACAGTGACACCTACATTTCGCCAGCTATATTTAAGTCTTAATCATTGGTCACAGATGAAAAACACGGTGTAAACATCGACGCGCAACTTAATTCCGCACATGAATGTAGACTCCCCAGCGTCAACCCTTTTGATCGGATATTAGAAAAAAATAAGCAATTTCACACAAAGTGCAATATCTACACGGTCAAAATGTATGGAACAGCCGATTTTCTGAGGTGCTAAATGAATGGTAACAGTTACCGCGTGTGGTGCACCAGCACCAGCGCGCCGAACGGGACGTAGAACAGCAGGAACAGCGCCACTACTAGCAACTAAAGTAACACAGCTGTTTTCTTTAATTTGTTCCCTATGGCTCTCGCAAGGATGCTTAATTGTAAAGAGTGACTCGGTAAGCGTACCCAGAAGTCGTCAAATGAACGGGGCGCGGGGGACCGCTGAGGCGCTATCCCCACGGGCGAGAGAATCACGAGGATAGTCACGCCGACCGCCGCCGCACCGTGCCATCACATTCAATAGAAACTGTACGAACCAATTTCCACACGGCGATAGGTAATATGAAGGCACGGTGTGACTATGGCCGCGATTGTCTCCCCCGTGGTGCCGCGCCTAAGACTTGTGGTGACGTGAGGTGTTACGCGCAGTGGTGTGGGGCGTGCTGGGCGGCGGGCCGCTGTTCTGGAGCGTGTTCACGGTGCTGCACATCTTCACCTTCCTGCTGCTCTCGCTTCGCATCTACTACGTGGGACAGTTCCGCCTCCGTCAGTATACAACATAATTAGGTACTGTTTGCGTGTGATTGCAGAAACCCATAATTTAACAGCAAGGTTGCGTGTATGTGTCCAATATTCAGAGAAGCAGAGCCTGCAGCAGGCGGCGCGCGAGCTAGCGGCTATGCCGGCGCGCGGGCTGCGGCCGCTGTACACGGCGCGGCTGGTCATGCTGCTCATCGCCAACGCCGTCAACTGGGGCTTCGCGCTGTACGGGTACGTGCCTCGACAGAGTTGGACGCTATGCTGTTTGGTGTATCAATACATTCTAATTGTGCTGCGGACCGTTTACTTAAGTGTTTAAAACTTGTAAAATAATACGAAAATAAGGCTATACAATATTTAAAAAAAAAACCTGTCCAATCCGTGAGGGTATTATTTGGCGCCTGCCAGGGCTGCGGGACTGTTCGAAAGAGATACCGCGGCCCTGGAACACAAAGGGCCAATGAAGGAACATGGGTGGTTTTTAGTCAGTAAGAGTCTGACACTCCCTTCCGCTCTGCCCAGAGCGGGAGGAGTCATTTGATGATTTCCCACCCTCCAAAAAAAAAAAAAAAGGGTATTATTTGGTATCGAGATGAGATTCTAAATATGTAATAATTTTAGGATAACAAGAAGAACGATAGGTACACGGAAAGACGAACGGGAAATGCCTGGAAGAGCTACTGGTCCATGAAGGAGTATTTTAAGGGCACTCTGCCCATGTCTCTGAAGCGAAAGCTAATGGACATGTGTATTCTCCCCATTTTGACCTACGGTGCACAAACTTGGTCTTTGACCCAACGTTTGCCAACGTCAAAAGTCCAAACTCAAGGTTTGCCAACGTGCTATGGAACGTATGTACTATCTTAGGTGTAAAATTCAACAACAACAACATTCAACAGATCGTGTTCGAAACGGGATCCCTTCTTTTCGCATAATGTTCTTTGTCCTAATATACTTCGGCATAACGATTTTGGCACAATTTGTTTTGGCATAATAATACTTCGGCATAATTTTTTTAGGCATACATTTTATGTTGGCATAATCATCTTAAAGACTAATTTGTTTTGGCATAAATTTTATTCGCATAACGTTAGTAGGCCTAATGACTATTAGCATAATAATATTTAGGCATACAATTAATATAAATAACGTCAGGGGCACCCCGAGGTTCGGTTAGTTAGGTTCCTGTAAACCCTGCAGCCAGAAATAGGCGCCCCGCGCAGCGGGTCTCCGTCGACCTGCTGACGGAAACCCTAACCCTAGACGGTTGACGTCAGGGGCACCCCGAGGTTCGGTAAGTTAGGTTCCTGTAAACCCTGTTATTTTTGAATATTATGCTTAAAAAAGTTATGCTTTAGAACTTTATGCTTAATAAATTTATGCTTTAGAATATTATGCTTCATCATTATTATGGTTAGAGAAATTATGCTTAAAAAAATTATGCGTAAGCTGTTATGCATAATTATATTATGCAAAAATATAATTATGCCAAACAAAATTATGCTAAGTTATATTAGGTCTTAAAATTTTATGCAAATGGATAGTGAACCGTTCGAAACACTGGAAGCGCTCCAAAACGCAAATCGTTGATGTGGCTCAAAAGGCTGCCCAACTTAAATGGGACTGGACAGGACATGTCTGTCGCATGCCGAATGAACTGTGGGCCCGTAAACCTCAGGATTGGTGCCCTGAAACAGTGACAGGTGATCGCGGAGGTCGCGGATCAGACCACGAAGGAGATGGCGGGACGAACTGGATGTCTTCCTTGAGAATTAGAAAGTAGTAGTACAGAATCGTGACCGTTGGAAGGAATGGAGGGAGGCCTTTGCCCAGCGGTGGGACAATATGGGCTAGCTATAATAATAATATGCCCCACCCCGCTCTCTTTAGCTAAAGAGAACTAGCGCAAACCTGTAGTGTTTGATACTAACGAACGCAGGGAAGTATGGCAGAGTAAGGAGCTTCACGGACGCTTTTTCCGGGCGCTGCATGGGCCTGATGTAGACCTACCAGCGTCTGTGGCCTGGCTACGTTCCGGGGACCTCTTCGGGGAAACTGAAGGTTTTGTTTGTGCAATTATGGATGAAGTTATGATGACGAATAACTACCGGAGATTTATTGTGACGGACGGCACGGTTGACATAATAATCTCGGGCATGCCACCGTCCAGGCGAATCAATCCGTCACATTATCTCCGGGTTTTCTCGTCTGGCTAACGGAGAGTATTTGCATAGACACAACCTTGTAGCCAGGATTATCCATCAGCAACTTGCTCTAAAATACAACCTTGTGGAATCGGAAGTTCCGTACTATAGGTATGTGCCCGACCCAGTTCTCGAAAATGGCAATATCACATTGTACTGGGAACAATCCATCATCACTGACAGGACTGTTGTAGCCAATAAGCCTGAAATAGTGGTGGTGGATCGATCAGAGTTGCGCGTAATGATTGTTGACATAATGGTCCCGCATGACGAGAATCTCGTGAAAGCCGAGAAAGATAAGCAAATCAAGTATCTTGACTTGTCTCGCGAGGTTGTCGACATGTGGAATGTGGACTCAGCGATCATTGTGCCGATAGTCGTGTCAGCCCACTGCTTAATTTAAAAATTTTAGCCCACCGGTATCGGGAACAGGGTCTAAGCTACCGGCGGTCAGGGCTCCAGAGAGAGGAACCTACTAACAATACGAGCCGTGTCCAGAATCAAGCCCTTGATCCAGCTACCTAACGAGAGCCTCCTCAGTTATTGGTCGAGGCTCTTGGCAATTAAGCAACGGGCTGACACGACGACTGCACTGGATCTGGATTTGTGCCCACTTGGTGGAAATTGGCTAGCACATGGACTTCAACGTAACTGGCGAAATGTGGGTGTACGATGAGATACAATTCTGCCTAAACCTTCGGGGATTACATGGCGTGATGTGTGAGAACTGACTGGCTGATCAAAATGCGATAATGTGGGTGATGACTACAAAAAGAAATCCCAAACAAAATTAAATGGGGACGATATGGCTTAAAAACCGTTTATTTTGGCACTATCTAACTTTCTTTTCAAAGCTAACCATCACACGCCTTGTTGGGCACTATTTATTCTAATACCGTTCTGTATACAACATTAAATATAATATTATTTTCCGCAAGCATGTGCAAGTTTTGGGCACTGAACAACCAACATATAATTGACTGTATGAAAAAAGCATGGAGTGCACAATTGAATGCCTGTCACTTTGTGTCACTTTTATGGTTTGGCCCTGGGATCTGTTGATCGTCATTGTAAAAGCCAATTTTAAGGGAAATTGTAACCTCTTAAATTGAAATGGCAAGTTATTTGAAATGAGCGACTGTCGCAACCCTGTGCAGGGCACGCCACGATAGTGGCGATAAGTCCCCTCTTTGAGGAGTGGCTAGAGAGGCGCCACGGCGCCCTCACCTTCCGCCTGACGCAGGTCCTCTCCGGACACGACTGTTTCGGGAGGTACCTGCACGGAATCGGGCGGGAGGAAATACACGGGTGTTACCATTGTGAGGATCACCCGGAGGACACGGTGGACCACACCGTGGTCTGCTCCGCTTGGGCGGAGCACCACCGTGTCCTCGTAGTGGTGATTGGCGGCGGCGACCTCTCGCGTCCGGCCCTGGTTCAAGCCATGGACCGGGGCGAGAGGGAATGGGAAGCCGTCACCTCCTTCTGCGAAGCAGTCATGCTAGCGAAGGAGGTGGCGGAACATGAGAGGGAGATAACCTCACGTCCCAGCCACCGCGGGAGACGCCCCGGGCGTCGGGGGCCACGTGGTGGCTCTCGGCCACCGTAGGCGCGGGCCTGTGGAACAGTGAGTAACGGGCTAGCTCGCCGTCCGTCCATCTTACGACGACAGGCCGTGTCGACGGCGCGTTCGTGTTCCACGTGCGCCTCAAAGAGATGTGAGAGCAAACAGGACGGGCCCACAAGGGCCGATGACTGCCACGGCTGCAAGACTGTTCGAAAGAGATGCCGCGGCCCTGGAACACAAAGGGCAAAAGAAGGAACATGGATGGGTTTTAGTCAGTAAAAGTCTGACACTCCCTTCCGCTCCGCCCAGAGCGGAACGAGTCATTTGATGATTTCCCATCGCAAAAAAAGGTATTTGAAATAGTGGGCATGCGGGGAATTAAAACGCACTCTCCATTCTGCAGCAGCTCCGTTTTTATAATGTTACTGCCCAACTTTGTGATACGAAGCCTGGTGCCGATACACAGTCTGGTTGCATCAAGGTTTCGCATGACCACAACTGGAACGCCAACTTTAAGCTCCAGCTGATAAGACAGCACGCCCTAGGGAGTTGAGAAATTCAACGGGCTAGGCAGTACACGTTCCTTCTTAGCCCTTTTTTTTATTACAAAATGGACCTGCTCTTGACCTCGATCACGCCTGGTGGAAAGCGATGGATGAGGTCTATGATGAAACGAGCGTGCCCAGAAGATGCCTGTTCACTCTTGCTTTGAAGGCAGACGGGTTAATGTGGGAGGGAACACAGATGCCGGCAGAGAGTTCCACACCTTGGCTGTGCGCATGATAAATGTGGAGGAGAAGCGCCAAGTACGACTTGTCGGGATATCAACCAAGTGTGGATGGTACGCCGCAGTACGTCTGCTAATACGGTGGTAAAAGGGTGATGGTGGGATCAGATCGTGGAGCTCCTGTGCACACTCTCCGAAGTACAGTCTGTAGAAGACCGACAAGCAGGTGACATTACGCCAATGAACTAGGCTGTGAAGCGTAGCTATCAAAGTCTCGTCGCCTATGAGTCTTTTAGCTCTGCGTTCCACCGAATCAAGTGCAGCGAGCTGGTATTTTGCTGAACCATCCCACAAGTGACTGCAATACTCCATACAGGAACGGACCTGTGCTTTATATAAACTTAAAAGCTGTCCAGATGTGAAGTATCGCCTCACCTTATTCAGGATGCCCAGCTTCTTAGCTGCGGTCTGAGCTTTCGACTCGATGGTTGAGCCGAAGTTGAGATCCGATGTCAACTCCATGCCCAAAAGCTGTAGGCGGTCGGTGACTGGTACAACTGTACCTCGGAAAGCTGGAGACAACTGGAACTGGCTATTTTTAGCAGTGAAAAGACATGCCTGTGTTTTCAGAGCATTGAATCTGACCAGATTGTCGTCGCCCCACTGGGAAACGAGATTTAGGGTCAGATTCATTCGCTCCACCATGGCCTCTCTATGAGTAGCAGTTTCCTCTCTGCTGGCTCTTGCACTGGACAGGTATCTTTCTGCGACTGTGCTGTCATCAGCGTACCCGATTGCACCAAGCTGTAGCAGGTCGTTGAGCCCTTTATGTTCCAGGGCCGCATTATCTCTTTCGAACAGTCCCGCAGCCCCGGCACGCACCAACTCTTGCCCCCCTCCCTTCCGGTTTGCTGAGTTTGATCTCTTAGAGGCGCGCGTGGAACACGGACGTGCCGTCGATACGGCCTGCCGTCATAAGACGGTCGGACGGCGAGCTAGCCCATTACTCACCGTCCACAGGGTCTTAAGTCGCCGAACGACGCCACCCATCAGCGTCTGGTAGCCGCGGATGTCCTGCAAGCTGCGGTTTAACGCCTCTGATGCATGCTTCTGTGACATTGTGCACTCGTCCCATACTATTAACTTTCACTACTGCAAAATGACTCCCCCGGTTTTGGTGATGTTGCATGTTGGGGTATCTTCGCTTGCAAGATTCAGCGGTAATTTGAAAATGGAATGTGCAGTCCGGCCACCCTTAAGCAAAGTTGCGAGTGTTGCGACAATGCTCGAGGAAGCCACAACCATAGCTATATGACGGCGCAGTGGCTGAGCAAGTGAGCAATTGATTGCGGCGCTGCGTGTCGCGGGTTCTTTTCCCGCACGGAACAAATTTAAAACGTCGTGGATTTTAACAAATTTTAATTTTGTTTTCATTTTTAAATTTTTAATAGATTTTTTTTTCGTAATGAGTTGTACGTACGCCTCGGAAAGCACGTTAAGCCGTTGGTCCCGGCTGTCATTGGTTGATCTTTGGCAGTCGTTACGGATAGTCAGAAGCCAGTAAATCTGACTCCAGTCTTGCCATGAAATACCGTGTTACCCAGTTAATGGGTTGTGGAGGTCTGGTAGGCAGCCGCTCTGCGTAAAATACTGGTATTCAGCTAAATCCGGCATGACTGGAAGCCGACCCCAATACAGTTGGGAAAAGGCTAGGCAGATGATGATGAATGAGTTGTACGTACTACGTAGTACTTATTCCTTCCATGCAAAGAGTAAACACAAAAGGAAAAATAAAATCAAATTCATTTTCAGCCATTCCGACTACACTTCGAATAAAACGGTATCGGAATTTATGTCAAACTAGCTGTTGCCCGCGACTTCGTTCGCGTGGCAATTTTGGTGTGTATGTAAGAGACTGCCTCGTTGGTCGAGTGGTCGCAAGTGTGACTACTAAGCATGAGGTCCTGGGATCGATTGCCGGGTCGGGCAGTTTAAAAAAAAATGCTTATTTAAATTACATAAAGTTATAACGCACATGATTTGGAGATCACCTTTTAAGCAAGAAGATGCTTGTTTTAGGTGACCCCGCTCTTCCACTTAACATTGAACAATGTATGCAATTGAAAAAATACTATAAATAATAGTATTATTGGGGTATTCCATCAGGAATTTCTCAGTAGCAGCCACGGAATCTGGATTTGTGCCCGGTTGGTGGAATAGAATTGAATAGGCTCGCCCCCTGTCACATGGAACTTCAACATAACGAACGGCGAAATGTGGGTGTACGATAAGGTAAATCTGCCTAACCCATCGGGGATTACACGTGTGATGTTATGTTATATGTGAGAACTGACTGGCTGATCAAAATGTGATAATATGGGTGATGACTTCAAAATGCGTCCTTTTGGGTACTGTCATTCTGGGCGCCGAGCTCCGAAACAAAATTAAATGAGGCGAATATATGGCTTAAAACCGTTTATTTTGGCGCTATATAACCTTCTTTTCAAAGTAAACCATCAAACGCCTTGTTGGGCACTATTTATTCTAATACCATTCTGTATACAACATTAAATGACTTATTATTTTCCGCAAGCACGTGAATTTTTGGGCACTGAACAAACAACATTTACCTAATTGACTGTGTGAGAAGCATGGAGTACACAATTGAATGCCTGTCACTTTTATGGTTTGGCCCTGTTGAGCGTCATTGTGAAAGCCAATAATTGTAAGGGAAATTGTAACCTCTTAAATTGAAATGGTAAGTTATTTGGAATATTGGGTATGCGGGGACTTAAAACTCTCTCTCCTTTAGCAGCTCAGCTCTGTGATACGAAGCCTGGTGCCGTTGCACAGTCTGGTTGCATCAAGGTTTCGCATCACCAGAACTGGAACGCCAAATTTAAGCTCCAGCTGATGGGACGGCCCGCCCTTTAACTCCAGGGAGTTGAGAAATTCAACGGGGTAGGCAGTACTATCGTCATTAGCCATCACAGTGTCTATGGATGTGTATACTTTTGTTTTTTTTTTGTTTTTTTTACTGACCCACTCGTTCTTTGGCGACAGCACAGCATTGGATGGGAAAATTCTTCGGAAAATAGAATGTTCTCCGTCCGATTCCAGACAACCCTCTCCCATTTGCAGCAGCTTATTCGCAAAGACACCTGCTTCGTGGTCGTTGTACAGTTGGACGCGTATGTTGCACGTAATATGGAGCTTTTCAATCCAGGAGGTTTTCACAGTGGCGACGCTATGAGACATGCGTTTCATCCGCCGGTGTGCCCCTTTTTTGGCAAAATTCAGCTCCTTCCTCATTAAGCTACCTTGGCTCTGCACTTTCGGCCGGTTGAGAGCTCGATCTCCCGGTCGACGGGAGCAGTCAGCCACATCGCGGCGCTGTACCACGTCCGACGCAACGGAGCACAATGCAGCGCCGACCCCGACTCACTGGGGTTCGCACTACCGCCGCAGACAGTTCCGACTCACCGTGAAAAATGCGGCAACAACTTTCCACTGGCCTGGCAATAAACGACGACTCATTCTACTATCGACCCTGGTCTCCGGGGGGGAGTGATGTAGCGGCACTACAAAAAGTGCTACAGCAACATAGAACAAAAAGTACTTTTGGGGGTATGAAGAACAGGGTGTAAAGTTCTTCATCCCCCATAAAAAAGGGAGGATCCTCCGACCAGACGAGTGTTATGTCTGGTGACTTGACTATTACTTTAAACGACTCATTCTACTACCGACCCTGGTCTCCGGAGGGGAGTGATGTAGCGGCACTACAAAAAACTTCCGGGTCTGGCTGTATGTGTTTGTGGGTTTTAAATGTTTGTAAACACACCCACGATACAGGAGAAATTTCTAGTGTGAAACAACTTTAAAAAAAAAACTTTCATGCTGTACATTGCGGTCTTTGCGGAGTTGGGCTAGCTGATGTTCAGAACAAATGTTATGCGACGGCACAGGTGGCGCACTGGCTGAGCAGTTGACTGCGGCGCTGCGTGTCGTGAATTTGATTCCCGCACGACTACGTCGTGGATATTATCAAATTTTAATTTTGTTTTCATTTTTAAACTTTTTAGAGATTTGGTCAATTTTTATTTATTAATTTATGATAGACAAAATAGTAAAAAAAATATTTTGTAATGACTTGAAAATCATAAAGCATTAAAATAAAACAAAATACCTTAAACTTACAAAAAGTGAAACCCGGTTGGGGATCGAACTTGCGAACCATGTTTATTATTTTTGAAAATCTAAAAGCATTAAAAAAAATCACAAAAAGTGAATACTGGCTGCGATTCGAACCTGCGAAACCTGGTTTACAAGGCGGTCGCTGAACCGATAGGCCACTTGTACCCGTGACAAATTGCTTGAAAAAGCCGTTCTATTCTAATGCATGCAATGACAGTTGTCAGTTGTCGGCGGTCGCCAAGAATTGTCAAACACTGGCCAAGAATATGGTTGTAATGCTCTATTGCTCATCCCCCTAAGTTAATAGCGCGATAATATATAGCCTATGTGTTATTCCAGACTATAATCTATCTCTGTTCCATATTTCATCCAGATCCGTTCAGCCGTTCTGGCGTGATTGAGTAACAAACATCCATCGTAACTTTCGCATTTATAATATTAGTAAGAAGTAAGATGATAAAAATAGTCACATTAAATAATAGCAGTGAACGAGCTGTAATTTAAATTATATTTTGATATTTTTGACTTAGCACTATGCTCATCACTAGGACCTTGACAAAGTTGTTTTCTTAATATTTTGACATTGATTTTGACATTATACCTGCTATTAATTTGACATTGTACTTATTATTATTGACATAATTATTTTAAATTAATTGACTCTCGAACTCAACATTGCACTTTAATTTTAATAGGCTTTTAAATGTATTTGTTTCTGCATGTAATAATTTTATTTAATATGTAATATTCAACACAATGTAAATTATTAATGAATAAATAAATGAATGAATGAATGAAACCTATTTACGTAAATAATTAAATTTATCATAGAAATCGCGTATGAGTTTACTAACTAAATTTTAAACATTAATATCTTTTGCGTCTGTTGTTCGATTTTGATGAAATAAACGCTAAATGTATCTGCGTGTGAACTGAGGGACCAAGCTGGTATTTCGCAAATAAATATCGTAGGATTTAGTAGTAGTCTTAAAACAATTGTAGAATAAATCTGGGAATTTGTAAACAAATGCATTAAAAATCACAGCCCATAAAGTGTGGTCCCTCAGTCCTCACAGACCATCAGCCAGATCTCGGAAAGTATCTGGAAAAATAAGATATTGTGGCTACAGACATTTAGTAAAGAATTTGTAAAGATAGTAACTGAAAAACAGACCACGCAGCATCAAAGATAAAAAAAAATATCTAACGACTAAACTGTGGTCCCTCAGTCCACACAAGAAAGATAAATATTTTAGTGAATATTATCGAATCAAATAAATAAAATCTTTCTTTTTTTTTTTTTTTTTTTTTTATTACAAAATGGGCCTGCTCTTGACCTCGATCACGCCTGGTGGAAAGCGATGGATGAGGTCTATGATGAAACGAGCGTGCCCAGAAGATGCCTGTTCACTCTTGCTTTGAAGGCAGACGGGTTATATGTGGGAGGGAACACAGAAGCCGGCAGAGAGTTCCACACCTTGGCTGTGCGCATGATAAACGTGGAGGAGAAGCGCCGAGTACGACTAGTCGGGATATCAACCAAGTGTGGAGTGTGGAGTGTGTGTGTGTGTGTGTTTCTACATAAAGTTTTAGTAAGAGACTTAAAACATTTTGTAAACAGAAATGGAATACAAATATCGATGTAATTTGAAGTTAGCGATTATTAAAACTGGTCCCTCAATCCTCACCTCCACTAACATATTTATGTGTATATACTAGCTGCTAGACGAGAGGAATATCAGCAAGTCTAGTCTACTTAACTTTTAGCAAAAAGCTTCTACTAAATAATAGGTATCTAAAATTGTGTAATTCTTATTTTTTTAATCCTATGAAAACAGACAGAGTAGTGTGACCACACAATGACACAAAATGTAGACAGTAGTATTATACTGCATTAATTATGTCATTAGAGGAAACGAAAATAAGGTTAAAAACGCGTTGCGGAATGCACGACAGTCGTGTCTTCAATTTTATTTCATTAATAAAGTTTTACCTATTCCTTTAACCCACTTTATAAAAATATTATCAAAATATAAAAAGAATAAAAAATATTGTCCTATTTGACTTAAAGGTTGACTGGTAGAAAATGCCCAAGGCATTAAGTCCGCCTTTGTACATTATGTGCATAAAGTTTTAATAAATAAATAAATTAGTTTTTTTTTATTGCATTATTCATAGAAAATTAGATGTCATATCATTGATATTTTAACAGTGTCATATAATCATTTGTTTTCGTTTTTCCTTTTTTTTTCACCTTTTGTTTTATTTTTTATTAATTATTTATTTATTTATTAATCACAAAATTATTTTAAATTGAATGTGGATTATTATCGTTTTGAATTTGTTAGTCTATATGTAGGTATTATCTTTGACATGTTTTTCGATTGTAATGTTTTAATGGTACCTACTTACTGTTTTATTTTACATTTTATTTTACAATTTTTTTATGCTGGTATTATAATAAGTAATATTGAGCCATCACAGACAGCAGAAGTGAGGTGTAAAACTGTGTAAGACGGTTTCCTGCGGCAGGTTGTTCGTCCAGAGCGCGGACTTCGCGGGGCACCTGCTGGCCGTGCTGCTGTGCAACACACTGCTGTACATGGTGTTCTACCTCAGTATGAAGCTGCTACACGGTGAGCGGCCGCGCTGGTACGCCTGGCTCTACCTCGCCGGCGCCTCGGCCACCTGGGCGCCCGGCCTCTACTTCTTCGTGTCCGGCAGCACCGACTGGTACGTACTCGCCCCTATTACACTTTTATGTGCCGATTAAACTGACAGAAATTAAAAAAAAACCGGCCAAGTGCGAGTCGGACGTTTTATTTAAAAACATATATTTTACGTGGTTTGGTAACTAAATAAATGAATTTAACTGATAGATACCGATGGAGTTTAGTGGTAGATAACTCATTTATTGATAAAATATTAAATATTAAAAAAGTAAATAAAGATATCTACAAAATTTGGTAAAAAAAGAGGAATACTGTTTGCATGTTGCTTAGATTTTCTTTAAATATCCTTAAAAGTATTACTAGGGATTATTATCTTAGTTTATTAGATATTTTAAATGAAATGGGCGCTTTTTATCACAACGTATAAACGGATAACAGGCAGATCTGTTCTTCTACGTTCAAGTTTTTTCAGAGTAAAAAAAGACATCTACCTACATTATTTCAGAAAAACAACGATATAGCGATAAAACTTGTTACACAATTCATAAAGAAGGTTATTTTAATGCACCATAGAAAATTTCATGATGATCGGTCAATAACTGTCAAAATGGCCACTATTTTTTACTAAATCAGCTATCCTGTAAAATTGTGATTTTGCACATGTCCGTTTCTACTTTGCTGCCATCGATCTATAAAAACCGGCCAAGTGCGAGTCGGACTCGCGCACGAAGGGTTCCGTACCATTATCTATAAAAACGGCAAAAAAATCATATCTGTTGTATGGGAGCCCCCCTTAATATTTTTTTTTTAATTTTTAGTATTTGTTGTTATAGCGGCAATAGTAATACATCATTTGTGAAAATTTCAGCTTTCTAGCTATCACGGTTTATGAGATACAGCCTGGAGACAGACAGACAGACAGACAGACAGACAGCGAAGTCTTAGTAATAGGGTCCCGTTTTACCCTTTGGGTACGGAACCCTAAAAACGGCAAAAAAATCATATCTGTTGTATGGGAGCCCCCCTTAATATTTTTTTTTTTTCATTTTTAGTATTTGTTGTTATAGCGGCAATAGTAATACATCATTTGTGAAAATTTAAGCTTTCTAGCTATCACTGTTTATGAGATACAGCTTGGAGACAGACAGACAGACAGCGGAGTCTTAGTAATAGGGTCCTGTTTTAGGGCCCTTTGGGTACGGAACCCTAAAAATACAACATGTTACGTCACAGACAGAGCATTAAAAACAACCGGTAAATAAACATACTTTTCACTAAAAGGGAACGAATCATCTACCCGTTCGAATAGGAACCTTTACTACGTGTTGCTCCGCCGGATAGCCCGTTGCCCGTTGCTATTGAGACGAAGACGTACGACGACTACGTTAAGTTCACCAAAAGTTTTAGATTTCACAGTGGGCAATTGGGCATGCTGTGTAGGATACACACAGCCCGAGTCCCTACCCCGGGCTCTTCACCTGCCAAGCGAGTGTCGCGCGGCTCGCCAGCCCACCACCCATCGCTTACGGCTCCTGAGCGAGTTCCGTGCGGCGCCCCAGACACCTTACTATACCCGTGGAGAGAATTATAGGTCATTTTTTATCCCAAAAATAATTGAAACTACGTAAATGACAGTCACACTACCACTGTACAGTTAAAACAAACTGAAATGGACCGTAACTCAAGGCAATAAGACTTTTAAAAGTGCAGTTTTATTTGCATTAATACAAATTCCGTCATTCAAAACAAAATAAACAAAAATGAACCTTATTCCAAGCAACTTAAAGTCTCTACAAATACAGTTAAGTACACTTAGCGATTTAACCGCACGCACACACTAACAGGACAAAGGACACAATAGATAAACCGACAAAATTTCCTTCTTTTCGTTCCCTTTCTCCTGCAAACTAAAAACGTGGGATAGAGCGAGATAGCCACGAAGACACCGGCGCGGGCACTAGCGCGGCTAGGATGAAAGCTAGGCTTAAAAAATGTAAACACATTAGTCACGCGCGGACCTTATTAGTGTAAAGTATTTACGTAGAGTGTTTGCAAATAATATTTCGCGCGCGATATCTTTCCAATACACAAATGTTCAGTACATCGAAATAGTGAGGACTTTGGGACGGTGTGGTGATAATGTGGTTCTAGCTTGCAGAACTTTCAACCAAAGGTACTCAGCGGCTTCGCAACCACGGAACGTTCCGTCCGAACACGGCCATCGACAGGGGAGCCGATGTGCCTACACGTACTCGTCTTCAAAACGAAATAAATACTGGCTGTACTGGACTATTTCGATGAGAATCCCCATGTCCGTACCCGAGAAACTCTACCTACGCTGCTAGAAGACATACCTCTTCATTTATTTACAAGAGGTATTCTACCAACACGATGGTGCCCCTGCTCATTTCACTAGGAAGGAGTGTTCGACAGCACCTTGATGAGTAGTAGTAGTCCAGTGGCCTCCAGATCAGCTGATTTGACTTTGTTGTGGGGACAAAGTCAAGGTCAAGCCGTTAGTTTATTTTAGTGAGACAACAAGTGCTAAGAAAAGTAGGATAGTGAACGCTTTTGAAATAGTGAAAAATGACACTGAAGTGCTTTCTAAATTAAAACATCAATTACGGGCATTAAAATGTATTGAACAAGGTGTTGGACATTTTGAAAGTGTATTTAAAATACAACGTCGTACGAGTGTTTTGGCAATCAGTAAGTTAAGTACCTATTTGATTTTTTAAATTATTGTAGGTAAATAGGTATCCTTGATTCACATCTTTTAAACAAGTGGTCTTTAAATTATGTTGTCGTATCGCCTCTTAGTTTTAGCAGTTCATTATTATTTACACTTACATAACATTTTGTAACGAACATTGCCAGTTATCGTAATCAATAAACAAAATTATTCAGAGTCGACAGTCCAAAGCCTGAAAAGTGTGATGGAAAGATGCAATCAAACGTTTATTACCTATTAGACATAAATAAACAGCTCGATGCTCGAAGTTCGGACATCGGTTAATGTTCATATTTCTTAAGTCCATGATCAGATCATGACAATATTTCTAAGAGACCAACTTGGGAGTTTAAATACTCTTTCGAATAAAAAAATTTAATTATAAATTATATACCTATAAATAATAATTTTGAAAATCGGTCTACAATTGACTGAGATATCGGTGAAAATACATAAAAAAAAATACATGTAGTCGAACATAGAACCTCCTCCTTTTTGGAAGTCGGTTAAAAAGAGGTAGAAACAAAAGGGGGCGCGCAAATTGTTACAAACAAATTCAGACAATTGTCATAATTTAAGTACTTCAAGCGCAATAGCTATCTCTTTCTGTATAATTCGTTCCGTATTTATCTATCGCAGTCGTAGGTAACAACACAACGATCTTTGAACGTCGCTCATATCTTTCTTTATAACATCATTGGTCGTAGGTAGGTATATAATGGCTAACTATTGCGCGTGCTTGTTACGAGTGGTTCTGGTAACGTTGCAGGTCCACGACGCCGGCGCTGTCGCGGCACCTGAACCACGAGTGCCGCGTGCTTCAGTTCTACGACTCACACGACCTGTGGCACATGCTGTCGGCCGTGGCGCTGTTCTTCTCCTTCAACGCCATGCTCACGTGGGACGACGGGCTCGCCGCCGTCAAACGCACTGATATCGCTGTGTTTTAATTTAAAAACCTTTATTTAATATAGCCTTCGCTTATTTTCTTATTAGTGTTTCTTTTTACCCGACCGAGGCGAAACCCATAGGAGGGTTGAACTGCACAGTTTTACCGAGGTAAACATATTCTCGAACAACCTCGAGAGCACCGCCATTGACAACAATAGAGCCAGGGACAAAACCCCATAATCTGGCTATGTCCAAGTTCACGTTAAAGATGATTTCGTTGCTGCAGCCAGATATGTTTTCAAGACATCGCCACTAACAACTAGCCAAATCGTATTGGCTGGAAACCAGAGAATATAATTATATAAATTACCACCTAACGATGAAAAAATACTGTTAACGAAAACTAAAAAGTTGGCGTCCGAAACGGATTTTCAATATGTATGTCCGCAATATGCCTTATCCGCCTTGGTATGATTCTGCTTTGGTTAAAGTACTGAGAGAGAAATACAAATATCATCGCAAATTCAAAACGCACGATAATATGTCCGACTTTCACTCTTTCTCTCTTTTACGGAATAGAGCAGTTATCTTGGAGAAAACTTGTTTTAATACATACATGGATAAATAAAATCGAATCCTTGATCATTGAGAACCCAAAATCTTTTTGGTCTTAAGTGAATCGTGAAGAGCAAAAGAAATTCAGGTACTTTTCCTAAAGTAATGTGCATTATGGTGATAGGACCGCGAGCAAAATATTTTATTATTTCTTTACAAAATCTGTAAAATTAATTGTAAGATTTTGATCTCGACAACCTTCTTATGAATCTGCTAATTGACAGCAAAGGAGTTTATAATAGGTATGTGGACCACCACTTTACTAATAATATCATTGATGTGGCCCGGACTATTTTACGAATCTCCATACAATACTGTCAAACCAGTGACTGACAGATGAAATTGCGTGATATGAATTAAACGCAGTTAATATTATGAATTGTCAATTTGTGACCATTTTAAGAATTGTAACGTGATTCATATTATTATCCTAATATGATTCTGTCAAAGTGACCATTTTAGACCCGGGTGAAAAGATCAACAATTTGTTCGCAACCTATTTCCATTCAACTTTCCAGGAACCTGATCCTGTGCCAGCTACTTCTGGTGGCATTAGCGTTGAAGATAGTGTGTCATGCATCGGTTCAATTGGTGTGTCTCATTCTCAAGTCTTAAAGTTATTAAAGACCTTGGACCTATCCAAATATGGCGGTCCTGATCTTATACCTCCAATATTTATTGTAAATTGTGCCGACAGCCTTGTTGTACCTACCTCTGTGCATTTTATTCAGGCGCGTCAGGCGGTCACTTCCAGATGGCATAGGTCCGAAAATTTGGAAATGGGCATTCAAAAGGTAATAAGTCGGTGGATAGTGGGGGGCAAACTCATGCTGCTTACTTTGACTTTAAAAAAGCATTCGATCTAGTCGATAATGACATGTTGCTTAAAAAGTTTGCAGGTGTTGGTTTCACCCCACACTCTCTCCAGTTTTTTGCTAGTTATTTGAGGGATAGGCAGCAATATGTGTAATATGCGGGACACGTATCAGATCCATATTTCACGAGGTCCGGGGTAAGTCAAGGTAGTAACCTTGGCCCTTTGGGCTTTCTTCTGGTGGTAAACGACCTACCAGAAGTAGTCCTAGATGCTTCTTGTCTGCTGTTTGCCGACGACCTCAAACTGTCCCTCACGATAAAGAGCAACGAGGACTGTGTCAGGCTACAAAGGGACATCGATAGGGTAGTGAGATGGAGCAAAGAAAATCTTTTGCAATTTAATAGTTCGAAGTGTGTGATCATCACTTTTTCTCGCGCGCGCAATCCCATCTTACATACCTACTAAGTATATTGACGGGTTGCCTATGGAACGGGTCACAGAAGTCAAGGACTTGGGAGTAGGATTTAACACTGGTTTGACTTTTCGGGATCACATAATGCGTAGTTGTAAAAGAGCGTATAGAAATTTAGGTTTCATGCTTCGTACGGTTCGAGGTTTCACGAATGTGAAAGCTATTATAGCATTATATAATGCATTGGTGAGGAGCCAGTTAGAATGTAATGCAGTCATCTGGGCTCCGCATGAAGCTAAATATAGTCTCATGCTGGAGAGGGTACAAAATAAATTTATAAGATATTTATATAAGCGTTATTACGGAGTCTATCCCTTTTACCCGTTAATGTATCCAACCTTATTTATTTTAGGTATGGTAGGATACAACGGTCAACGAGCTAAGGGTTAGGAGGGATCTTGCACTCGCTGAGAGGGAAGGTTCATAATGCAGTTATTTTAGGTCAGGTGAGTCTATGTGTTCCGGACAGGTACGTGTGGAGACGACGGCAGCCACGACTGCTAGTGGAACCGCGTGCTCGGACCAACGTTTTGAAGGAGGCGCCGCTGACGCGTGCACTCCGCACGCTCAACCTCATAGCGAGTGAGACGGACCTATTCTGTTGTTCTCTGGGTGAATTCACAAAGAATGCTTTGTTTGTAATTAGTTATATAGATATTAGTTCTAAGTAACAATTAAGTTAAGTTAAGGATTATGTTTAGTAATTAAACTAGGTTAAGGAGCATTTACCGCATTGGTTAGCTGTAATGGTAGATGTAAGTTGATAAATAAAAAAAATAAAGTCGAATATCTCTAATTATCGACCAATATCCAAGAAATGTCTGTTCTCCAAAATCCTCGAACGCATTGTATTTACTGACGTACGTAACCTACGCTGCTATGAAATGTAACTTTGGTGATGAAAAAAAAACTTTTTTGCAAAAAATAAAACCGACTTCAAAAACACAAAAAAGTGAAAAATAATTTTAGCTTCAGAAGTCGGTGACTTTAGTTTGTTTGATCCAGTTTTTTGGCACCGACTTCTGAAGCTAAAATTATTTTTCACTTTTTTGTGTTTTTGAAGTCGGTTTTATTTTTTGCAAAAAAGTTTTTTTTATTTTTTCATTTTTAGTTGCAATATCCTATACAAATATTTTCTATGCGTTCATTTTACATTGTAAACCATACATTTCATGGTAATAGGCTTGAGTCGGGTTTTAGGTACGAACCAGGCTCAATTGTCTCAAAACCCAGCCACATCGTTCGCACTTGGAATAAACGGCCGTCCTAAGCTGTAAGTCCCGGTGCGGTGCGGTGTGTAAGGACCAAATGTACGCACCGGGACTTACAGCTTAGGACGGCCGTTTATTCCAAGTGCGAACGATGTGGCTGGGTTTTGAGACAATTGAGCCTGGTTCGTACCTAAAACCCGACTGACTATAAACCTAGCCCTACAGTAACTACCTAGCACCCTAGTAATCCTAGTCCTATAGTAATTACCTACTCAGCTATCACCCTAGTTTGAGTTGACCTAACGCCCTAGCCTACCATACAAACCGTGTACGTGAGGGATGTCTGTTACAAGGAGACCTACGGTAACAGACGGAACTTGGGTAGGAATAGGGGTTCGTGTACGTCGTGCAATGTACACAGGAAATGGTTTTCTCACTGCCGATCCCACAGACTCATAGGACCGATGATGGCTAAAGGTGTCTTGGCCACAGTGAGAGGAGGTATAGGAGATGAATCACACTCGACTCCAGCTTGATGACTGATTTATTACAAATAATGAACTTAATTATATACATATTTTGTGGTAAATACACATTGATGGCTATTTACATGTGTGCTGTGTGTGTATCGAGCCGATGAAGCGAAGATCTCAGTAGGCCACTTCTTAGCGCTGACGGTGTGCTGGTGTTGCCGGCGCGTGGAACGAATGTATGTCGCTCTTAATGCTGACGCTGTGATGCTGTTGTTGGCGCGTGTAACTATGATATGTTCACGGCTGAACACTTACTTCCTTACTAATATTATAAATGCGAAAGTAACTCCACAACAACAAACAAGTAACAGACTTCAGAGTCAAATGCTCATAAAATAAAAACTAATGGGCCTACCTGAATCAAATTTTTATGGGACCAATTCGAAACTATTCCGCATCAAACAAAAAAAGAATTACGTAAATCGGTTTAGAAACTTCGGCGTAATCGGTGTATACATAAAAAAAAAAAAAAAAAAAAATACCGGCCGAATTGAGAACCTCCTCCTTTTTTTTGAAGTCGGTTAAAAAGCATGGCTTTCTTAAGAAGCGTTCCACTACGTCTAACTTAATCTTGTCGCATGAATTTATATCCGAAGGTATGGAACAGCGTGCACAAGTTGACGTTATTTTATACTGATTACAGTCAACCTTAGATCGTATTGACCATAGACTGCTCTTAGCTATTAAAAGCCGGAATACACGGAGATTTGTATCGTTGGTTCTCCTCATTGAAAACAAGACGCAGGCTGGGAGTACTGTCCCCTCTGGAGTTCCTCAGGGTTCAATTTTAGGATCCCTTTTATTAACTCTCTTTATTGCTGACGTGAAACACTTTTGATAATTCTTATATTTTACTTTATGGTGACGATATGAAGGTACCTACATAAAATTATCCGAAACATATCTTATACACACCTGTTACAAAACGATTTAAACGATACTGTAGAGGTAACAGGCTTGAGCTGAATGTGTCAAAACCCTTCCACATGAATTTTACTCGTCAGAAGTCTATAATCGTTTCCTCATAAAAACTTTACAATATCAATATAGGCAAAGTCAATAGTATTAGGGATCTTGGCATTATACAAGACAGCAAGCTACTCTTCGATCAGCATATTGACAGTACAGTTAATAAGGCGTCAAGAGCACTTGGTTTTATAATGAGAACCTCAGCATGCTTCCGATCGCTTAAACCGGTCAAAGTATTATATTGTTCGCTCGTACGCAGCCACCTTGAGTATGCATCACAAGTCTGGAACTCTCAATATAGGATCTACAAGTCTCGTATTGAGGTCATCCAGAGAAAATTTCTTAGGAACGTAGGAACCTACAATACAGGGTAAAACAAGTGCCTATCTGTTGATTACAATCACCGATGCAGAAGGTACCATTTTCTACCACTTGACCGTAGACGTCATATTAATGATGTATATGCTACTTACTTGTTTAATATCGCAAATGCTTTAATCGACTGTCCTGGACTTGTTTCAAAATTAACGATACGCACTTATAAGATGGGACTGTGACAGCGACCACTTCTACATGTAGCTTAAGCGAACACTAATTATAGGCGTAATGCGTACTTTCCAAGAGCCTGTCGCAGCTTTAACGAAGATTCTTGTGAACCCGGTATTAACCTATTCTGCACCAACGCAAACACAGTGAGAAAACTCTTAGCAAAACCATTTTTTGTACAGGAGGCTCCTGCCTGCACTTGAGCCGTTGTTTTTTTCCCCAAGTTAGCTTAAATCAATAACAAGTAAATAAAATTAACCACCTTTTTTTAATCAATTAATATGACAGTACTGTAGTGTTAAATTGCTTTATAATATGGAACTAAGGTTTTTTGTATTTATCTGTGGAGGCTTGTAAATCTTGTAATTAGCAATTTAGTAATGTTTTTTTTATTATAATGTTATTATTAGTCTGTAAGCTCTCCTACAATGAAAAAAAAATAAAAGATGCCGCCACGTGTCCTTCGAATCATGATTGAATTATATTTATATTATTACAGAGTACAACCCGAATTGACTGTCAAATTCTAAATGAACGCGAGCGAAGCTGCGGGCAAAAACTAGTAATACTCTCGACCCCAATTTTGGTCAGACTTAGTCGAATGCTGACCCAGCGTTCCGAAAACGTACTAATACATAGTGTGCCCAGTACCACGCGCTCGCCCTTGTTGTTCTATGTCACAGTATAAGTCAGGTTAGATTATATTTTCGTTTCACAAATTAGATTTTATGTAAGGCATCTATAAAAATTAAGTAATTTATTTTGAAAGTTCTACAAACGTCGAAGAGAATTTCTCTTATTACAAAGAAACGAAACGCATTGAAATGTCAGTGACTCAGTGACGTCACGTCAGCGATTGTCGCGTTCTCATTATTTTTATTTCGCAATTACGAAAATATCTGCATAGACTGATTGTTTTGTGTCCTAAAAGTAAAATATTTAGCCCTGGAACATATCACTGAAATGGATAATCAATATTACTACAAACTAATGGCGAACTATCTATCAAAACGGAACTGTGACGAGTCGTTCATGCGATATTTTTTTGGTAAGAATGCACTAAAGAAAACACCCGAAGAATTGGAACGGGCGGACGAGAGGAAAAGGAGACTGCAGCGGGAGCGGTCACGTCGATATCGAGCGTTAAAGAACGCACGGAGGCAACACGAGGGCAGCGGCAGCGGTGGCGGCCGGGACAGCGTGGATGGCGACGCGGCGCGCTCCAAGTCGCGCGCACTGGCCCTGGAGGAGGAGTACAGCGACGGTGACGAGCCGCCCACGCTGTGCGACCTCAGCTACGACGACAAGTGGCGAGAGCGCGCACCTGCGTCGGACTGCGCCTCCGACGATAACTCGGCGCAGTCGGCGGCCGAGCTCACGGATGTGGCGCTGCCGCCGCTGAGCCTACGCGAGCTGCTGAGCTCGCCCAATGCCGAGCTGGACTACCCCACCGTGCACAGCCTCATGTTCCACTGGCTGCAGACGTAACACTGTGCTGCTCACACTCCAAGAATACATGCAACAACTTCGGCTCCCAAACTGTTTTCTAAATTCCAAATTATTTCCATTTGTATCCTGCACACTGCCTTGTCTTGAACTAGTACTGGTACTGAGTTGCTAGTAAGCATTGACAAGATTCATATCAAATGCCATGTATTTCTTAGAAACAACTGTGAGTGTGGTAGTCTTTCACATATCAAAATGTTGCCACTTTTATGATATAATTGATTGATCACATGTGTCGACAGAACCGTCCTGCTATGATTTATTGACTAATTAGATGTAGTTTAATGTGTACTTTGACTGTAGATGATAATAATTATTAATGGTTCAGGGTGGTTTTAGCAAGCTAAGCGATATAGGTACAAGTTGGTTTATAAAAGGATAAATGTAAGCTTTCCAACGAGCAAAGGGTGTAATGATACCCCCATGATGTTAAGTTACTCAACAAGTACAATTACAATTTGAAATGAATACACATACTTTAGTGTGAATAAGAAATTGTTATGTCCATTCCGTAGCCCAAGTATCAAACATTTACTGCAGATGAAAGATGATTAGAGTGGATGATTGTAGTTGGCTTGGCATTGTATAACAATAAGAACATATCACTTATTTGCATTATAAGCCATGCCATTGCACTGAACAAGTGGTAGTCAGTAGCCTACCAACATATATTGTGGTGATAGTTTATAGTGCGGCAGAGATGTGCTGCAAGCAAGTGGGCTACAGGGTGCTGTGTTATGAGCACAGCACCAGCCAATAGCTCATAGAGTATTCCACTAGACAATAAGTTGTTATTAACTTGCCATATCCTAATATTTAGATACTCAACAATTATACATAATTTTATCATAATTATATGCATAGAAAAGTATAGAGTATTATATACCTATAGTTTGTGATACAAATGAATTTACATTTTGTGTGAAATCTACAATGCTAGGTGAAACAGGTTCATAGAATAAGTTAGTGCAGTGAGTGGTGGCACGGACTAGCGGTACATCCTGACCTCATGTGTGTGAGACATTGGTGCTCCACAATTACTATTGCTAAATTCAACATTCCTAAAACAAAATTAAATGAAGACCCTTTATTAATCACAGCCTTGCAGCTCCTCATTTTGAAATATTTGTACATTTATTGCTGCACCTACAGGATGAGTTCTTGAGCAGGGGTCACTATGGCAACCTCACGGCCTTGTCAGCTTACTTATAGAGATAACTTTAGATAAACTACTTCTTGATTGTAATTCAAAAGGTGGATTCGGGGTTTTAAAAAATACTTTGTTGTTTCTTTATAGCTATAGCATATATGATGACTGGAATATCCCTCAACTGGATAATTATCTTAAACCAAACTCTTCTAACTCCAGCAGAGTAGCTGCCACAAACTGTTTAAATATTGATCCTGTAGGTTTACTTGGTAAATCCTTTTTATCTCATGGGGTGAAGCTTCAAATTTTTTGAGAAGTTGATAGTATAATATACTATCAACTTCTCAAAAAATTTGAAGCTTTTTGATTGACTGACTGATTGATTTTAACTGACTTCTGAAAAGGAGGAGGTTATGTAACAGTAATAATCGTTTCTTTTTAGCCAGGAACCCAATCTAAGCTTTCATGCATAAAAACCCTGTGTTACTCGCAAGGATCACAAAACTCAAGCTCATGCAAGGGTCTAATGAGCTAGGCTAGGCACTAGCTCATTTAATGTAATGTTTTCGTTTCTCTGCAATTTTGCATGTATTTTTTTACTTGCAGGCTTGAAATCAATGATATACTGACATAATGTCTCATTTTCAAAATACCACTTGTAATTCTGTCCGTTCGCTGCACAACACTGACAATGATTGCCCTTTTGATGCCACTGGCACTGGCTAAATAACTGTTTGCATTTATGAAAAATACTCTTGGCTTGAATATTTTGCTCTCTTATGTTTAACTAACAAAGGAATTACCTTAAGCAACATTTATTTTCAAATTGTATTTATGTAAAGAACAGTTAAGATGTAGGTGCACTGGTCACATGTAATAAATTAGTAATTAATAAAATAGGACCCTAGGAATACATTAAATGTTATTTCTACTATAGCTAGGTTATTTTGTTTGCTTTAAGTGTCGCTATGCTACTGGTTTCTATTTTATGATAAGAATTGTGATAAGTGTGAATATCTTGAACTAAGTTATGTTTATAATTTTGTACAACTCGCAGTGAACATGGTAGTGGAGCCCAAAGTGTTAATCAGCGACCATATTCCACATAAAAACTGGATAGCTGAGTAGGTAGGGTGTGATGAGAGAACGCTAAAACTTTACTATTTAAAGTTCCAGACAAGAGCCCTTCAGGCTGGGACGTGACCTACTTCCAGTTTACAAAGAAGGCCAAAAACTAACAACGGTCTGCTCAGCTACATTGATTTTCATCTCATAGTATGGCGCCTAAACCAAAACAACTTGAAACAGAAAAATCTTCTAAATATTGTGGCTTTTCACTAAATCTGAAGAATCAGACGATTCTGAAAATATTGAAAAAGTTGCTAAATAATATAATTATTAAAGAAATAACTACAGACTCAAAATTTTCAGATTTAGTGAAAGGCCTCATCATCTGCCTTACTACTACTGTTCCCAAGTTGGTTGCGGTCCAACTAAATGCAGCAAATACCAGTATTTTAAATGAGCGACTGCCTATCTGAGCTCCACAACCCAGTTAGTACTGGGTAATACGATACCCCTCGGTAAGACTGGGTGTCAGTTTTTCGGGCTACTGGACTACCTGTAGTGTGACAACTGTCAAAAATCTACAAATGATCGCCGGGACCAACTGCTTATTGTGCTTTCCAATGCACGGAGGGAACTCTATGTAATGGATGGTCACCCATCCATGGCCAACCTAGGCAAGCGCGGCTTAACTTGAAGATCGACCTGAGCGGTTGTTATTATTTAGCCACAAGGTCCTTTAAATGTAGTGAAAGGCCACAATATCTTCGAAAAGTTTTGCCTGTTTGTCGTTTTGTTTCAGGCAATGGGCCTGATGAGAAAAAATCAATGTTTCTGAACAGCCTGTTGTTAGTTTTTGGTCCTTTTTGCAAACTGAAACTGGTTATGCCTGAAACTTTTCATAGTATAGTTTTAGCATTCTCTCATCACACCCTACCTATTCAGCTATCAAGTTTTCCTGCTGGATATGCTCCCTGAAGAACCCTCTGGGCTCCCCTACCAACGTACCAACATGGTCTTGCACAATTCTTATTGAAAGAGTAATGCATGCAGAATTATTGCACAATGTTCACACTGTGTAACGTAAATCATGATTCCCATCACACTCAAGTAAAATGTGAGAAAAAAAAACTCATAAAATGTTAATACTTACCTCAATGCAGAGAACCAGCCAAGTTAAAAAAAGTAACCAAGTGTGACATAATTCTAGCAGTGGGCAGTGAGCCTTATATCTAGTGGTGACTCCCAGTGAGTCAATGCAGGGACATGAACGTTCTTGACACGTAGCTACAGCCATATTATTAGTTTAGAAACTTAGATTTAAGGAATCTATACATACCTAGAAGGCACTAATTTGTAACATAATATTATACACAGATAGGTACATGAGCTGGTCACACCATTGGTACTCCGGTGTAACTGTAGGTACGGTTAGCGCTCTGATCTTCTCTGATATAGTTCTGTTCAAAGTTTATTGCGGAACTTACTGGCCGTACTTACAGTGGTGCTTTCAGTTTCAGATGCAAGTTATACAGGATGGAACGTTTAAGCGGGCCCTGAAGAGGAATTACCCTTAATATTGCTTTCATCAATTTTTGCTCAAAGTAATCATTCGTTTTTTTTTTCTAAATAATAATGCTTTTACTTTTTTATTGAAAAGTCACTTGCCTGAACTGTAAATTAAATCTAGATGACATCTTTGTTTAGGGCAGGTAGTGAACTTTTCACACTAAATTATGTTTTATGTAGGTACCTACCTATATCGTACCAATAGGTGCTTTCGTTCTGTTTTGTGTCTTAATTTTAGTTCAGTACTGGCAGCTTAATTGATAAGGTAAACAGAGGTTGCGAATGGGGCGTAATCTGAACAAATTGAAAAGATTATATATTTTGTTATTGCAACTTGTTGCTAAAATATGAACAGTGCTAAATATAGAGTGCCATTTGTGACGTGGTCTTCAGCAGACGCCCCTGCGCTTGCGGCGGCGGTGCCTTCGACTAAATTTAATGTTATGTGAACTATGCGTAGGTACTTTAAGGTAGTGCCATATTAAAAGAGCTTCCTGTCTATTTTTTAACTAGTCTTTTATTGTTCGTCTGTTTTCTATTCCCCTAGCGCACAACCGCGAAGCGGAGAAACTGAGAGAAAACCTTCATTTCAATGTTCAGTTCAGTTTCCACCCCACTCTGAGCCACAGTGAAGCCACGAGCCGGTGCCCGGCTCAGGCACGGTCCCAGCTAAGACTGGGTCACACAGGGCCGTGCCGTAGCCAGGAATTTGGTTGGGACAGGTTACCGAATAAGAAACGAAATTGGGGGGGGGGGGGGCTAAACTAATTGGTTAAGGTGGAAGCGTCAGAGTAGCCGCGGAATGCAATTTTTCTTACGTTTTTTTGCAATTTGCAGGTCAGTGTCAGGTAGAATGTTGATGAAAAATGAGTCGCGGCTAGCGTTGCCAGGCGTCCGGCTTTAGCCGGACATAGTCAGGCTTTTTGATTGCCTGTCCGGCCAAAATAAGCGTCGTCCGGCCTGTCCGGCTTTTGTTAGGCTTTTTAGATTTCAAAATTCGCGCGCATCGAGACCGAATTCGCGAATGAAAGAACCAAAAATATTTAGAATAATGTTTAATGTCTAATTGAAAGATAAGAAGTCTTTTTTGTTTTGATTATTTAAGAGAAGAAGTGTCGAGTTTATATTATTTAAAGAAGTTTTGTTTTGATTAATAAGAGTAGAGATTTGTTTTGGTTATTAAGAGAAGAAGTTTTGTTTTGTTTTGATTATTTACAGAATAAGTTCTGTTTTGTTTTATATATTGAGAATTTAAGACACATAATTTAGACTGATGTTGCATTTAATTTGAATTAAGGAAAGAATTATTGAGACTGATTAATAATAAAGTACTTTTAGACTAATTTGGCATTAGTTTTATTGTAAATTATCAAAAAAGCTTGGTTTTCATTAATTTACTACATTAATACCAAAAAATCCCCTAAAATGCAGTGTCCGGCTTTTTTACCACAATGTTAGGCCAAACTCACAGCTCTGTCCGGCTTTTCGGTATGAGGACCTGGCAACGCTAGTCGCGGCAGTAAACCGTATATAGTTACAGAATTATAATCATTAATACAACCCTCTAAGTTCATTCAATAACTATTTCATGAACAAGTCATTCAATGGGTTACATGAACTTAAGAGGGTTACCCTGACGCTTCCACCTCAAACTATTAGGAACAACTTTTGAAAAACGAAATTATATCAACTAGATTTACCTATAAGATACAAAACGATCATGGACGTTTACAGGTTTATTTCCGAGGGGTTGCATCTACAGCTTCCCGAAAAGAGATTGTACTCCACCACAGATATATTAGGGTTTCGTTGGTCAGTGTCGATTCATGCAAGGAATCTTACTTCTTACTACTATTATTTGACAACTGTCATAGCATGCTGAATAGAACGGCTATTTCAAACAATTTGTCACAGGTATACCTAACCTATAACCTATCGGTTCAGCGACTGCCTTGTAAACCAGGGTTCGCAAGTTCGAATCGCAGCCAGTATTCAGTTTTTGTGTTTATTTTTTTTTGCTCTTAGATTTTCAAAATACGCCATATTGGCAAATTTTGACCATTCAACGATACCGTCAAATGGGGTATCGTTCAATAGGTATTTACACGTGGCGTCATCATCCGGTAGGTAGGGTAGGCATGTGTCAGACACACCATCGTCCGGTAGCTCCCAGTCTCTTTAAACCCACCTTTCATAGCTTTGGAATGTGCGATTCTGAGTGTATCGTTCTACCCGCCGCTTATACCTACGAATACGGTTTGCCCATGCGTACACTTTCTGTTTCAGAAAGTCGATGCGGACATGTACTTAGTCTCGAGGACATATATCAGTCCCCGCAAATTCCCGCCTCTCAAAGCGGATCACTCAAGGGCGAGTGTTGCCCTCCCTGAAGCAGATTATTTTGCCGAGTGCTCTGGCCCAATCCTGTACTGCCAAGCCAGTACGGCAGGTTGCGATCTTGTAGCTCCGTCATCCGGTTTGACATGAGCTACACGACATGCCGCTACAGCTGTACAATACAGGACTGAATGAGCTTCAGTGAGGTTTTCGCAGTTATCAAAATAGTTTGACAACTCAAAAATCCAGAGCAGCCACCAGCGCCCTATTTTTGTCATGCATGAGCAAACGAGGTAGGCGTGGTCTAAGTTCGGGTGTCATAAACCGATATTCTCGAATTGCACCGTCCAAAGCACTCCTCATTTCGTCACTGCACTGGGTATGTACTTACATTAGTAACCATGTCATTAATCACGTCGTTATCGCGATTAGATATTGCGGTAGACTGTGCTGGAACCACAGCCTGCGACTTCAGTCCGCAAGCGATCAAGGACGGTATCATCCAACTGTATACGATTACGCTGTATGACCCGCACCTGATCCGACATTGATTGTTATTATTATTCTCGTCTAGCGGAGAGTACTTGCATAGATACAACCTTGTAGCCAGGAGCTCAGGATTAGCCATCAGCAACTTGCTTTAAAATACAGCCTTGTGGAATCGGAAGTGCCGTACTATACTACTTATAGGTATCATCACTGACAGGACTATGCAGCGAATAAGCCTGATACAGTGATTTTTTTAAAGAAACGACCGCGACGTGCTTTTGCAGTAGGTACCTAAATATTTATCCAAAGGAGGTAGCTCAGTCTGGTGACTCAAATTAGCAATGCGGTTGACATTGAATACCATATTCGTTAAACGTAGGTGTAAAGGCTACTGCCGCGTTTGTCTACCGACAGACTACCTTCAACTAATATTACCGATATATCGATGTCATAGCTAGCTCTTCTATATTACACAAAACACAATGCAAAAAATAATAACAATAATTGCTCAATGCAATTATAATTATCAAGGATTGTTTGCATTTTATTTGACCACCTACTTGCACACAAAAAACTGGACAAGGACCATGCAGAAGGTCGTTCCGTATCAAAGCAGTGTTCGCTTACCGGGCAGTCGGGCCCCCAAAATCATACACGCCCTTTTGAGTTTCTTTTATTCTCATCTCTGTATGTATGATCATCTCTGTATGTATGAACAAAAAGAACTATAAATATATAAAAGGAGTGGTGCTACAATTTTAAAGAAAGAAAGAAAACACATTTATTTGGCACATGCCACAAATGTACACAACATAAAATAAAATAAAAACAAATCTACACTATATTATTTTATTTTCCAGCTCGCTTCACTCGCTAATACATCCTGTACGTTTTCAATTCTCCATAAGTTGACAGATCCTCCTATTCTCATTTCTGTACAAATTAACAAAAGGAGTGGTGCTAAAATTTCCCAGCTCCCTTCACTCACTAATACATCCTGTACTTATTCAACTCTCCATACAGAGTTCCTCCTATCCTCATTCCTGTGTGAATGAACAAAAAGACCTTAATTTCGAGGAAGAGTGCAAACATTTTGGAGCTCGCTTCGGTTGCTCTTGCGCGTCTACGTACAGCTTGGCAAGAAAGAGTCTGACGCGGTGACAGTTGGAACCAATTAACATCATTGGTTGGAACTAATATCGATGATTGTGGTTACTTGTCAACTGCTAGTACATTCTGTGCCAACAGTGCGTATATCCTAGTGGTTTTTCATAGATTTTTAAAAATTATCAACTTTCCTTGCGTACTTAATTAACTATTTAAAATGAATAAAACTATTCGAAGTAGTGGCAGTGGCGACCTCATTTATTCCACACTCTTTTTTGCCAAGCTGTACCTACTGTCTAACTTATGTATGAATGGTCAAAAGAAAATCTAACCTTACCCGATGTTGTGCTAATATTTTCGAGCTCGCTTTGCTCGCGCTATTCTACGTTCTTTTTTACTCCTGAATCCTGATTTTTTTCAATTGATAAGCACCATGTTTATGTCGACAAAATTATTCCGTTACTAGCTATTGCCATTGCCCGCTACTTCGTTCGCGTGGCAATTTAGGTGTGTACGAGGGCGGCACTGAAAATTTCGGGAATCAAGGAAGTGACACAACATTAAGTAAATACATTTTTAAATAGTACTATTTAAAAATGTATTTATTGCTTTTCGAAGTATTCTCCGCGAAATTTGACACATTTTTCCATACGATGGAACTAATCATTGAAGCAACCATTCCATTCGGAAGTTGGCGTCTCCAAAATGGCCGTTTTTTGTATCCACAGCTTCTTCAGGTGATGAAAATCTCTGACCACGCAATTTATTCTTTATTTTAGGGAAAGTATAGAAATCATTAGAGCTTAGGTCGGGGCTGTACGGCGGATGGTCTAATAATTCTATGTTTTCTTGCTCTAAAAACTCTTTTGTTCTGTGCGCGGTGTGAGAACTTGCATTGTCGTGGTGGAGGATGATGCGGCGGTTGCAGTTATCTTAGAAACGACCTGTGGCAAACAAATGCTAGCATACCATTCTTCATTAACCGTTCTTTGTCCCTCAAGAGGAATAGTCGCAACATGGCCGGTTTTGGAGGCAAACGTGGCCACCATTTTTTTGGCAACACTCCGTGAACGAACAATTTTTGTTGGCTTTAACTCATTTTCGAACACCCAAACTCGTGACTGGTTTTTTGTTTCGGGTTCGTAAGCGTATATCCAGGATTCGTCACCTGATACGATGTTGTATACAGCATTTGAGGATCCTGCGTGAAATCTTTCGAGAGTTCTGACGCACCAAGTAACGCGAGCCGCTTTTTGCTCTTCACAGAGCGAATGCGGTATCCATCGGGAAAACAACTTTTTGACACCTAAAAGGTAAAATTGTTCATGCAAGATTATTTGTATTTGATTCATGCCAATGTCTAAAGTTGCCTGAATTTCGCGGTATGTCACATGTCGATCTTCCTCAATCAGCTTACGCACAGCATCAACGTTTTCTTGGGTGACTGCAGTTTTTAGACGACCTTGACGGGGATCATCACTGAGCTTGACACGTTCACGTTGAAATTCAGCAAACCAGCGATAAATTGTGGTTTTGGATGGGGATTCATCACCAAATGCAGAAATCATCCGGTCAACACACTGTTTTTGTGTTAAACCACTTCGAAAGTCGTAATAAATCATCGCTCTTGAATTTTCTCGAGTCAATTCCATTTTCTTTAGGGATCTTGGTGTCGTCCTGGACGGTCAAAACTTCTGTATTCGGAGCATGTGTCCTATGTCGTCGGCAAGGCATACAAAAACCTGGGATGTATTATGCGTACATGTAAATTATTTACTGATATAAATTGCATCAAGGTACTTTATTTTGCATACATACGCAGTATTTTAGAATACTGCAGTAATATCTGGAATCCGCACTACTTGTTTTATATACAGCAGATTGAATCAATACAATCTAAATTCGTTAAATACATTAACTACCGCACTTGATTCAGATCTGCAGATTATCTGCTATCATGTAAACATCATAATATACTACCACTGGAGAACAGACGTATGATTCTGGACATGCTATTCCTTTATAATATCTGTAGCGGTAATATTGACAGTACCGTTTTAAATAATTTAGTATTAAGATTAAGAGCTCCGTCTCGACGGACTAGGCACACGCAGTTATTCCAAGTACCACACAATGGTACAAACTACGCTCAAAATTCAGTGATTGGTAGGATGCTGAGTAATTTTAACAAAAGATTTTCTCATCTTGATATATTTAATACTAAAAATGGTATATTCAGGTAAAAATTAATAACGTCAGTATGTGACGAACTGACAGGTACATCTAAACTAAATAAATAGAACTGAACAGAAGGTATACAGACAATCACTACACACACCACTACACACTACTATAACATACTCACACACACATTTTTGCAACTCCTCAGGCACACTCCTACACACTCATCCACGCTGTACACTTAGCAATGTATTGTATAGCTATTAAATTGTAAATCCGTAATTGGCTGTAAGATTAGTTATATATTTTAAGATATAATTTCAAAGAGCTGTGGATTTTGTGATTAATAAATAAATAAATAAACATCAAATAGCGGCAGAAAACAAGATAGTAGAAAATTATGATAAGGAAATAAACGAAATATTCGGACTATCACACAATACTCTGACGAAAACTAAGACAATTTATACGGAAAATGAAACTAAAGCTCTAATAGAAGAAAGAAAACAACCTTTAAAAATGAAAAAAGATAAACATAATCTAAAATCCATCTCAGAACAAAAATTGAGAGCTGTCAAGGGACACCCGGATGGAACGAAGTTTTAAAAATTTTATTTATAAAAAAAAAGAAAAAAACACCACATCCACAGACCAACCTTGGCAACCGTTGCTTAACTTGGATCACCCATCCACAGACAGACCTTGGCAGTCGTTGCTTAACCTTGATCACCCATCCACAGAGCAACCTTGGCAACCGTTGCTTAACTTGGAACACCCATCCACAGACAGACCTTGGCAGTCGTTGCTTAATCTTGATCACCCATCCACAGACCAACCTTGACAACCGTTGCTTAACTTGGATCACCGATCTACAGGCAGACCTCGGCAACCACTGCTTAACCTTGATAACCCACCCACAGACCAACCTTGGCAACCGTTGCTTAACTTGGATCACCCATTCACAGACAGACCTTGGCAGTCGTTGCTTAACCTTGATCACCCATCCACAGAGCAACCTTGGTAACCGTTGCTTAACTTGGATCACCCATCCACAGACAGACCTCGGCAGTCGTTGCTTAATCTTGATTACCCATCCACAGACCAACCTTGGCAACCGTTGCTTAACTTGGATCACCCATCCACAGACAGACCTCGGCAGTCGTTGCTTAACCTTGATCACCCATCCACAGACCAACCTTGGCAACCGTTGCTTAACTTGGATCACCCATCCACAGACAGACCTTGGCAGTCGTTGCTTAATCTTGATTACCCATTCACAGACCAACCTTGACAACCGTTGCTTAACTTGGATCACCCATCCACAGACAGACCTTGGCAGTCGTTGCTTAACCTTGATCACCCATCCACAGACCAACCTTGGCAACCGTTGCTTAACTTGGATCACCCATCCACAGACAGACCTTGGCAGTCGTTGCTTAACCTTGCTCACCCATCCACAGACAGACCTCGGCAACCGTTGCTTAACTTGGATCACCCATCCACAGACAGACCTTGGCAGTCGTTGCTTAACCTTGATCACCCATCCACAGACCAAAGACGGAACTAAAATATCTGGCTTGCCTTCTATAAGACAGAGAGCGAGACAGACAGAGAAACATGCGCACGCCGCACGGCTTACAATAGCTTACTATATATAGCAAAGTGTCGTTACGTTACAACTTTTCGTCTTAATTTTATGCGTCTAGCCCCCTTTCGCAACGCGCGATAAGGAACCTCGTTCCAGTAAATTTTGGGGGTTCCCCATACTCAAAATTTTTTTTTTCATCCAACCCACACAGGGTATCTATGGATAAGTCTTCAAAAATGATTTTGAGGTTTCTAATATCAATTTTGCTGAACTGAATAGTTTGCGCGAGAGAAAATGTGTGCCCCCCTGTAAATCCTAAAATAAGAGAATGATAAAACAAAAAAAATAAGATGTACATTACCATGCAAAGTTCCACCGATAATTGGTTTGAACGAGATCTATTAAGTAGTTTTTTTTTTAATACGATTTCTATTATTGAAACATCGATTAAAGTTACAACGAACTACCTACAAGAACTTTTATATATCATGTTACTTGCTGCTACGGAACCCTTCATGGGCGAGTCCGACTTACAAAAAGTGAAAACCGGTTCGGTTGGGGATCGAACTCGCGAACCATGTTTTTAGTTTTCAATGTCGGTAGCGTCGTGTAGGAAATTATCTTTACCTACCTCCACCAATGACGTATATACTTTTATTACATCATTGACCTCCACACATTAGGTATGTGTACATGCCTGTACCTAATAATGTTGTTGCCATCTTGCATAGGTACATGTACAAATGACACATGTTTAAGATTAAGCAAATAAATATTATCTTAACTTAATACATATAAATAACTGAATGAAATACTTGATTTCTGTTAAATGTTTATAAATTTAATGAATAAGTAATATCAATTCAATCACAATCTTGCTTAAAAATGAATTATCACATTATAGGTAGGTAAGTAATACCAAAATTAATACCTTTGATTTTAGCATCTCTCGTACCAACAAGATCCTCTATCACATATTCACAGCCGTATTACTTAGGTACCTTCACATAGTTGGTAACAAAACAAAAATTGGCAACAGTAAAACAAATGTTTAACGTAAATTCAACAAAACGAAAACAATACATATCGACATGCTTTTTATTAATCATTCATTACATTGCTGTGTAGTTGTTGTCGTAAACCAGCAAGGTGACAACCTGCTGAATTCGCGGAACACGCAGGCTCTAAGGATCTATGTGCTTAATTAAGCAATAGAACCTGTGAAATACCATTTTCGTTTAGGTAGCAATTCAGTGAAGTATAAGGTATCAAGCAAGGAGCCTGCGTGTCCATCGCAAACGTGCCGGAAAAGTACGCGTCCGTCCTATGCGCAGTCAGTGGAGTGGAAACCTCGTTGTAAATCAAACAGTAAGGCAACACTCTTACATTTTTTCCAACTGTAAAAGTTAATTATAAGTATAATATATGCGGCGCGTGCGGTTCTGTATGGATGAGCAGCGAGCAAGCGGCGCGCGGGCCGGCGCAGTGCTGCCGCGGCCGCGCTCCGACCGGCCCGGCTGTGCCAGGGGCCAGCGGCGTGGGCGACCGGCTGCCGCGCCAACACACAGACCTACGCTCATATTGCACTAGTGTCGCTTGCTCTCCTTCACACGAACTATGAAAACCTGCACCATGTACAAAATAACTTACGTGACGAGGAAAAAACAGGTAACTTTCTAAAATAATTTAATAGAATGTATTTTGGAATCTGTAAGTTGGTTATGGATTACCTAACCGCCGCTACTATTGGCTACTCTAACCCAATCCCTCGAGCTTCAGAGGATCTTATACTATTCTTCAATGTATTGCTCACTGTGACGGACAGCGGGAAGACCCCGGTGCCCGCGCGCGCCGTCTCGCCAAGACATGCGCCCGAGTAGTCGTCGGCGTTCAGGGAATATATCATGGCTCCTGCCAACTGATTTTCTATGATGAATTTCGCCTTCTCCATAACACTATGGGTGCTTTCGTAGGAGACCCACTCCTTGTTATTGTACAGGTAAGGTACCTTAGCCTCATTGTCTTCTGATATGTGTACACCACTTGTGTTGCTCATAAATATGCACACATCAGGATAATTGACGAAACCTAAAGAGCCCAGTGTTCCGAACCCAGATGCTGGACTGCCGACTTGATGGTTGTTGACATTAACCAATGTGAATGTATGACCATAAGTAGGTATACCAACTACAATTTTATTACGATCCAACCCCTTGTCTAAGTACATGTGGACTGTGTGGTTTATGTTCAGAGTAGCCAAGTACAGCTGTTCTGTGCTACGCTGATACAGCGGCGAGTTAAAACCAGTAAAAGGAGTATATTTAGTGTAACCATGAAAATCATATGTCATGACATTCACAAAGTCAAGGTATTCATTCAACTGGTCAACATCATAGGAAATATCAACTATTGTCTGTGGGGCTGCTGCAGCTATGGTTAGAAGATAATTTCGTTTTTCACGTATGTATTCCATGCGAATCTCCCGAAGCAATTGTGAGAAGTGTTGTCTTTCACGGCCAGCTACTGCTACTCTATGTAAAGCCGGAAATTCCCAGTCTAGGTCTATCCCATCCAGGGTATAATTTCTCAACAAATTCTTAATGGATTTTATGAATATTTTTCTTGATTTGTGATTTAATACCATATTTGGGAAACCATTATCATTTTTGGCACCTCCTACTGACAGTAGTATCTTAAGATTGGGGTTTATATGCTTCAGTTTGACTATTTCAAGTAATGTTCTGTACTGGTAGTCTTCTAGTTTGATCTCATTGTTCTCCACTCGGGCAAAAGCCATATTAATGTGAGTACACAGGTTTGGGTGAATATCAGAGGGCATCAACTGATTAGCAGCATGCTCGCTAGGGAAATTGTAGTAACAGGAAATAACTTTGGTATGGGCAGCCAGGGGTAGAATGTCCCTTTCTCGTAGTAAACCTTTCATTGCAAAATATTTCATCAGAATTAACTTTCTGGAGTCTCTGTGCCATGTGTGGTACAATGAATTCCCAGCAGCCGCAATGATCACCAGAATCAGCAAGCAGCCCGTGACTCTCAACACAGTCTCACTAAACCTTGAAGTAGCTGTTTTTACTTCACTTTCATATTTATTCTCTCTTAGTTGGTAATGTTTATTGTAGCTCTCCTCTTTATTGGTAGTATTTGGCATAATAGGTAACATTTTCTGAGAAAAATATAAAATAATTCAATAGATACCCGCCAGACTGTAATACAAATTTTCGAAATATTTAACAACAAATAGCCTTGAAAGTTACTTACTAAGTAGTAGTACTTACCTATTTATTAGCTATGTATGTGGTGGTAGATGCAGGTTACGGATTAATGCAATTTGTTGATCCACATATCAACCACCTATTACTTCACATTCCACTCCCTCAATGCAGTAAAGTATCAGAATCCGTTTCTTTATTTTCGATTGATTATGAAACAGTAATTTAAGTTCTGTGCTATAGGAAACGTGAAATTAAAAATTAAACCACCAAGTAATCAACAACAAACAAACAAATGCTGACTGTACTGCTGTCAGGCTTAAGGCTGTCAAACTCTATGACATAGTCTATTCCATGGACCATTAATTAAACGCCAAGAACTAGACTAGTAGTATTTACAAATTCCATGGGTAGGTTATAAACCGATTATTTTGGCTGCAAATGGACTTACAGTGATCTATCAGTATCATTAAATGTTTCTGAATGAGGAACCATGATAATAACAGTTTTATGGTACGCTGTACAAGGTCTTTAAAATTGGAACTAAGAAAGCCATTTTTCTCCAATACAAACATCAGAACGACAGAAACATCTTTCTGCCCTTGTTCCATGTTTTTTCAGGTCGGTGCAACACGTTTTTTTCTTCCATTTTCCTCTGTCAACCGTCATGCTTTCATGTAGTCCTTTTTCTTTCATAACATTCCTCACAAAAGCCATTCGTCGTTTCCTTGGTCTTCTTCTCCCTCTCCATCTATCAATATTTATATTCATCACTATTTTATTCTTTCTACAATACAAAACAATTTTACAATATTTACCAACAAAATCCTTGTAACTCTATTAGTTTGGTTGGCTATTAAACTTTAACGTTTATGGCTGCCATAAAAATTGTAATAATGAAAACTCTTGATACAGAATTTTGGGGTTAGTGATTTGTGGTTTATTATTGGCCATCATTAGTTTTGTGTTTTGTTTTACATGTCAAAGAATTTCTAAACGAAAAATTTTGCTTGTTTTGAGAAATGACAGATTCGAGTTGACATTGACACCACCTTGACAGTGACAAGTCACGATTCATTAAATGATCGTGTTGTTAGTTTCCTTTTCAATTTAATTGCATTATTTAAATAAATTTGATGTAGGCGTCTAGTTTTAACATATCAGAGGTTGTAAAGGCTTCAAACCTGGTATCTAGATATGGACGACGCGTCCATGAACCACTACGAAAAACAGCTGTATACTGTGTTCAAAACGTTCGACGTAGATAACGAGGAAGCCTTAGACAGATCAGCAGTTCATAAACTTTGTGACGCATTGCAGCTTGAGGATCGCGGAGCAGCCCTTGTGAACACGTTGTTTGAGCGGCGCTCTGACCGCGTCACATTCGCACAGTTCCGGAACGGACTGTTAGCCGTGCTGGGGGGCGCAGCGGGGGACTCCGCGCGTCCCGTTCCTGTGCCGCTGGAACCCCTGCCGCAGCCCGATCAGCTACCTCATCATAGTGACGATGACTCCTCTGGCCGCGAAGTGGCACCAAAATTTGTGTTCGGCTCCAAGAAATATGGTCGTCGTTCAAGGCCCCCGCGTGCGGGAGCCGCAGCGGACGAGCCCCCGAGTCCGCGCTCGTCTTCCGCCTCCCGGCTCGACACTGACGATAAGAGAGCGAGACAGCGTATGAGGTGTAGACGCAGCGCATCCGCGATGGAGAGCCGCGACGACAACGTCATTCTCGACGGCGGTCAGGATGAGTCGGCCGCCTCGGAGACTTTCGAACACGACCGCCGCATCGACAGAGACGAGGCACTCGCGCTGTGCCGCGGCCTTAACATGGACGGCATCGACCGACGGCTCGTGGAGCGGATATTTGATGACACCGGAACTGCAGATACAACCGTAGGCGAGTTCTTCGATCGTTTAAATGCATCTCTCACTACTACAATGGAAGAGGCCACACGTGAAGTGCGGGAGACTGCGACGATCAGCGACGGCGCCGCCGACGACGAGGCGGCGGCCGGGCTGCCCAGCGAGCTGGTGCTGGAGGCGTGGGAGCGCGCAGGCGTTACGCAGCCACACCGCCTGCTGGCCGAGCTTGGTTTCGGCGCCGTCGCGCTGCGCCCGCCCGAACTCGAGCGCGCCCTCGACGAGGAGCTGCGCGCGCTGGCGGAGCCGGCGGGCGAGCCGCAAGACGCGCGCGCGCTGCTGCTGCTGGCCGCGCTTGCGCTCACCCGCCTGCGCCTGGAACTGGCGCGGCGCCGTGCCGACCTGGCCGCCGCCGAGCGAGATAAGCTCCGCGGTGACGTCGCCGAAGCCAACAGACACGCTAGGCTCCTGGCACAAGAAGTAGACGAAAGCCACGCTCGCATCGAGGCAGAATTAAAAGCGAGCCTCCGGCGTGCTGAGGCGCGTCATGCTGATACTTCGCGTCAAACTGCAGCGGAATACGCGGCCGAGCGAGAGCGGGTAGCCGGGGAGCGGGCGCGTCTCGAGGCCGAGGTCGCGCGCCGCGCCGACGTGGAATCGCGGCTGCGCGGGGAGGTGTGCAGCCTGCGCGCGCGCGCCGACACGCTGGAGGCGCGGCTGGCGAGCGCGGAGGAGCGTGTGGGCGAGGCGGAGCGCGAGCGGGCGCGCCTGGCGGCCGAGCTGCGCGCGGCGGCGGCGGCGGGCGCGGCGGCGCGGGAGCGCGCGGAGCCGGCCGGGCTGGCGGCGCGCCTGGACGAGCTGCGGCGCGACAACCAGCTGCTGCGCGACCGCAACGACGAGCTGTGCGCCGCGCTGGAAGCGCATGCGCGCCGATCGGCGGGGGGCGCGCCCGAGGAGCGCGGGGGGGACCTGTCCACCGAGCTCGACTGTCTCTTGACTCATGAACGCTCCGAGGTGAGTCGTCGTTAAAATGATGTTTATTTGTAAATTGGTTTTCAGTTTTCGAATCTGCGAAACTACGAACGTACGCAGTTTAATTTTAAAAAAAAGCCTTTATGACCTTTAGAGCTCACATGTGCAAGCTAGAAAACAAAATAATCGCTCACATAAAAACAAACATTTATTAATGCCTTTTACAGGAATGTGATTCGTCTCCTGTGAGTATAGACCAACGGATCCTGGGTCACGTGGAAGCTGTGACAAAGCTCAGAGAGATCTTCGATAACGTACACGCAATCCCATGTGTCAGCGAGACGGATGGCCAAACGTGCGCGTCGTGCGCATCCGCAGGCGACACCGTGCGGCGCGTGCAGGAGCGCGTACGCGAGCTCAGCGACGCGCTCATCTGCGCCGAGCCCGCCGCGCGCGCCGAGCATGCCGACGCCGGCGCGCAGACCGACGCCGACACACTGCGCCGGGACCTGCTCGACGCCGAGCGGCGGCACGAAGAAGAGAAACGGAAAATGGCCGGTCTCATCAAGTGAGTATGCGTTTCGCCCAGTGAGGAGTGGCTCGGCCCGTCCGTGTGTAGTGTCGTATTCAATATGTGGGACTTTATTTTCAGGGATCTCGAGAGCAGCCTCGAGCAGATGAAGGCGGAGTACGACAAGTGCGAGGAGTACTGGAGCGCCAAGCTGGACGAGGAGCGCGACATGTACAGCGAGGAGCAGCGCCTGGGCGACGAGCGCCTGGCCGAGCTGGTCGCCAAGATCGGCGAGTACGAGCGGCAGTTCGCGCCCGCGCCCGCGCTGCCCACCATCGACGAGCGCCACAGCCTCGAGGCGCAGTTCACCGACCTGGAGGACGAGTTCGCACGATACCGCCGCGACAAGGAGGCCGAGCTCGGCGCGCGGGCGAGCGAGCTGGCGCGCGCAGCCGAGCGCGTGCGCGCGCTGGAGCGGCGCCTGGAGGCCGCGCCCGCGCCGCCCGCCGAGGTCCGCGAGCTGCGCGCGCGCACGGCGCGGGCCGAGGCGGCGGCGCGGCGGCTGCACGCGCGGCTGGCGGCCGCCGACCTGCTGGTGAAGGACCTGTACGTGGAGAACTGCCAGCTGGCGCACCGCCGCCCGCTGTGACAGCGGCGCGTCGCCGACTTGCCGTGCGTTCGATACCAGTGAACGACTCGGTTCAAGTGCCTTTACTTAAAAATGTGTACAGTAACTCATACGAACATGCGCATAATCACTAAAGCTAAGATTGATAAACGTTACATAACACATGCTTTGGCTAAGATAATGTTCCAGTCTCAGTCGTCTGTCTGTGTCGTTACCGAGGACGCCGACGCCGTGAACGTGGCGAAGTTTTGGGCCAACAAAATATACACCGTGAGTTTTTAGTCATCTTACAAAAGTCGAGGTCGACTCAATGTATCCGACATAAAATACCTCTATGCGCGATTATTTCTATTTTACCATTAATTAACAGATTAAATAATAGGTACAAAGAAAAATAAATAATACATTAGAATTATAAAACATCCTGTTAATAATGTTTACGTGTCAAACGGTAGAACACACCTACCCAGCACACGTCACTCAAATATCATAAATACCATTTTTTTTTTAAATGGATGTTTAATAGTCATTAGATAAATGAAGTGGGCTGCCGTTGTAAGACGACTAAAAATCACGGTGTTTATGTGCGACAATGACAGAAATAATACTACTTACGCCAAAGTACATGCTAATTAATGTTGAAAAATGTTTGCCTTAGCGCTCCTGGCACGGTACCAAGTCAGTGCGACCCCGAGACTGCTGGATCCCGCGACAATTCACTAAGACAACTCTACCGCTACAATTGAAGCCCATGATAACGGTGACTGCTTCATTTTCGAGTTGCCGGGTCGAATTGTCGTAGAATCCCTGGTACATGTTCCTTTACGTAATGCGATATACGTTACACGTTCATCTTAATCATATTATATTATTATAATAGCATTAGATGAATTATTGTACTGAAAAATAGCTCGCGAGACATGTCGCAAGTCGCCGGCTAGCTCTCACGAATGATGTCGGTAGAACCAGATGCTTTCAATATTAATATTGGTTTACTTTTTAAATGTACCTAAAGGTTTTTACTGTTATCATTACAAATTGACAAAGAGAACAATTTGTAAAACGTATACCCGTTTTCCGTTCACATTAAGTGATATCTCAATGGATGCCTAAATAACATCGCATTAATTTAGGTACATATCAAAATGAACACAGCTACCTCAGCTGGCTCGGAAACTCAATTTTGGAAAGACGATCATTTGCAGTGATTTTGTCACGTGAAACCACTAAGTCAATAACGACGGATGGTCCCGCTTACTCTGCAGCTGCACACTGCCGGAACGGAGCGCGGTGCAGCGCTGTGGCGGGCGCAGTGAGACGCGTGCGAGCGTGGCGAGCGGCTGTGACAGTGCGAGCCTGCCAGACTGAGCATCGCCATACTCAACGTAGATTAGGCTGCGGGCAGCGCACCGCACATTGGGCTCGACTTTATCCTCTACAAACAGTCTGTTTTTGGAGGATCAGGACTCTGACTGTGCGTTTTCTTCGCGGCTCAAGTTCACTGTGTCCTGGTATCGGTGGCACGAGCTCACGCAGCAAGCTGCTCTACACCGCGTCCTATACCTACTTCATCAACATGTATATCTTCAGCTTGTCTGCAACATCGTATTGTCTTAACTATAATATTATTTTATGACCTTTAATGAAGTTCTCCAGTAGGTACAGCAACACATGTTTGTTAATCTTATTAATATATGTATAAATATCGCGTTTCTTACTCTGTGTTCGTACACGCTAAACTCCGAAACCAGCCAACCGATAGCAATGAAGTTTTGTGACTGTGTACGAGTATGGTTGGTTCAAGCTTGAAAGATAGAACAGTTTTGGACCCAACAGGCGCCGCGCCGTGCAAAGCAGGGGCGGGTCGCTAGTTTTGATATTAAGATACATATCTTATAAACATCTGTGTTTTCGTGTTATTTGGTCCGAGCATTTTGGAAATGTAACCATGATGATGAACACATGATGTTTCAATTTATTTCAGCATGACGTGTGTGCGTTACGATTGTTTCGCCAAGTTATCCAAACAAAAAAAAACTTCGCCAAAAAAATTGTCGGAATTTGTCAAAATCGAAGGGAACAAACCAAAAATTTGTCAAAGTAGCATTATAAAAGATAAAAGGGTTTTAAGTTAGCCGCGCGAACGTAACGTGGAGGATTGCGCGGCCATAGAGATCTCAGCAACTACATGGGTTAGAGATCTAATTCTTTTTGTCAATTGAAGACTGGATTTGTCGAAAAAAGAGTTATAAGGTCTGGATCAATATTTTACGAAATATTCACCTTGGAAGTAATGGCCGCGCAATCCTTCACTGTTGTTTCTTTATTGTTGATTATTTCTTTGAAACTTAAGACTTCATACTGTAAAACTATTACAAGAAGAAATGTCATAATTTGTCAAAACTAACGAAAGCAATAAATACTACTAAAGTTTCAGACGAAATCAGTCCAAAACAAAAAGTACTTGGCCGCACAGTCGAAACGTTACTTTGTACGCTGATATCTAATTATCTATAATTGCTAGGATTTCGGTGTGAACATACAAAAAGAATTAGATCTCTAACCCATGTAGTTGCTGAGATCTCTATGGCCGCGCAATCCTCCACGTTACGTTCGCGCGGCTAACTTAAAACCCTTTTATCTTTTATAATGCTACTTTGACAAATTTTTGGTTTGTTCCCTTCGATTTTGACAAATTCCGACAATTTTTTTGGCGAAGTTTTTTTTTGTTTGGATAACTTGGCGGAGCCATTGTGACGCACACCATGACGTTAGTATGATATTCTGTTTAAGTGTGATAAAATTATGTAATTCTCGTCAGTGGTAAATATTATTAAATTAAAACGAGTGTAATAGTATAATTATGTTATCCTTATCAGTAAGTAAAAGTACGGTTTTAGTAATTTTTGAATTGTGGTCGAGTGCTGCTCAAGTGCTCACTCATTTTGTCAGGTAGGCTGTGGTGGCACTGCTCGAGTGCTCGTGTGCTCGTGTCCTGTCTGCACTCTGTAGCACTGAACTGCGCCAACATTATATTGTGCAGGATGCAGCTGGTTTAGTTGTAAAATTAAACTACACACATACTATAATATGTTTAAATAAGCTAGGTTGTGTTGTATTCCATTCCATAAATAAAGTTAATAATGTATATATTAATAAAATTAAACATAATGATTCGCTGAAACAGTGCCTAAACTATGATATGTGATCACAATCAATGCGTTAAAGTTAACTAATTAGGTATTTCTTAAGTAAATAAAAATAGATAATTGTGACATTGATTGTAGCCTAATGATTTTGTACACACGACGCGGTCACTGCAAACTACTGACCATAGCTATATATATATATATGTGAGCTGGGAGCCGGCAGCACAGACAGCTGGCTCGCGCTGCGGCGCTGCCGGCTCCCGGCGAGTGACTACAGTACGCGGCCAGGCCGCGGTACCACTGTGTTTAAACATTATTGTGATTATTAAAGTGTTGATCAAAGGCTGCGTTTTATTAATAAAATAGAATATTTATCAAAAGAAACAATAACAACAATATAACGTTTATTGAGAAACTGTGGTCAATTAAAACATGGTTTCATTAAACTAAGGCCCGTTCACACGGCTTTTGATCGATAAGAAACGTTTCGTTTTGGAATCACTCGTCATCAACTTGATCCCATAATATAACTTCAGAATGCATCGTAATGATTGATCATCGCCGCGCGCCGGGCGAACAGGGCCCTACAATTATCAATTTCTATTTCTGTAGATAAGAATGGACATCATCTAAGTAATTTGACGATTAAATTAATGAAATACAATCAATGTTTGTATAGCATAACATCACGCATGTTATCCCCAAAGGATTGGGCAGAGGTGTAGAGGTGTAGGTACCTAATAGTACACCCACATTTCGCCAAGTCCCATGTAACTCCGTGGCTGCAATGTTTTCATACGCAGTTTAAATAATAAAAGTAAGACCAATTGACAAAATATGATAAGATTTTAATTTACGATATCTAGACTGTCACACCAAGTAACATGGGACAAGGGCAGGAAGATGATGATAGTGCGGCTGTCACAGCTAAGTTTAGAAAAACAGGCTTCATTACGATATTATATATTTACATCAAAATAATATGACTAATCATTCTTTTAGAAAAATTTGTAAGTCACAGATTGATATATTTTCTAATGCTGCATGGTTGTTTTGGCGCACCCTTGAATGACACATTGTCAGAAGGGTTCGCTTCGGATACAAATGTGAAATTGTATGAGAACAAATAAGATGTCGGCGTTAGTTCCGACAATAAGCACGCTCCAAACAGAACCATGCAGCACTGCAGTGACGACTAGTTAGTGCTGGCTCCGGCGCTACAAGTACATGCCGTTGACGAGGTAGTCGGCAGTTAGTGCTGGCTCCGGCGCTACAAGTACATGCCGTTGACGAGGTAGTCGGCAGTTAGTGCTGGCTCCGGCGCTACAAGTACATGCCGTTGACGAGGTAGTCGGCAGTTAGTGCTGGCTCCGGCGCTACAAGTACATGCCGTTGACGAGGTAGTCGGCAGTTAGTGCTGGCTCCGGCGCTACAAGTACATGCCGTTGACGAGGTAGTCGGCAGTTAGTGCTGGCTCCGGCGCTACAAGTACATGCCGTTGACGAGGTAGTCGGCAGTTAGTGCTGGCTCCGGCGCTACAAGTACATGCCGTTGACGAGGTAGTCGGCGTCGTGCGCGAAGGGCGACTTGCGCCCGCGCCGCCGCCGCAGCGCCGCGCGCGCCCGGCACGTCAGCAGGCCCAGGATCGCCGTCGTCATGAACAGACCTGCGGGTCAGACGGAGGCGTACACTTGCACTGCGCACTGGTGCGAGCGATACCCTAACAATAGCTGTGCAGGTTCATTTGTTTGCCGACCACTCATCTAAAGAACGCAGTGTGGCGGGGCCGAGGGTCGCGAAGCTTAGTGTGGCTTGGTTGACCACTAGAAGCATTAGAAGAGGTGCACGATCCTTTTGTGGGAATAAAGTTGTGTACCTAGCACGAGCAGCATCATGGCGGCGGGCGGGTGCTCGCTGAGCCCGTCGTGCTCGTCGTGCTCGCCGTGCTCGCCGCGCTCGCCGTGCGCGTCGCGCTCGCCGGCGGGGTAGTGCACGTGCGCGGCCGCCGACGCCGCCTTCTTGTCGATGCTATCCGCAGACTTGCTCGCCTGAACACTCTGCACACAACCAAATAGTGCAAAATGATTGATTCGTCATTTAAATTACGAAGATGAAGTAGATTTGTGATGATAAAGTACCTACTTAGACGAAGGGAGAGATAGATAGCAGTTATCAAACAATAGGGTTGACTAGTACTGCTCAATGAATCCAATCTTAATGTTATAAATGCGAGTGTAGCTCTATCTGTCTGTCTGTTACCTTTTCTCGCCTTAACAGATATCGATGTAGGTAGACCATGCCCTGGGACACGACATAGAAATTTTTATCCTGCTAGTTAGTTCCCGTGGGATAATACGAGGGCGGCACTGAAAATTTCGGGAATCAAGGAAGTGACACATTACTACCTATTTAAAAATGTATTTATTGCTTTTCGAAGTATTCTCCGCGAAATTTGACACATTTTTCCATACGATGGAACCAATCATTGAAGCAACCATTCCATTCGGAAGTTGGGGTCTCCAAAATGGCCGTTTTGTAGGCGTCCACAGATTCTTCAGGTGATGAAAATCTCTGACCACGCAATTTATTCTTTATTTTAGGGAAAGTATAGAAATCATTAGGGCTTAGGTCGGGGCTGTACGGCGGATGGTCTAATAATTCTATGTTTTCTTGCTCTAAAAACTCTTTTATTCTGTGCGCGGTGTGAGAACTCGCATTGTCGTGATGGAGGATGATGCGGCGGTTGCAGTTCTCTTTACGGAGTTCAGAAACGACCTGTGGCAAACAAATGCTACGAGTAGCATAGCATAATCAGCCTAAATGTTCCCACTGCTGGGACACACGGCCTCCTCTCTAAGAGAGGGAATGGGCTATAATCCACCACGCGGGCCCAGTGCGGGTTGGTAGATGTCACATGTCTTCTAGTACATGCCGGTTTCCTCACGATGTTTTCCTTCACCGTTTTGAGAGGGAGACGAGTAGCATACCATTCTGCATTAACCGTTCTTTGTCGCTCAAGAGGAATAGTCGCAACATGGCCGGTTTTGGAGACAAACGTGGTTACCATTTTTTTTGCAACACTCCGTGAACGAACAATTTTTGTTGGCTTTAACTCATTTTCGAACACCGAAACTCGTGACTGGTTTTATGTTTCGGGTTCGTACGCGTATATCCAGGATTCGTCACCTGATACGATGTTGTATACAGCATTTTAGGATCCTACGTGGAATCTTTCGAGAGCTCTGACGCACCAAGTAACGCGAGCCGCATTTTGCTCTTCACAGAGCGAATGCGGTATCCATCGGGAAAACAACTTTTTACGCCTAATTGTTCATGCAAGATTATTTGTATTTGACTCATGCCAATGTCTGAAGTTGCCTGAATTTCGCGGTATGTCACATGTCGATCTTCCTCAATCAGCTTACGCACAGCATCAACGTTTTCTTGGGGGACTGCAGTTTTTGGACGACCTTGACAGGGATCATAACTGAGCTTGACACGTCCACGTTGAAATTCAGCAAACCAGCGATAAATTGTGGTTTTGGATGGGGCTTCATCACCAAATGCAGAAATCATCCGGTCAACAAACTGTTTTTGTGTTAAACCACTTCGAAAGTCATAATAAATCATCGCTCTTGAATTTTTAACCGACTTCAAAAAAAAGGAGGAGGTTCTCAATTCGGCCGGTATATATATATATTTTTTTTTTTATGTATGTACACCGATTACGCCGAAGTTTCTGAACCGATTTACGTAATTCTTTTTTTGTTTGATGCGGAATAGTTTCGAATTGGTCCCATAAAAATTTGATTCAGGTAGGCCCATTAGTTTTTATTTTATGAGCATTTGACTCTGAAGTCTGTTACTTGTTTGTTGTTGTGGAGTTACTTTCGCATTTATAATATTAGTAAGGAAGTAAGAATAAGCCTATTGCCATGAAATGTATGGTTTACAATGTAAACCATACATTTCATGGCAGGTTTACAGTGTCGGTGCCAAAAAACTGAATCAAACAAACTAAAGTCACCGACTTCTGAAGCTAAAATTATTTTTCACTTTTTTGTGATTTTGAAGTCGGTTTTGTTTTTTTCTCGAGTCAATTCCATTTTTTCAACGACTAAACAAGTTTGACAAAACCTTGTGACAAGACCAAGAATCTTTTTTTAAATAAATAAATGGTATTCGATTTTTAAAACCAAGGAGTTTTCAAATAAAAAGATTGTAATATGACAGGAACAGTGGAAATCTTCCATTCCCGATACTTTTAGTGCAGACTGCGTATACGAAACGAACTCCACGCGGGGTAAAGTCGTACATATAGGTATAATAGGTTGCTATGTATATTATATACATAGCAACCTATTATGTTATTTCGTTCCCATTGCAGTGAACATGTACGAGTGTATATCAATTTGGAGGCAGACCTGCAGGCCAAGCGGCTGGCGGCTGGGTACCTACCTAACAGAACGACGTCGGCGGACTGCCTACGACAACGTGGAGTCAGTTTCAGTTAGTAGCTAGTGTTACCTTCTCCTTGGCGGGAGGGGCGGGCGGAGGGGGGGCGCGCTCGGCGACCGGCGCCGGCGCCTCCGACGGCTCCTTCTTCATCAGCTCGAAGCCTTTCTTAGGGCTGTCCCGCAGCGTCTGTTGTTGGCTCGAGTACACCACCGGGATCTCCGGCATCGTCTTCGGCGGGATATACACCGGAATTTCCTAACAGAATATCAGCAGTTATAGGTAATATTTAATAATATTGGGTATTGTAATACCTGTCTATCCCAGTTGCATTTGATCTATTGTATAACTCATATTATCTGTCCAAAGAGACTGGATCCTGCGACACAAGGATCGCAGGGATAGAATACCCTGTGACAGGGTATCCTAGAGCGGGATCCAGTGTCATACCTTATTTTATTTTTATTTTTTTCCTCCTCCCGCTCTGGGCGGAGCGGAAGGGAGTGTCAGACTTTTACTGACTAAAACCCATCCATGTTCCTTCTTTTGCCCTTTGTGTTCCAGGGCCGCGGTATCTCTTTCGAATAGTCCCGCAGCCAATCAGTGTCATACCTAAATATTGTAACGTATTGTACTTTTTATGAATCAATAAACTTTATTATTATTCCTCTAGCTGCCTACAGCCTTCCGGTAGATATATACGCGTGATATATGCTCGTCCTCTCACCCCCTTAGAAGTGAGACTTAAGAATATAAGTAACTAGCGAAATGTGTGGATATAATATAAAGAAAGAATGTGAAGAATGTGTGGATATATAAGTGGTGTACCATTGAACGAACAGTTCAATGGTACACTGCTTGTTAATAAATTTAATTTATTTTAATACTAACATTAGGCTAAGTTATACTACTACTAACAATATATGGATGTAATTCTGAAATAAAATATTTGAATTTGAATTTTGAATTTGATAAAAATTAACTTCGACCCAACCTCACTTTTTACTGAACGCAGCCAAATTATGCCTTGGTTTGTGACTGAAAATGTTTGCTGTGCATTCCGGGAATGAGAGGATAGGATGGCAGTGTGAGTGTTACCTGCTCGGTGCGCGGCACGGGCCAGGCGCGGCGCGGGTCGGGCTCGGGCCAGTAGGCGCCGGCCCAGGCGCGCTCCGCCGACACTGCGTCCAGGCCTGCGGACACACACACGTCACTACACGTCACCACATCCTGTACTCATGGGGACCGATGTGGTTACCGTTGCCGTTGGGCTGCGGCGGCGGCCAAGCGCGGCGCGGCCAGGGCGGCTCGAAGGGCGGGAACTGCGCGCCGCCTTCCGGCTCCTGCAGCAGCCCACCCTTGTGGCTGAAGATGTGCGAGCTGGCAGGACCCTCTGCCAACATAGTTTTTTGTATTAGTTCACCTTGCGTCTTACCATAGCTGTAACGATCCTGTCAGAATATTAATCTATTGCCGGAAGGTATGTTCTGAATATAAAGTATAGTTGTGCGAAGGTGGGTCGTGCTCGTGCGCAGTAGGTACGTACCGTTGTACCGGTGCTGCGGCTGCGCCTGCGTGAGGCGGTGCGGCCAGCGGTCCGGCGCAGCGTCGCCCGCCGCCTCGCCCGCCGCCTCCGCGCTCTCCTGCACAACCAGTTCGCACTGTAAGCACTGCCCGAGACATTGTCAACTATGTGTAGTGGTGTCGGAACCAAACCTGCAGCGGCTTGAGCAGCGCGGGCGTGGTGGAGGGCGGCGGCGGCGCGCGGGGTGCGGGCGGGGGGCAGCCCAGCTCGGGCGCCTCGTCGGAGCCGTCGGCGCACTGCGCCACGCCGTCGCACGCGTTGTACACGGCGATGCACTCGCCGCCGCGCCGGCACGCGAACTGGTAGCGGCTGCACCGCGACGCTGCAACAACCGCGCCAGCTCATGAAATATCTTTGTCTCTAGCACAGCACCGACCGCGGACGAGACCCGCGCCGCCTGCGCACGGTTGCCTACATAGCAGATGGCATGTCGCCCATTGTCATAGCCCTGTGCCAGCGGGACGTGCTGCGGAGCCGGACATCGGACGGAGATCGATTGAACACATTTTGATGAACTTTTGATATAGGTACATAGGTCAATTCCGGTTGCAATAGGTATATTTACTGCCTATTTGTAACAATCAGAATCTGGTAAATCTTCGGATGCTGGTAGATATTCCTAACTCTGATTTGGGTTCATGATAAAAAATCTACATATCGTCGTTGATATTGCAATACGTTCTATGTCAAATTTTTCAGTTTTTTTTATTTTTCGCGAAACGGCTTTAAATCTTAAATATGAACGCATCCGTAAAACGTTCTATGTGAACGGCCAATCAGAACATTTCATTTCAAACTGATGCAATACGTCACGTAACCAAAATCATACATTTTTGATATTGTAATTGGTTCTATGTCAGGAATTAAGCGGCAACGGTTTTTCTTGACGGTGAATTTTCTGTGATTGCTCTGTTTTTTTGGCCAATAATTGGTAAGTTCTTTATGTTATAACTTGTAATTTTGTGGCAAATTGTTTAAGCTGACTACTCACAGCATTTCTTTTGCTTTTACCTTTTTTTTGCCGCTTAAAATGTAACCTACCGCTTTTCGTGTACTTTACAAAATTTTGGTTACATATCCGAAACTTTATAAATACGATTTTACATGTAAAGTGCGTAATTAACATAAGTGTGCTATGGGTGATGGTATTTATGTTCGTAACTTTCAATCATTTCTTTTATTTGAAATAATGCATTTATTTCAAGATGGTTTATGTCTAACTTCACACACAAATATTATGACATAGGACATAATTGCATGGATTCTGGTATTTTTTCCATGGGTGTGAGATGCTTTGCTTGTATTTTTTACAGGTATAAATATGAATCAGCTGACAAGAGGAAGAAGATTGGTAGATTTAGTAACTGCACAGAGTTCAACCAATGAACAATGTCCAGAACTCGACGAAATTACAGGGGAGTTTCGACCCGCTCTTGCTTGCTCTCGGGATCAGTACGATTCCAGTGGTGACGACACTATCTGCGATTATTCGGATTTGGAGTCAGTCCAACCTTCGGATCCCGAGTTTATTGATAATTTACAAGACGCTTCTACTGATTTGTCCGAAGTCGAAGAAAATTTAGACGATCAACGTTGATGGTTAACACGCAAACTTAAAAGGAACGGCCGTAAGGAAAAACGAAAGAGTAAAGGTCAAGCAAATAAGATAAAATGGAAAAGAATAAAAAACTCTGATGCTAGACTTAAAGGAGAGCAATATGAGGGCTTTCAAAAAGATAACAACGGGCAATATCAGCAAACTGTCGTACGCCCAGCAAAGGTCCTGCATAGTGCCTGCGATGGTCATACCAAAATACAGCGTAGAGGCCCAGAGCAGCAATTTGAATGTTAAAATATGACTGAAAATGCCCGTCAGTTATTATTTCAAGAGTTCTGGAAAATGCCATCATGGGGTGCTCGAAAAGCTCATGTTCGAAGCTTGGTTACCATGAGCGCACCACAACATCGTCGAAGTTCTTCTAGCAATCAAAATACCAGAAAAGGAACTTCTTTCAAGTATTTTTTGATGTTGCGGTCAGACAATACTGTTAAAAGAATACACGTCTGCAAGGTAATGTTTATGAGAACTTTGGCCATTGGCCAAAGGCAGCTACGAGACTGGCTTACACGAACTCCTTTGGTTGAGACTGATCCTACTCATTCTGCAGCCCCACCGCAACCTGGAAATGATAGATCAGAAGAGGTTAACTTCTAGTATGAATATTTGCCTAGACGGCTTTCGAATACTGGCATGAGTACATCTGCCTTGTACACATCGCACTTGCCTATCGACTTGCCAAAATTTATTCATTTACAAGAGATGAAACCCTTGATCCCAAATGATTACCACCCATTTTATGATTTGCTGGAGCATAATTGTTCCTCCTCTTCCTCTGTGGACTGCCCGCATATCCAAAAGATATAAAATAAGTATGTAATAAAATTAATAATGTCATAATTTGTAATTAAGTAAGTACCTAATAAATTTTTCTACTTTTAGAGACGTTTTTATAATTTCTTACTCATTTTCTTTCTTTTGAACATAAAGGTATTTAGTAGACATTTGCAAGGTAGTTTTATATCCTCTCAATTTTTATGGTGTTACTAATAGTAATAAGTATTTAAGTAGCATAAAATGTGCTTGTTTACTAATATTTAAAAAAAGCAAAATGTAACATGTCATGACAATCGTATAAATATTACCCATAAAAGTGAATGGAATAGGTTCTATGTCACATTATCTCTTGAAGGAAATATGTATTATTATAATCTAATCTCAAATCATGAGAAACAAAGTTACACTTAACAAACATAAAAAACAATTATTGCCGTAACCCAGTAGTTTCAACAAAAAAGTGTTTTTCGCCTCTCCTTTAAATTGCGTCAAAACTGACATGAAACGTATTGCAATATCAACGACGATATGTTATTGTAACGGAACATGAATCACGTGTGAGCTCATGCCATGATGACGTCACCCTGACCGTTAGATCCACATTAGTACGTGGTATCGTGTACATGGTTGCCCCGGGCGTCTGTAAGCAACTGCTGGCGGCTGACTGTGAGACGTATCGAGGAAATATGCTCTATGGTGAGAGGTCGTGGCCTCACGCGGTGCGGAGGCAACGCACTGCCGCCCGCAGCCGCCACCTAATCACTCAGTCCGCACATGTTAAACCTTTGACCTGTGCAACATGATCACTGACCGCACAGAGAGCTAGTGGGAGTACCCACTAGCTATCTGTGCTGTGCTATCTTTTGCACCTTCGACAATTGACAGTCGATTGTGTCAATAATAAAGTAGATTGAGACTTAATACTCTGTAGGTACTGTATTAGGTACACAGCTTCTCCAGGAAGGCGCCTCGGGGGAAGGACATTCATCAATGTTTATGAAAAAGGATCACACACACTGCAATCAGGGACAGAGTTACCTGTTGGTTGAGAGATGTGCCGCTGTGTGGGCCGGGCGAGCGCTGGGCGCCGGGGTCGGTGACCCCGCGCTCTCGTGCATCACCGCTCATTAGCGATGTATGTTTATGTATGTATAAAACTACAAGTTGGCGTATCTATATCTAATCAATATTTCAAACCATTCGGAATAGAATAGAAATAATTTATTTGCATTGAATGTAGGTACATACATACATGTAGAAGCTTGTGGTTTAATAATAACAGGCGCTCGGGTCGATCTTTAAGTTAAGCCGTGCTTGCCTAGGTACCTAGAATAAGGAATTATTTTGGCGACCGAACCCTTGATAAAAGAGTACCTCATCTTCTAAATCTAAACCAATTGCCTGCTGATATAAGATCTCAGAAAATAAAAAGCAAACTTGCGGTTCTTCCTCAAGAGTTTGTGAACTATGTTCTTACGAAAGTGGTTTACCTACAGATTGTTGAGGAAGAACAAACGGGTACTGGCTGTTGCCCGTGGCTTCACTTGCGTTAATTTAGAATTTAACAATCAATTCGGGTTGTAAAAGATTATTCAGTCATGATTCGAAAGACGCGTGGCGCCATCTATTATCATAAGAAGTTTTCAGGATTAGCGGTAAACAATGTCCGTTTCTGTACACCTGTCACCTGACAACGTAGGTGCAAAATTTCAGGGTAATTGGTTCAGTGTTTTAAGTTTGAAAAGTAACAAACAAACTTACTTCCGCATTTATATTATTGTATTATTATGATTTCAGTTGTTGTTTAACTACTATAGTGAACGAACGTACGGATCGCGCGCGCGTGCTCTCGTTAAGAGTATTCTGCAGACGCAGCACATCACTGTCGTCGCGGTGCTCCTACGTCGATTTATTGCGGTCAGTGTCATGACCTAGTTACAAGTGCGGAAATCATGAAGTGTTTACAATAATTTATTGTTTAGGTGCTCAACTCACCTTAAAAATTAAATAATGGCTAAACAGTCTATTAAGATAAAAACAGACCTGGAAAAGCAGTTGTATGACTGTTACATCCAGGAGAAAACGGATAGAGAAAACCTGCAACTTATGGTACGTAAACTGAACGATCATATTAATACCTTGCAAGAACAAGTCCAAGCCCTTCAAGGCGAATTAAATTGCCTGAAGGAAAGAAAAGAATCTAAAAAGCCCTTGGAAAAACGGGAAAGCGAGTCAACAATATTTACTCAACGTACTAAAAGTGATGTTGAATATTGTACAGACGAGGATGAACTCGCTAAAGAGACTGAGTGGATTAGGGCCAAGAGCAGGAAGAAGAGGAAGCTTAACACCTCTATCTCTCCAAAACAACAACCCGGAACAGGCGCCCAACAATCTACAGAAAATCTACAAAAAAATGCGAAAGAGACTTCCGTCAAAAAAGTGCCTCCACCACCGCCAATCATAATAGACGGAGTTAAAAACTACCAAACTTTCTACGACTCGCTAACTGAAACAATACCAGCTGAATCATTTACCGCAAAAATGATGAATGGGGATTGTGTTAAAATTAACGCCAAAACAGAAGACTCTTATAGAGTAGTGACTAGACTTTTGACAGAAAAAGAATACCACTGGCATTCATACGAGAATAAGCAGGCTAGACCAATTAGAGTTGTTGTGAAGAAGTTACATTCCTCCTGCCAACCGGATCGGATCAAAGACGACTTGACAACACAAGGACTGAAGATAGAAAAAGTAGACTACAAATTGAGTTGGAAGAGTAAAGAACCACTCAACATGTTCGTTTTATCATTTACTAATGACGAAGATGTCAATAAAATCTATGGCATAAAGTACATTTTAGGGTGTAAAATTGAAATACACCCACTCAAAAATCCTAAACTTATTCCCCAATGCAAGAGATGCCAGGCGTATGGGCATACTCACAAATACTGCAAAAAAGAGCCAAGGTGTGTAAAATGCACTGGCAAGCATCTTACAGCCAACTGTACCAAATCTCCACAAGAAAAGCCAAAATGTGTTCATTGTGGTCTACCTCACCCTGCCAACTACAGAGGGTGTGAAGTAGCCAAAGAAATGCAAAACATTAAAAATAAAAATATAAAAAAGAAACTTGTAGTACCAACTACCCAACAGTCTCTTCCTCTACGACAAAATCGTGAAAAACAAGTACAAATAGCAAATGTCCATTCCACTGCGAAATCCATGCAAGTAACCAACACTGTTTCCTATGCGGAAGCTGCAAAATCAAGATCGCAACCTTTGAATCTAGAGGATAAGATTAATCAAATCTTGCAGTGTATTACCTCATTTGATAAGAGATTAGAGAAACTGGAATTCAGCACTAAAACAGCTGTTTTAAGTAACCAAAAATGAATAACAACCTTAAAATAATGGCGTGGAACTGTAACGGGCTCCTCAAACATCAAAATGAGTTGCAGGTGGTCTTAGACACAGAAAATATAGACGTGTGTTTAGTTTCTGAAACGCACTTCACTAAGCAATCTTTTATCAAATTTAAAGGATACATGGTGTATAATTCGCTCCACCCTGACAACTCTGCCAGAGGAGGTAGCGCGGTTATAATCAAAGAGAACATTAGTCATTATGTGCAGTGTAAATATGAAGAACAAGACATCCAAGTCGTGGCAGTATCTGTTAAAACCAAATATTGTCACGTGTCCATTGCATCAATTTACTGTCCTCCACGGCACGTGATAAGAAAAGAGCAATATTTACATCTCTTTGAATTATTAGGCCAGAGATTTATCTTAGGCGGCGATTTTAATGCTAAGCATACGCATTGGGGATCAAGACTTACTACAACTAAGGGAAGGCAGCTTTTAAGCGCAGTTACAGATACACATGCAGAAGTTATGAGCACAGGTAAACCAACGTACTGGCCTACAGACCACCAGAAAATACCGGACCTTATAGATTTTTTTATATGCAAAAATATATCCACGAATTATGTCAGTTTGGAGGAAGGTTTTCATATGAACTCTGACCACTCCTCGATTATGTTAATGCTTAGTCAGAAAATCTTATTAAAAGAAAGCCACCCAACCCTGGTTAACAAGTTTACAGATTGGGAAAGCTTTTCCCTTGATTTAGATAATATTATCGACCTTCAAACTCGGATAAAAACGCCAGATCAGCTTGACTCAGAAGTAAACAAATATATTGTTAACATCCAACAATGTGCGTGGAACAACACACCACAATTAAAACGTAAATATAAGGGGTTTATATATCCTAAGGAAATTGTGGATTTACTATCTGAGAAAAGGAAACAGAGGAAGCAGTGGCAGCAAACAAGGTGCCCGCGAGATAAAACTTTACTTAATAACTTAACCAAACGGTTAAGGAGGAAAATTATGCAGTTTGAGGATGAATCCCTAAATACTAACCTTCTGCAGCTAACTGGTGACAAAAAAACGGACTACTCCCTTTGGAAAGCCACAAAAAATCTAAAAAGGCCTATTAAACAAATACCGCCCATCAGAGATAGTGACGGAAAATGGGCCATAAGCAATGACCAAAAAGCATCAAGGTTTGCACAGCACCTAGAACAAACTTTCCAACCAAATGAAAGCTCGACAGAAGTACTTGAGAGTGAAGAAATATCACAAAACCATAGAATTAAGCTTGTGACTCCTAAGGAAGTAACACGAGAAATTCAAAATAACATCAGCTCTAAAAAATCTCCGGGTTACGACCTCATAACAGGGGAAATTTTAAAACACCTCCCTCGCAAAGCCATAGTAAAGCTGACCAAACTTATCAATGCTGCATTTATTTTAAAACATGTGCCTGCGCCATGGAAGATTGCTGAAGTCATTATGATTGCAAAGCCTGGGAAACCACCCCATGAAGCAGCGTCATATAGACCTATTTCCTTGTTGCCCGTGTTGTCAAAACTATTTGAAAAACTGTTATTGAAACGGTTGAAACCAATAATAGAAGATAAAGACCTTATTCCAAATCACCAATTTGGCTTTAGGGAAAAACACTCAACAATAGACCAGGTACATAGAATAACTAACATCATAGAAAAAACACTTGAAAATAAGGAAGTCTGCGCCACTGTGTTCTTAGATGTCGCGCAAGCTTTTGATAAAGTTTGGCATACAGGACTAATATTCAAGCTCAGACGCATGCTACCAGAATTTTCAGATATATTAGAGTCATATATAAGCAATAGAATGTTTAGAATACGACAAGAGGACACATATTCTGAGCTTAAAGCTATAAAAGCCGGGGTACCTCAAGGAAGTGTGCTTGGCCCAATTTTGTACTTGTTATACACATGCGACATCCCAAAACTAGAAAACAACACCATTGCGACCTTTGCAGATGATACAGCAATTATGGCTACCGGTTCAAGCCACAGAGAAGCAGTACAAAAAGTTCAACAAGCTGTGAACAAAGTTTATGACTGGACACAAAAATGGAAGATCAAACTGAATGAGTCAAAATCAATTCACATTGACTTCACAAACAAACACCTGGACTATCACCCAATCTACATAAATGGCATGCAAGTGCCTTATGCTAACACAGCCAAATATCTTGGCATAACTCTTGACGCTAAGTTGCGTTGGAAAGCTCATATTAAAAAGAAAAGACAGGAACTCGACATACGTTACAAAAGTATGTATTGGTTACTTGGAAAGAAATCCTGTTTATCAATACATAATAAAATAACCCTATACAAGCATATATTGATGCCAATTTGGACGTACGGTATCCAACTCTGGGGCTGTGCTAAACAAAGCAACATCAAAATAATACAGCAATTTCAAAATAAAGTACTCAGGGATGCTGTGAATGCACCCTGGTACATAAGAAATGACGACCTTCACCGTGACCTTAAAATGGAATTCGTCACCACCATCATACAAAAATATGCTGAAGCCCACGAACATAGACTTCATCGACACGTGAATGTTGAGGCGATTCAGCTACTAGACAACACAGACTTAGTGCGTAGGCTAAAAAGAACCAAACCCTTTGAATTAGTGTAGTGTATGAAGTGAATGAATAATAGTAACAATGTTTTGCTGTATTTATAACACATGAACATAGTGTTTTTATTATAAAACTTATCAGACTCTAAGAAAGTGCTGCGGGCTGTTTAAAGTGAATATGGACACTATTCTTAGTTGTAACATATTTATCACGTAACATATTAAGTTAGAGTTAAATTGCTTATTAGTCTTATAGGCTAGATCGTAATTAATTATTAAGAACATTGTTCTTATTAACAAGGAAAAAAAAAAAAAAAAAAAAAAAAAATTATGATTTCCTATTATTATCTTACTACTATTATAAATGCGAAAGTTACGATGGATGTTTGTTACTCAATCACGCCAGAACGGCTGAACGGATCTAGATGAAATTTTGAACAGAGATAGATTATAGTCTGGAATAACACATAGGCTATATATTATCACGCTATTAACTTAGGGGGATGACCTATAGAGCATTACAACCATATTCTTGGCTACTGTGTGACAATTCTTGACTACGGTTTGACAACTGACAAATGTCATAGCATGCATTAGAATAGAACGGCTATTTCAAACAACTTGTCACAGGTATACGTGGCCTATCGGTTCAGCGACCCCCCTGTAAACCAGAGTTCGCAAGTTCAAATGGCAGCCAGTGTTCACTTTTTGTAATTTTTTTTAATGCTATTAGATTTTCAAAAATAATAAACATGGTTCGCGAGTTCGATCCCCAACCAGTTTTCACTTTTTGTAAGTTTTAGGTATTTTGTTTTATAATAATATTATAGTATAATAATATAGTCTTCATCATTCTGTAGCCGATCTGTCAGCATGTGACCCAAATATTTTACTTTAGACACACTCACTAGTGCCAATCCACCGATCTTCATTGGCGGCACATTTGAGGGAGCCTTGTTCCCCCTGCTTTGTATAGCATGAGAACACTCTTACTAGAATTATATTTGAGTCCATGTGACAGGGCTTAAGATTCACAAATCAATAGCAGTCTCCTGAGCGCACTCACTGACCGGGCCAGCAGAACCATGTCATCCGCATAACTAATATTGTTAATCATCCTGCCGTCTATTGAGCATCCGACCATGGCTCCGCTGAGCCCGCTAATCAGCTGGTTAACAAACAGGTTAAACAAACTCGGGGAGGTCATGGTAATGCTTTAAGTTTTTCAAGTCATTACAAAATAGATTAATGTATACTTTTCGTTTTTTTACCATTCATAAGACAGGTAATCATAAATTAATGAATAAAAACGGACCAATTTACACTGTACAAAAAAAATCTCTAAAAAGTTTAAAAATGAAAACAAAATTTTATTAAAATTTGATAATATCCACGACGTTGTAAATATGTTCCGTGTGGGAATCAAATTCACGACACGCAGCGCCGCAGTCAATTGCTCAGCCAGTGCGCCACCTGTGCCGTCGCATAGCATTTGTTCTGAATCATCAGCTGGCCCAACTCGGCAAGGACCGCAATCTGTACAGCATGAAAGATTTTTTTTAAAGTTGTTTCACACTAGAAATTTCTCCTGTATCGTGAGTGTGTTTACAAACGTTTAAAACTCTCAAACATACAGCCAGACCCGGAAGAACTACCTGTAGGCCACACAAAAATTGGTTCGGTGCGGGCATGAAACCCGATACAAGCTGCAGCGCAGCAGCCATTCGCTCAGCCACTGCGCCAACCGTGTCTTCATATAACTGTGGTTGTGGCTTCCTCAGGCATTGCTGCAACTTTGCTTATGGGTGGTCGGACTGCACATTCCATTTTCAAATTGCCGCTGAATCTTGCATGCGAAGATACGTCCCAACATGCAATATCACCAAAAACGGGGAAAGTAGTTTGGGACGAGTGCACAATGTCGCCCAAGCATGCATTAGAGGCGTTGAACCGCAGCTTGCAGGACATCTGCGGCAACCAGGCTGATGCTGATGGGTGGCGTCATCATTTTGTTCGCAGCGACTTTAGACCCTGTGGACGGTGAGTAATTAGCTAGGTCGCCGTCCAACCGTCTTATGACGACAGGCCGTGTCGAAAGCGCGTTCGTGTTCCACGCGCGCCTCAAAATGATGTCAGCAAACCGGAAGGGGTCCGCAAGGGCCGATGCCTGCTGCAGCTGCGGGACTGTTCGAAAGAGATACTGTGGCTCTGGAACACAAAGCGCTAAGAAGAAACATGGATGACACTCCCTTCCGTTCCACCCAGCGCGGGAGGAGGGGTCATTTGAAAAGCCGACTTTAGACAGATACTGCCAGTTAATAAGAGGGGCCATTTTGTAATAAAAAAGGGCCACACCGGCGGATGAAACGCATGTCTCAAGGCGTCGCCACTGTGAAAACCTCCTGGACTGAAAAGCTCCATATTACGTGCAACATGCGCGTCCAACTGTACAACGACCACGAAGCAGGTGTCTTTGCGAATAAGCTGCTGCAAATGACAGAGGGTCGTCTGGAATCCGACGGAGATGGGAAAATTATATTTTCCGAAGAATTTTCCCATCCAACTGCTGTGCTAGCGCCAAAGAACGAGTGGGTCAGTCCAATAAACAAAAAAAAAAAAAACGAAAGTATACACATCCATATCATTGTGATGGCTAATGATGATAGTACTGCCTACTCCGTTGAATTTCTCAACTCCCTGGAGTTAACGGGCGTGCCGTCCCATCAGCTGGAGCTTAAATTTGGCGTTCCAGTTCTGGTGATGCGAAACCTTGATGCAACCAGACTGTGTAACGGCACCAGGCTTCGTATCACAGAGGTGAGCTGCTAAAGGAGAGAGCGTTTTAAGTCCCCGCATACCCATTATTCCAAATAACTTACCATTTCAATTTAAGAGGTTACAATTTCCCTTAAAATTGGCTTTTACAATGACGATCAACAATTCTAGGGCCAAACCATAAAAGTGGCAGGCATTCAATTGAACACTCCATGCTTCTCACACGGTCAATTATATGTTGTTTGTTCAGTGCCCAAAAATTTCACGTGCTTGCGGATAATAATAGGTCATGTAATGTTGTATACAGAACGGTATTAGAATAAATAGTGCCCAACAAGGCGTTTGATGGTTTACTTTGAAAAGAAGGTTGTATAGTGCCAAAATAAACGGTTTTTAGCCATGTCGTCGCCTCATTTAATTTTGTTGCGGATCTCTGCGCCCAGAATTACAGTACCCAAAAGGACGCATTTTGAAGTCATCACCCACATTATCACATTTTGATCAGCCAGTCAGTTCTCACACATAACATAACATCACGCCTGAAATCCCCGACGGGTTAGGCAGAGGTGTACCTTATCGTACACCCACATTTCGCCGTTCGTTATGTTGAAGTCCCATGTGACAGGGGGCGAGCCTATTCAATTCTATTCCACCAACCGGGCACAAAGCCAGATTCCGTGGCTGCTACTGAGAAATTCCTGATAGAATACCCCAATAACACTATTATTTGTAGTATTTTTCAATAGCATACATTGTTTAATGTTAAGTGGAAGAGCGGAGTCACCTAACATAACCATCTTCTTGCTTAAAAGGTCAAAAGGATTGATTTCAAATTCTTGATTGAAAAATTTGAATTGAAATTGAATTTTGATTTGAAATCTAGCTCATAGTTGACCACTCTCCAAATCATGGGCGTTATAACTTTATATAATTTAAATAAACATTTTTTTAACACTGCCCGCCCCGGCAATCGGTCCCAGGACCTCATGTTTAGTAGTCGCACTTGCGACCACTCGACCAACGAGGCAGTCTCACACATACACACCTAAATAGCCACGCGAACGAAGTAGCGGGTAACAGCTAGTAAATAATAATTGCACTTTTGTAGGAAACAGCAGATTTTTTTTTAGATTACCGATCAAAAATTCCAACAGTTTTCGCGTCCGTGTCCCTTCCACCACGTAGTTCGGCAGTTGGGTGAATACTTACGTATCGTGCTTGCAGGGCGGTCGTCGCGTGGCGGCGAGGGACGCGGCGGCGGCGGGGGGTGCGGCGTGCTCGCCGTCGTGGAGCTGGCTGTGCTGCTGGTGGCGCCGCCGCTCCTGCACAGTGCACACAACACATCTTTAAGTTCATAAGTAGGTATTCCAATTTGAATGGGAAAGCTGGTCATGCAGCTCGGCGAACGCCGGCTGATGGCAGCACTCCGCTGCTGAGTAGTGTACATAGAGCAATAGGTAATGAACTAGTGACCTCAGGTTGGCGAGCTCCTGCTCGTGGTGAGCGAGGCGCTCCTGGTCCTGCAGCTCGGCGAGGCGCCGGCTAATGGCCAGCACGCCGCTGCTGAAGTTGCTGTGAGCAGTGAACTTGCAGCGGAAGTCCTCCGGGGGACCGCAGTTGAAGAGGTAGCAGCTGCCGGGGCCCTACGCATGGAGTGCTACAGTTAGTTCTATCACCGAATGTAAGGCAGCCGAAAGGCATCAATATGAAGACTGTTCCAATGCCCATAACGTTATTGGTGCAGGTCAAGAAAACTACCATCAACCAAGGCTGTAGGTACCAATAGTACACTTGGATATAAGTGGGGTGTTATTGCATTCAAGGCGTGTTATGGAGCCGAGAACTGAGTAACAAATCCCCACGCGCATCAAACGACGTTTTTCAATACACTTTCGAAGAAATAAAATATTAGAACAGAAAGTATTTTTGTCAGGAATTATTAGGAAACTATAATTTGCTTTTTTCCGCGCTTTGCTTTCGCCAGGTTGAAGAAGAAGCAAAGGTATGATGCCGAGGAACAGCTTAATATGAAAAAAAATAGAAAATTCAAATATTTTTTAACTCAGAACACAAATAAATGTTAATTTGTTCATATAAGTAAATATTTGTTTTAAATAATCTTGTTTATCTATGATATTCTATTTATAAACACAATTAAAATACTCAAAAAATATTTACGCCGTTATAAAGACGCATATCTCTTTGTAGACATTAAAAAAAAAACAATCACCGCCGACTATAGTTATTAAACCCATTTGTACTTCGTATAAGTATTATATCAGTAGTCAGTAGTATTATCTATGGAAAATTTTATTTCCGCACGTGTGCGGAAAAGTATTAAAAATACACGCAAGTGAAATACATTGCATGTTGAACCTAATCGTAGTGCGCTAAGAACCAGTTTTCGAGAAAGTGTATTGAAAAATAACAAATATGTATTGAAATGTTACTTACTACAACTACTATAAAATGAAATAGCTAAATTATACAAAGTTCCTACTTATTATAGTGTAGCAGCTAGAATGATTGCAAAACCCCAGCTTATCTTAGATAACGCGCGAACAACGACGATGAGTATGAACGCAGATTGACTAACAGCTGTATGACGAACTATTGTGTACCTATGTGTTATAAAATCTGTAAAATACCATATTTCAGGCAAATAAATGAATCTGAATCTGTATTAGAGCCATATTTTTACTAACCTAGATAAACATGTTATGAATGGACTCTGAGATTAGCGAATCAGCCATCAAGTCCAATCGTCCTAAAAGATCTGAGTTTTCTGCTCTGCAAACATCTAGATATACGATCCTCCTCCAGGCCCACACACACATCAACCATCGTCCATCATCGTTCATACATCTGGTCACAGGCCCCGTTCATACATCTGGTCACAGGCCACGTTCATACATCTGGTCACAGGCCACGTTCATACATCTGGTCACAGGCCCCGTTCATACATCTGGTCACAGGCCCCGTTCATAAATCTGGTCACAGGCCCCGTTCATACATCTGGTCACAGGCCACGTTCATACATCTGGTCACAGGCCACGTTCATACATCTAGTCACAGGCCCCTTTCATACATCTGGTCACAGGCCACGTTCATACATCTGGTCACAGGCCACGTTCATACATCTGGTCACAGGCCCCGTTCATACATCTGGTCACAGGCCCCGTTCATACATCTGGTCACAGGCCCCGTTCATACATCTGGTCACAGGCCACGTTCATACATCTGGTCACAGGCCCCGTTCATACATCTGGTCACAGGCCACGTTCATACATCTGGTCACAGGCCACGTTCATACATCTGGTCACAGGCCCCGTTCATACATCTGGTCACAGGCCACGTTCATACATCTGGTCACAGGCCCCGTTCATACATTTGGTCACAGGCCCCGTTCATACATCTGGTCACAGGCCACGTTCATACATCTGGTCACAGGCCACGTTCATACATCTGGTCACAGGCCCCGTTCATACATCTGGTCACAGGCCACGTTCATACATCTGGTCACAGGCCACGTTCATACATCTGGTCACAGGCCCCGTTCATACATCTGGTCACAGGCCCCGTTCATACATCTGGTCACAGGCCCCGTTCATACATCTGGTCACAGGCCACGTTCATACATCTAGTCACAGGCCACGTTCATGCATCTGGTCACAGGCCCCGTTCATACATCTGGTCACAGCCCCCGTTCATACATCTGGTCACAGGCCCCGTTCATACATCTGGTCACAGGCCACGTTCATACATCTGGTCACAGGCCACGTTCATACATCTGGTCACAGGCCCCGTTCATACATCTGGTCACAGGCCCCGTTCATACATCTGGTCACAGGCCACGTTCATACATCTGGTCACAGGCCCCGTTCATACATCTGGTCACAGGCCACGTTCATACATCTGGTCACAGGCCACGTTCATACATCTGGTCACAGGCCCCGTTCATACATCTGGTCACAGGCCCCGTTCATACATCTGGTCACAGGCCACGTTCATACATCTAGTCACAGGCCACGTTCATACATCTAGTCACAGGCCACGTTCATACATCTAGTCACAGGCCACGTTCATACATTTGGTCATAGGCCACGTTCATATACATACACAAACTTTTGTCTTTTGCGAGATAATCCAGATAGTTTTCATACACTCTCATATCGTTATCAAGTGTATACCTATATATAATTAATCGTGTAATGTACGTAATATGGACGACAGCCCCGCTCTGTGGAACCGTTCTCAGAGGGCCTAGTGCTAGTTGTGTACTGTTTGATGGCGTTGAGGTTCTCGTTAAAGCGTTTAATCAGGTATCTATAGGTACTTAGGTAGTACTGAAACTGTAGCAGCGCTGTGTGGAGACAACAATGGGAACAACATATGATTCCATACAGATGGACGTAGCTGCACGTTCCAACCTCGCAAAATTCAGAAGCCACAATGAAGGGAGGAACGGAGACTATAAAGACGTCTGACTCATGTCTGCTAAGTAGACCGGTTTGAACAACAACCAAGACACATTAAAACTTGAGTTTTTACTACGATGATGGTTTGTTTACATTTCATGTAAGGCACTAAAGGCACAATACTGGTGGCGGCTGCCGGTTACCTTCTCCTCGTAGACGAAGACGTCGCAGGCGTCGGTCTCGCAGCATAGGCGCAGACACTCGGCGCGCGCGCCCACGTCCAGCTCCGACAGGTAGCGCGCGCCCATGTCTCGCGACTCCTCCGTGCGGATGATTTTGTCGCGCTGCACGTCGAAGCGCGGCGCGCACGCTCCGGGGTCGAGCTCGCGCGCGCGCACGGCGCCCAGCAGCAGCGCCGCCCACCACGACCACGCCCGCAGCCGCATCACGGACACCCTGAGCAAACTGAGCACCGCTCCACACAGATCAACACTGCTCTCACCGCTCACTAAACACAGAACACTTCGTTTCCTTGAACACACTTCCGGATGTTGTCTTTACGAATACGTAACACGACCGTGCAGATGTTCGCATCCCCGCCGTCCATATAGCGTGCAAGGTGGTGCGGCGAGTGCTGGCGGCTGGCGGCGGCGTGGTGCTGCTAACTAATTGTTATCGCATACATTAGCGGGTGCCGAGAGCGGCGCGGCGGCCGGGCGGTCGATAGCGCCGCGCCTGCGCGCTGGCACTGGATGTGGCTGGCCCGCACACCGCACACCGCCCGGCGCACAACTAGCGGCTGTGTTGACTAACGGATCGACAAAAAATAACAATATAACTAACAATGCAATGCAAAGGCAGCTCAAAGTCTGTACTCCCGGTTGGTGACAATAGTCTCGTTCCCTATTACATGGGGCCTAAACAAGAACATAGCGTCTACAGCTATACCTAACCGTTGTAGGATTATATGTAGATGCGATATTGTGTTATGCCAAGGCTGCAATGCTCCATGCCTCCATTGTATCTAATCAGCGAATGAATGGCGTCTATCATAGAATAAAATTAGTAGTTTAAGTCTGGAACTATTTTACATTTTGTTTGAGATTTTTAATATGAACAATCTCCTCCTCTGTACAATTCAAAGCCGTCGGAAACTACAAGGCGAAATTAAATTAGCTAGCAAACAAATCTCCTCAAGCAAACTGGTATGTTGTGGCATGTGGTGCTGGTGCTGTAGTGGAACTTAACTATGTTTTGATTTTGTAGGACAGAATAAATGCAGTCATTCTTCTTCTTCGTCGTTCCCTCACTGCTGAGGATCGCGAGCACATATATGACACGTCTCCGAGCCATGCGGTCAGCTGCAGTGTGAACAGTTCGGTACAGGCTGCCTCCTACAGCCTTTTTGATCGCGTCTAACCATCTTGCTGGTGCTCTGCCTTGCGCGTTTACCTTCTGCCCGGTCCAGTATTATAAGCCTTTCCAGACAATGCCTAGGCGATCGCATAATATTTCCGAAAAAGCTAAGGGCACTCTCCAGGCAGATTGTGAAAAGTCTTTTGGTGATGTTGACCTCCTCCATTATGGACTCATTAGTTCTCATTGCGGTCCATGGTATACGCACCAGCCTTTGCCAACGCCACGTCTCGAAAGCATTTATCTTAATGCTTTCGTGACTTTTAACGCACCATGTTTCAGCGCCATACAAAAAGAGCGAGAACACCAGTGCACCGACAATCGTACTTTGGTACGCCGTCGGATGCCAGGTTCTTGCAAATTTTCCCCATGTTGGGTATCGTACTTTTAGCCATACCAGAACGACATATCATCAAGGCAGTTTTGCCTTTCACTCGTTATTAATGATCCAAGATACACGAAATCACTGACTTTTTCATACCCATCCATTAGGTTTGAGCTTGGAAGAAGACGAGCACGGTCCACCACCATTACTTTTCCAATGGTCATATTATAATTACGTAAAGAAAATGTTTGCCTAGCCCCTAGGTATTTGTCGAATTGTCGCTTACATTATTAATAACCGACTTCCAAAAGCAGGAGGAACCGATTTCGATGATTCTTTTTTTTTGGAAGATTATTATTCCACGGTAGTCCCGTTTAAATTTGGTCAAGATCTGATGCTGATCTTCGGATATATAAGTACAATGGAACTTTTCAATAATATACAGCAAATCTGTCGTTATTGTTTATACAGTTCTGCAACATAACATTAAGCTTTAAGTTTCATTTATAGGTCAGTAATGATAATAAAAACATGTACTAGCCTAACTACCGGCATGGCAGTACAGCATTGAACGACGTATTGGTGGGGCCAGAGCACTCATGGTGGGTGAATAAACTCGGGAGGTCGAGCGAGCGTGCGATTCAGTACCACAAATGTGTGTAATCACTATCAGCCCCCAAGACGTAGCTCGTGCAGTCCGTCCGTTGCCTGACTGAAAACCTCCAGGGCCGGATGGGCTGTATAACTTCTGGATTAAATTTTTACTTGGTCGCACGCTAAACGTACGGTACGCCCGGTAAACCTGTTCTAGTCAGCCTTAGAGTCAGCATCACTGCCCGAGTTCAATAAAAACAGGTATAACCTACCTGCTCCATAAATAAAATAAATCGAGTAGTACTGCGGAGCCCAAAAATTATAGACTGATTACCTGTTTTTCGACAATCTATAAAGTTCTTACACTTCTTACATCCTTTTTGAGACCTAAAATTAGCAAAATGGATGTAGGAACGGGTCCCGCGGTACTAAGGAGCTACTACTCATTAATATGGCCATTAGTCAACAGGTTCGCCGTTCCGGAAGGGATCTGTCGGTATGTTGGATAGACTATAAGAAGGCCTATGACTCGGTTCCACATAAATGGCTCATGAGGGTGCTAGAGTTGTATAAAGTTGATGCAACACTGCGCACCTTCCTGATGTCGTGTATGAGGCAATGGAGGACAGTCCTTCGCTATCTAGGATTTCGCCAAATCTAGAGGAATAGCGAGCCGATAAGGATAGAGCGAGGTATATTGTGGTGTGCCTGAGTTTCAAGTTGCGCGCTCACCCAACCAGCAGGCCAGAGTGTGTCACTCAAGCGCACGGCGGCGGCGCGCGGCTCTTCGGGCGGCAAAGCGCGTGCGCGCCGGCCTCAAACATCCAAGCTGCAGAAGGACCGCGCTTGATTTATTTTACAAATAAGTACCTTCTGTCCGTAGCACCGTGCCGCCCGTATCGAGGTTGGCAATGAAAAAACTATCCTTCAATCCGTGTTTTGTCATTGCACGTCGAGAAAACACCCTTGTTTACTCATTTGATTTACTCAGAAATCATGCTTATTTTTTTATTCAATTTTGCGAAGTAAATATTTCGTGGGTAACCTCTGACTGTTTATGATGAAGCGGTCCTTCTATAGCTCACGTGTGTTAGGACGGCGCGCGACGTAGGGCAGGGGCGCGCGACGTAGGATAGGATAGGGGCGCGCGACGCTTCGCGGCAGTGTCGGCGCGACCCGGCCGCAGCCCGACGCGCCGCCCTCATGTCGCTGTTCTTCAAGTTCAGGAGCGGCGTGAGTACCGCGCGTGGAGCGGACGCCGCGCCGCTAGCGACCTGCTGGCTCCCCGCGCCCGGCGCCCGCTCCACCTCGCCAGTTTGTGTTCTGTGTTCTGATGCTGGCTGCGCTGGACTGCGCCTAGTGCACTCATCATTTCATTACTTTGATATTCGGCATGTGATGTGATAGCTAAGTTGACAGGAGGTTATCTGTTTACTGAACACATAGCAAGCTTGCTGATTTTCAGTGCGGCTCGACTTGCTATTGTTAATGAAATGTTCGGTTGTGCTAGTGGCGTCTGTGTAGTTGTGTAGTGTTAAGAATGTAGTGTGTACGTGTATAGTTGGTCAGTAAGTAGAGTTGGGAGTAGGGTGCGCAGGGCGGGGTGATCCGCCAGGGTTCGCGCAGGTAGTGAGAGCCGCGGCCACGCCAGCCGGGCTCAGGTCGCGGTCACCCTCGCGCTCACTCTTGCACAGCACATAACGCACACAAGCCGCGCCGCTGCCACAACAGACATCGCGGTCGGCAGTAATAAGCTGATAAGAAGACACAGACTTTTTCCAACTTCTTCGCAAGTGTTGTCTTGCCCGACGTTCCTATTTTTGAGTAGGTACAAAAAAATCATAGCAACCGCTGTCAGAACAACTAGTTCGTATTGATATAAAGAATTGCAAGATGTAAGTACTCGCCTACCTTTATTTTCGGATTTTTCATTAAGTAAGGTTAGGTTTAGGTACTATAAGCTGACGATCTCAAATTGTAGGAGATAGTCGATAACTCGATACAAGTACAGTTTTAAGTGGAACGGAATATTTAAATTAAGGTCCTATTCTATTCAACACAGTGCAATGCTATGTCCCTTAATTGTGCTGAAAACCCTCAGCATCCATGTACAATACTTCCTAGGAGCAGAACCAAAGACCATGAAATACGCTTTTTGCGGTTCTAACTAAACCGCATGATTTGCAATCGCGCGGTTCTCTCGTGTCTGAACGAGCCCTTAGCTTTAGGTATGTGAATGCCATTAAAAAACCAACTGTCAATAGAGTGTCACTTACGTACAATTTAGATCGTTAAATGAGCAAATTAATCTTTTCCTGTGCTGACGCTAACTTCAAAATTAAATACAAATTAAACTAGCCATTGAATTTCAAAAATATTCAAATTAGTTTCTTAAAATACCTACTACATTTGAACTAATAGGGTTTTATTTAATTATAGTTGAGCTAGATGTTGTCCAAGATAATTGCTAGCCTGTAGTTTGAGGTAGGTATTCCCAAACAAAACGAAATTATGGTTACCCTGCTCGAACATTGTATGAGATGACATCATTTTTAAGATTACACGCGTTGAAAACTGTTCTGAGGGTAAAACGATATTATTATGTCATTCTAACCAGGTTAAAATGCCGAATGAATGTATGTTCACACCGAAATCCTAGCAATTATAGATAATGAATTAATGAGATATCAGCGTACAAAGTAACGTTTCGACTGCGCGGCCAAGTACTTTTTGTTTTCGACAGATTTCGTCTGTTTAACTAAACTTTAGTACCTAGTATTTATTGCTTTCGTTAGTTTTGACAAATTAAGACCTTTCTTCTTGTAATAGTTTTACTATATGAAGTCTTAAGTTTCAAAGAAATAATCAACAATAAAGAAACAACAAGTGAAGGATTGCGCGGCCATTACTTCCAAGGTGAATATTTCGTAAAATATTGATCCAGACCTTATAACTCTTTTTTCGACAATTTTTGACAAATCCAGTCTTCAATTGACAAAAAGAATTAGATCTCTAACCCATGTAGTTGCTGAGATCTCTATGGCCGCGCAATCCTCCACGTTACGTTTGCGCGGCCAAAATAAAACCCTTTTATCTTTTATAATGCTACTTTGACAAATTTTTGGTTTGTTTCCTTCGATTTTGACACGACAATTTTTCTGGCGAAGTTTTTTTTGTTTGGATAACTTGGCGGAGCAATCGCAACGCACACGACGAGCCGACGGCCCTACATATAAGCGAGGCCACGGCACACGGCTAGCTGTAAGCGGGCGGCGCGGCGGCGGTGCGCGGTGGGCCCGCAGTAAGCTTGGTGACTGCCACGACTGCTGTTTGTGTTTACTAGCTGGTCCCGTGCGGCCAACCCGTCGCGGCGTCGGCGTCGACTCTATACTATTGTATCATTGTATGTACTTACCTTAAAAATGTACTTAATATAATAATAATAATACATTTATATTCTCTAATCATCATCATAAACAGTACAGAGTCAATTTTCACAAACAGAGACTGGTGTCTGTTTTAGGTAAAACCTGTAAATTACAGATCACCAGGCTAACCCTCCGTCGGATATTTATCTTATGACATACAGACATACCTAATTAAGAATTGCATTCAATTTACTTACACGATGGATTTAACATAAATAATTAAATTAAAATTAGCAAATAAATTATCAATTTTAGAAAATCAATTAGAACATTATTATGGTAAAAAAATATAAAATAAAGTAAAAGTAAACATTTGAGATGACAAGAATGGGTTAATATATGTGTATAAGTTAAACATTATAAGGTAGGTACATAGGTACAATAGGTACTATAGTTTCATAGAAAAACTACTGAACGGTTATCCCTTGCAGTGCTTTTAAATGTGCGTTGACCTAATTTTTTAGGGAAAAGTTAATTTCAAGAATCTGAAACTTCGACGACCGGTGAATTGATATTTTTCTTACTGTACCTAGGTAGGTACTATTTTTTTTAAACTGGACTACAGAATAAAAAAATTAAGGGCTCTTAAGAACCTCATAAAGAGTCCCCGTACTAGTAACTCGTCCCAACAATCCACCCTGTGCATATTTGTACAGACGTGTAGGTACGTGTGTGTTTCTCTTTGTTCATTCCACGAACAATAGTTAGCACGAGGTACCTACGGTGTGTAAAAATTCCCGCCTCCTTTCGGCACCTAAATAGGTAGGTACTTACTCGTTTTGTTCAGATCAACATTAAACATCTTCGCCACACTGCCATGGCCCATCACATGAGTCGATGTCATCGTAACTGTAGGTATTCATTTTATATGTATAGGTATATTGCTGAACTTATTTTGTAAAAAGTAGTGCACTATGGTGACCTAACACCATAAGTTATGGTGTTAGGTTATATGGTTTATGGTAGAAGTTAGTCTCGAATACCTAATTATTGTAAGGGAAATTATAGCTATACGTAGGTATAAATCACTTTATCACTTAGTTACAAGCTGTTTACAAGACAATGGTAATGGTTTTGAGTACGCGGTGTCTCTCTACCTTTAAAGTCTGAATCGGAATGAAAATCCTCCTCACATCACCCACTGAGTTTTTCTTAGAGACATTAATTTTATTCCGAGATTTTAGTTAAGTAGGTACCTAGTTGTCCGGTCGGTGGAGGGAGGATCACCTGGGAGTGGGACCTGGGAGTTTCGTTTGAGGCGTTAGGACTGTTAGTAGGTATACAATGTACAAGGGGCACGCGTGTTGATGAGGTGCGCAGGGCCGCTATCAGCTGTGCGCGGTCGGCGGCCCGCCCCCGGGGCAGCCGCGCCGCTCCCCGCCCGCGACCCGCCGCCGCGGCCGTCGCCTCGCGCTCGCGCGCCGCCGCCGCGCATTCTGTCTTCGCGCGCAGTTGAACCTAACGCGGCTCGTTGCGCGATCGTGTGTAAACGTTATTGTGATTGTGACGTACAAAGTCTGCACGCACTCGTGGAGTGCAGTGCGTCGAGTGGAGAGTGCAAGTGGTTAGTGCTGGTGGTCGTAGGTCGCCGCGCAAGCAGCTGACAGCGGCGCACCGGAGCCAGGGGGCAGTGACCGCGGACGCGATCTCGGTACGGCCGGCCCGGAGATGATTGCGAGCGACACACTCGCCCGTAACGTACTTCCCACAGGCTGCTGTTATACTCATAATAAGAATAATGTTTTGTCGAATCGAGTTGTCGTCGCCTACTTGACTAATTAACTAAGTAGCACCATCATAGTTTCATTTAGTTGCTCAGATGTGCATGTGAGTGATTCCAGAGGCAGTAGTGGCGAAGTGGCCTCGACATGAATCCTCTGTGAGTTCTGTGACTGACCGCATAGCACTATTTTCGGAAATAGCGTCATTACAAGTAACTGGCCTCGTGAGTCTTGATAGTCGTGATCACATCCGTGACGTGTTGTTTGGGTTGAACAAGTCGGTGCGGACGGAGCCAACGAGCTAGTGAGTAAATGCATCGAGTTCGTAATGTTTACATGTGCCGTCTCGGCGCGCCGGCTGCCGCCAAGGTGACAAGCTAGTTGATAGCCGCACTTGTTCCGCACAACTCTTTCCTTGCCTTGAACTGCATCCAGAAGCTATCCAGCGTCCTGCTGATCATAATCATTGGTTGGTGTGTTGCGCAACTTGCGCCCGACTACGGAAACCAATGTCCAATTGTCCAGTATAAGCACTTTATAACCTCCGATCCCATCTCAGTTCGTGATGTAACACATCTAAATTATCACATTACTATAATTTCATAACTCCACGCGAGCGGAATTTTCCAATCTTACGATCAACTTTTGCAATTTCTCTATCCTTTGTTCCGTTCTACAAAACTCCACATCGTTGCAGCTGTTCTCAAGTTATGGGCTTAACTTACAAACAGCAATTATTTTTTATTTTATTAATAATTGACCACTCAGCACACTCACAACGAGTGTAATGTTCAGGTAAGACCGGATCCTTTGACCGCCTTGTCGATGTCGTATAGGGCATGGCATATTATTGCTTGCTTTACGTGTGATGGGCGCGTTAGCCGTTCTCTCACCCTCGGCCGCCAGCTCAGGCGCCGCAAGCTGCTGCCGCGCCGCCCTCACGACTCGCGACTGACGACACTTGACTCTAAGTCTAGTCGCAGTGTAGTCGGCGTCGATTCTGAATGTAGGTACGAACACCGTGTACGGTGACTGTAGCTAGCGCTCACCGTTAGGCCAGTGCAGCAGTGGCAGCACCGCGCACAGCAGCCTTCAGTAGGCAACCTGCCTAAGGGGCCTTTTGTGCGTGTGCATAATTAGATATCCTCGTAGATGTCCTCCGAAGGGGTCTGCCAGACTTTTACTGACTAAAATCCCGTCATTACACTGCCCTGACTAGGGCCTTTAGACTCTACCAACGGCGAAATGCTTCGTTACATTAGCGACGTGCACGTGTAAACCAATTATAAGATACCCAATGCTGGACTAATAATCTAATTAGAACGCTAGCCATGACATATCGTGAAGTTTGTACCTAGTCCAGCACTACACGCGGGCGCCACTACGAGCGAGTGCTTCGCTGTGCTGGTAGAGTGGCAGCACTTCCGCGCGGGCTACCGACGCACTCGCCTGTTCCGATAACTTAAATTGATAATGATAAGGCTGCATGTCTTATCATTTAATATCTTTACATGTGTATGTAATGTATTTACGTAAATTGTTAGGTCAAGATAATGAGGAAGCAAGCACACTGTGCCTCAGGGTGGGGCTGTGGGGGCATCACGTATGATGTACAGACGCCAGCAGGTCAACCTACCCGAAACTGTCAGATTTTCCCAACCAACCTTGAACCTAATGCTTTAGAGATAAAGTTGAAAATGTATGAAAGAAAAAAAAAAGAAAATCTATTAATTTGACAGATTGTAGTAGGTAGCTTGATGTACTACTGTCATCTGTACATTCAGTCAAAAAAGTAACGGGAATGGATCATTAATTTGTTCTTCCTCTTAGCGTATCCATGGCAAAAAGTTTAAATATGTTAAGCTATGATTCCAAATTCAATTTTTTGTATTTTGGTTGGTGTTAGATTGGCACAACGGTTTTCCATTTTGGCGCGGAATTTGAGTTGCACTTGCATCTGTTATTTAGATTAAATACAGCACCTATTGCGAATTTCATAATGGTCAAAAACTTCGAACAAAGATTTTGTCTTAAATTTTGCATCTCCAACGGAACTTCGTATTCGCAGTCCCTGAAAATGTTACAGAAGAGGCTTACGGTGAATCGACTTTATCAAAAAACACGTGCTTATGAGTGGTACAAAGCTTTCAAAAGCTGTCGAGAGGTGATGCAAGATTTTCCTCGCTCTGGTAGGCCATCGTCGTCAACTGAGGGCATCGTCGCGTCGTCAAAAAACGAAATGCATGAGATTTGCTTTACCAAATGTTAAAAGTAACGAGTATGATATAGTATTGAATAAAGAGAAACTTGAATTCGTAGATAAAACCGTTTTCCTGGGGCTTACGCTTGATTCAAGGCTACAATGGGGTTCTCATTTGAAATCTCTTGCGGGGCGCCCAAGTTCAGCAGCATATGCTGTTAGAAAAATCCGTCAATTTACTGATGTAGATACCGCTAGACTGGTCTATTTTAGTTACTTTCATAGTATAATGTCTTATGGCATTCTGTTATTGGGACGGGCTGCAGACATTGAGTCTATATTTATTCTGCAAAAAAGAGCCATCAGAGCCATATATAATCTTCGTAGGCGCGATTCTCTAAGGGAACTGTTTAAGGAAATCAAAATCATGACGGTACATTGTCAATACATCTACGAAAACATAATGTACGTTAGCAAAAATCTACATCTTTTTAATAAAAGAGGTGACACACAATTACAGTACGAGAACTAGAGACCAATTAGTTCAGCCGGGCTTCAGACTCGCTAAAGTAGACTCATCTTTCATGGGGTACTGTTTGAGATGCTATAATAAAATTCCACAAAGTATTCTTGAACTGAATGAGACGCAATTTAAAACATGCATTAAACGCACACTATGTAAGCAAGCATATTACAAGTTGGACGATTATATCTCTGATAAAAATGCTTGGCTCAATGCCGGTCCTGCTCCACATGGACAGGGGCGCATAAACGGATTAATGGATAGCATCAAATAGTATTGTTGGAGCTGCTGAAGATTGTAAACTATCTTTGCATTGTATAAATTCAATTTCTTTTGGTATTATATAACCGCATAGCCCATATTATGTGAGTACTATGTAATAGAAAGCTATATCATTCGCTGGAAACCTACGTCTTTTTTTTTTACTTGAATGTGCCCTGGCGGTTAAGTGTATGTCATGCTCACTCAAATGTCTCGCTGATGGTGGCGCGTGTGTCGGATCATTTAGTTCCCTTCAAAATGGTTGAGTTGAATGGTGCTGTGCTGATACATGCGTCATGTTCGTGAACGGGCGCTGTCAGTTGTGACTGGTCATCTCTTGGTTGCCACGGCTAATTTGAATTAATTTTTTTTTTTTTTTTAATTGTTCTTTTCTTTGTTTTTACTATGGACACTTTTAACGTGCACATCTTGCTACATCGCTCTCACATAATGTACCATCTCAACATGAATGATGTAACCAAGGTTTTGTAAAAATATTCTGATTTAAAAGAGTGTCCATGGAGTTTCTTGCCCGTTCTTCTCCATAGAGATCTACGTTAGGGAATGGGCAACTACAGTACTTTCACAGTTTTTATGCCTTGTGACTGGGACTGTAGCTACATTTCATTGTTATCTTTGTTTCGACAGTTCAAAAGTGCCTGTAACGGGCCTACTTGAAATAAATGCTTTGATTTTGTTTTTTTTTTGATTTTTGACTGAAGTTAACGTCGCAAAAGTGAAGGAAATAGTGACTGAAAATCCTCATTCAAGTTTAAGAGAGATAGCCGCTGAACTTTTCTGTGTTTCACGACTCGATCCGCACCATTCACTCACATCACATCACATCTCATTTAATCACTTGGGTTATCTGTGACTTGGGTATGCCGCTCGGCTAGCCCCAAAAGACCTGAATTTTCTCCAAATATTCAATCGAATAAAAAGTCGCTGAGGACATGCTAGAACAAGTCAATTCCGACCCAACATTCATGAAACGCATTGTTACTGGTGACAAGACGTACATGCAAACTAGTCAACAAGCTTCGGAGTGGCGCCTTCCAACTGAACCGAAACCGAAAAAACCACGCCAGTCGATCAAAAGTCAAAGTCGACCGTTTTCTTGCCGGAAGGTCTAACAGTAAATAAAGAATATTATTTGAGCGTTGTGCGGCGTCTATGAGAGCACATTCCACGAAAAAGGCCAGATTTGTGGAAAGAAAATTCTTGGATTTTGCACCACGATAATGCGCCTTCGCACAAGGCCATCATAGTGAACGAATTTTTGACCAAAAACTCAACAAATACCATCTAGCAACCACCTAATTCACCAGAAATGGCTCCAGCCGACTTCTTTCTTTTTCCTAAATTCAAATTACCACTTCGTGGCACCCGTTTTCATTCGTTAGAAGACATAAAGGACAATTCGCGGCGAGAACTGAACTCAATTCTGGAAAAAACGTTTAAAAAATGTTTTGGATTTTGATGATTGGATTATTCGTTGGCGTAAGTGTATCGTTTCTGAAGGAGCATACTTTGAAGGCGATAAAATAATTTTGGATGAATATCTAACCTTTTGTGTATTATTGATCGTTTCCCGGTACATGATAATATATCGGTGATATCCCGAGTTTTCTGATAAATCGGAATTGACGATACACCGAAACTTTTTGAATTTCGCGCTATAGAACCCATGTGAACGCGCCATCACCGAATAATTTCAGAATGTTGTGTATCCTGTATGTATGTTGTGTTGTGTTTATGTTTATTGGAACGAAGTTCCATATGGCGCGTTGCGAAAGGAGGCTAGACGGAAAAAATTCCCACGAAAAGTTGTAACGACACTTACCCGACTGCGCGACGCAAAGGAGGGTAATGTGTTTTTGCTATAGTAAGCTATTGTAAGCCGTGCGGCGTGCGCATGTTTCTCTGTCTGTCTCTCTCTCGCTCTCTTATAGAAAGCAAGCCAGATATTTTCGTTTCGTCTTTGGTCTGTGGATGGGTGATCAAGGCTAAGCAACAACTGCCAAGGTCTGTCTGTGGATGGGTGATCCAAGTTAATACATACACATACATCATAATAGTTACTATGCTTCAAACATAGAGAATATAACGTCTTTGGCTTCAAACAAAGTTTTTAATTAAAAATAATAGTAACTTCGCGCGGACTAAACGTTTAGTCAAAACAGTGCTTAGGCGCCATGACGTAACGTAAACAAAAGATAAAATAAAAGACTTAAAAACTTCGTTCCATCCGGGTGTCCCTTGACACCTCTCTAGTTATTTTTAAATTGTTGCTCATTTGATTATTGTGCTTTACTTATTTCTCTTTATCTTCTGATTATTGTATTATTAATAATTTTGATATGATTAATCGTGATTTTGACATGATTTTTAATGATTTTGACAATATTATTATAAATATATTTTTTTTGATTATGTTAATATGTACATTATATCAGACTACAAATAGAACTAAAATAAACATGAAAAGAAGACTAAAACAAAGTACCTATATACATACAACGACGACAATAGGACACGTACCTATAATATTATTATTAATTATTTAAATTATTTTGACATTATTAGTAACTATTACTAAAATTTTCCAAATATAATTATGTACTCATACTAGTGTTTAATATGTATTATTACTAACAAATTGGATTGTATTATCTGTGACTAATAAATGCTTTGATTTATTGATAAAAATCTCATAACTGTGAATATAAAATTAAGTTTTGTTTTCTAATGTGTTAACAATTGTCATTTCTAAATAAATATTATTATACGTGTGAGTAATGTAGTCTGTTTCTAAAGCCACAGCTTTTTATAGTGTTCTTTGAGTCTGAACTGACAGTATCGGTATCGGTATCGGCGATACTTTTATAAATATCTGTATCAGTCAGCACATTCAGCACTACTCAGCAGTAGCGCTCGAGAGCACTACACAAGCGAGACTCCAATCAAGGCAAGGAGACAACAATGGATCCAGTTAGAGATGAGTACCTTTAAGGTGAATGCTCCAACCAGCCCGCGAAATTCAAAATTTCTTGCGTTTTTTGCAATTTGCAGGCCAGTGCTAGGTTGTATGTTGATTAAAATATTATTCGCGGCTGTAAGACGTATGTAGTTACAGAATTATAATCATCAAAATCACCAATACAACCCTCCAAATTCATAAAGGCGTAGGAACAAAAAAAAACAGAAAAGTCATTCCTACAGCTTTATGAACTTAGAGCGTTTTATTGATGATTTTGATGATTATAATTCTGTAACTACATATGTCTTACAGCCGCGAATAATATTTTTGATTGTAGATCGTGATGAAAGCGAGTCTACTTCGTGCGGGGTAAAGTCATACAGTGTCACAAATCTGATATTTAATATGATAAAATATCAGATTGGTTATCATGCTAAGTGGTTGTGAGTGGTTTAAATGTATCAGTCAGTTATCAGATCACCGTAGGTTAGGTAGGTAGCCCGGTTCTTAGAGCCCTATTACATTTCGATCGTGATTCGTGATGTTTGCGTTAAATGGCCAACTTTGGCTTTCTTATTCTGAGAAACTGAAAGACTTCGACCTTTTGTGGTGGAGAATAGTTATTAGTATAGTTTATTGCGGTCACCCTTTCTTAATTCCGAAGCAAGTTTTTTAAAAAACTAGGCGACGGCGAGCCCGTTGTTTGAACTATTGTACTTAGGCAAACGAAATGAAATTTATAGGTATGTCACCGTTAATTTATAAATACCGTTAGATTATAGTCTACAAGTAAACTGTCGAAAGATTGTGAACCGTAACATATTGCTTACAATTTAACGCATTATTTTTCGGTAGATTATACCTAATCTATTGAAGTGAAACTGTTAATCGTCGCGTCGAGTTGTCAACTGTCCGAAACTCCGAAGGCTGTCCCTGATTGGTCGCTCTTACAGTGGGTCGTTCTGTCTCCATAGAGTTAGGAATAAATAGTAAAAACACAGTTGTCACTAAAATACAGATTCATTTAAATTCCACAACAATTTCATATAACTAATTCTAAAGCTTTGAGTTATTTTCAATACGAAATCAATTTACAATCACCAAAACACCGTTTGTTTACATTCGACAACAAACTACCTAATTAAGAGGATGATGAATTGTCCATACAAACGTAATACCACAATCATTTTCAGTTTGAGCATACATATTTCCGCCTTATTATGCTGTTATTCGGAACAAGACAGTACCTACCTAGGTTTCCATTTTTTTTTTGCAAAATACGTAGAACAAATTGTAAATCAATTGAATTTCTCACATTTTTACAGTACCTATAAATAAGATGTTTTCATCTCATCTGTTCTATATGAAAAACGGTTATATTTTTAATATTGCTTATTTCGAAACATGACTTATATTGTTAGGTTACACAATATAAAAGAAAGGTTGTTTATCGGCGAAAAACTACATTTTCTCGGAGCAAGCCCAGATGGTTTGATAGCTGATGACGCTATCGTCGAAATAAAGTGCCCTGCAAGCGCAGCAAACTTTACGCCAGCTGAAGCAATAGATGAAAAAAAAACCTATTGCACTAAGGATCCGACTAATATAAATAAAATAAAAAGAGTCATAATTATTTTTATTAAATACAGGGACAGCTTCAACAAACCGCAAATACTGTATTTTTTATCATGTGGGGCATCCACATTATAAAAAATACAGTAGGTACTAGCTTATGAAAAAATAGAAAAAGAAGATGAATTCTGGAATTCTATCGTATTCAAATTAGAAGAATTTTATATTAAATGCATATTGCCTGAATTAATAGATCCCCGTTTGCTTAGAAATCTGCTAATCAGAGAACTCAAACTCAAAGCATTTATTTGAATTAGACCATTACAGGATATAGAATATAAATAATAGTTTTATTATTTCACGGCCCAAGGCCCTATTTCTCCGCACTGGCAAGTGCGACACTTGTCAAAAAAGGATTATGCAAGTAGGTACTTAATTATTATCATGAATGCAAACAAAAATACGGAAAATAAAGCAGTAATAAATGTAATTTTCAAAAATAAATCAACCTTTTCACAAGAGAAAATGATATTTCTCTAAAATGTTATACAATTGGTCGTTCACTAAATTACTACAATTTTATTGTAATGTGTTATTAGCTGACATAGCTCTCTTAATATGTCAATTTTTACAACTGTGTAAAATGAAGTAGAGAAGAAGTCCAAATCTTATAAATCAAGTATATTTTTTTTTCACAATCATGTAGCAAATAATGGTAAACCTACACGGTTTCATTAGAATCACGTTTCGATTTATATATTTTTTAAATTAAGGTGAATGCTCCAACCAACCCGCGAAATTCAAATTTTCTTACGTTTTTTGCAATTTGCAGGCCAGTGCTAGGTTGTATGTTGATTAAAATATTATTCGCAGTTGTAAGACATACTTATGTAGTTACAGAATTATAATCATCAAAATCACCAATACAACCCTCCAAGTTCATAAAGGCGTAGGAACAAAAAAAAAACAGAAAAAGTCATTCCTACAGCTTGAAATCTGAAATCGAAGTAAGTAGGGTACTACTTACTTCGATTTCAGATTTCAAGCGAACCGTATACTTATTCGTTACATTAGTGGTAAAGAAAAATTAGGTAAGTAATCCAGATTTTTTATCTATAAAGTCTAGATTTTAATATATTCTAACATTTGAGATAAAAACATTGTAGACAAATTTCCTAAAAACGCATTACTATTCTGCACATACACTAACGATTGCCGAAAGTAACTAACAAAAATAAAGCAGTAGAAGAGTCCCATTGCTTATCTCCGAAGATCAGCATCAGATCTTCACCAATTGAAACGGGACCACCGCGGAATAATATTCTTCCAAACAAAAAAAGAATCATCGAAATCGGTTCACAATTGGCGAAGATATCGCTGAAAATACACACAAAAAAAAATCAGACGAATGATAACCTCCTTTTGGAAGTCGGTTAAAAATATTATTTCTTTAGGTCCGTAATGTTTGTAACAAATTCAAATTATTTATTTGCCAGAAACATGGTATGTTTACAAGGTGTTCATAATATTACATAGTGCTACATGTCTCACCGTTTTAACGGTATGCAAAATCAAAAAACAATCAATCAATCTTCGTGCATATGTATAAGTCTTGCTTGAATCTTAAACGTTCTCAACTTCTTGGTATCGTCTTTACCGTGCAGTCGTGTAGCGAGGGCTGTCATGAGCGTGCCCCCCAGACGTCTGCAAGGGGAGGCGCGGAGGTCGTCGCCCGCAGAGGGCTCTCAAATGAGTTTTGTTGTCTGACAGCCGTTTCAGGGTGCGTCTGTCGACCCCAGCACCGAGCGCGCGCCTCATCCCGCCCGCGCGCTGCAGCCGTCTTTGTGTTCCACACGAGACACATTCATGATTCATGAGACCGGTGTGTTCAGCTTCACGAGTAGGTATGTCAATGCACGCCAACGCCGCGTCAGCCGCGTTTTGGGACATGTATCACATACACATACAACCACATCGTTCGTTTGTATTTTCAGCTTTCCATAAGCACTCCGTGTAGTAGTCGTGTGTGCAGTTCAAAGACTATGAAGCTTATAGTAGTCGATTTTTTTATTGAGTTCCAAGAGGTGTAAAGACGAAAATAAATTTCTTTTTTAAATAACTTGAAATTCGACGAAATTCCTCGAGAATTCCCGCTTCGAGAAATCATGATGAGAAACCCTAATCGCAGTAAAAATAAAAACCGTTTAATTCAATTCAATTATTTGTATCAGAACTACCAGACCCAATCCATAATTTAGTTGGTAGGTACAAATACACACCACACAATACTAATAACTAAGTTTTAGTTTAGTGTTAGTAATTCTGTCGTTGTTTCTCCACTGAAGTCCAACTCAAGTCAATACAACCACCGGAGGGGGTCCGCAAGGGCCGATTCTTGCCAGGGCGACGGGACTGTTCGAAAGAGATACCGCGGCCCTGGAACATAAAGGGCAAAAGAAGGAACATGGATAGGTTTTAGTTAGTAAAAGTCTGACACTCCCTTCCGCTCCGCCCAGAGCGGGAGGGGTCATTTTGTGATTTGCCATCACAAAAAAAAAGTCAATAGAAACAATTCACAAGAATTCTAAGTTTGTATGAAGTGATTTGCCGAATCCATAAGCGGGGTAACCCTGCGAGGCTCGTGTAGCGCCATGACCATCGCGTTCGCGTGTCGTGTGAGTCGTGTGCCCGCCCCAGAACACGCGGTGCCCCCAGTGCCGCGACACACAGGTGACAGCGTCATGGCGGAGCTGCGCGACGAGACCAAGGCAAGACGGCTCTGCGCTGCCTGTGCGCGAACCGTAGAGACGAGCTGCATCAGTGCTGGCAGCCGTCCTACCAGCGGCTCGCGGCGGCGGAGGTGGCTCGGACAGTCCGCGACGTCTCGCACGTTTACTGAGCTCTTGTCTTCAATCACCATCTACATTATAATTATTAAGTAGAATTTAAATGATCGAAAAGGACGTTTATCAGGATCATTGCAAACAGTCCTGTCTGTAACGATGACTGGACTGCTGCCCCAAAGCGAACTCCATTCGATGAGTCTTACAATAGGCGAACTCCTGTGATTCAAGTACAATAATCAGGATTGTCAACTGTTGCCGGTATCAAACGAATTGTGATGCTTTTACCTACTGTTAGTGTTCTGTAAGTTTTATGCAACGGTGATGTTTGACCTGGTGAGGTGTGCTTGCAGAACCGCGGCAGCGCGAGCGCCGCAGCGTGCGGCATGGAGTGCGGCGTGGCGGCGCCGGCGGGGGGCTACCCCGCACCCGCGCACCCGCCCCCCGCGCACGCGCACCCCGCGCTCTCGCCCACAGAGCGCTCGCCCGCCAAGTCCGGTCTGCACGTCAATTTCAGCGACAAGGGAGAGGTACAGTCCACACACACACCCCATATATCTAGCACTAACCTTCCACACCTCACATGCTGTTGCTTTCAAAGCTTTTGAAAGCGTCAGATAGCCTGGGCTGTTATTTGTAGATCTTTGACAGTCGTTACAGGTCCACTAAAGTCACAGGGCCCTAAAGCCTGATAGCCAGTCTTACTAAGGGGTATCGTATTAACTGGGTTGTGGAGGTCAGATAGGCAAACAGGCAGTCGCTTCATGTAAAATACTGGTAATCAGCTGCATCCGGTTAGACTGGAAGCCGACCCCGACTAGTTGGGATTAGGCTAGGCAGATGATGAATATTGATGTACGAAGCCCAAGTTGATACGTTCCTAGTTAGGGGATGAACCTCCGCTAACAGTGGTTCACTGCATTGCCTTCAGTCAATGAATGTGTTGTTATGGCTGAGCAGTGAGCTGTGACTACAGACTACATTATTTATGGTCTCTCAAACCAAGTATTGCACACTTTTGTTGCTTTACATTTATCATTACAATAGTGAATACCCGAGTACAAAATGTATTCCCTTTTTTCACCCAAACAGAGGGTGATTATGATGAAAAAAAATCGGTCCGTTTGCCCTACCGTAAAATTTGCGAGACATTGAGATATCCAAAAAAACGTAGGTTATATATTTTTGTCAAGATTTGACTATCTGTCACATAACACTATGCTTCACTGCTTCACTTGACTCTGAAGAAATACCGTAACGAATTAATTAATATTATGAAGTGAATGAGTATGTACGTAACATGAGTCCTGTCGCGCAGGTGAAGGAGCGGCGCGAGAAGTTCCTGACGGCCAAGTACGGCAGCCACCAGATGGCGCTGATCCGCAAGCGCCTCGCCGTAGAGATGTGGCTCTACGACGAGCTGCAGAAGCTCTACGACACGGTGAGTGCGGCGACCGGTGAGCAGGCATGTGCTGCTGGCCTGCTGGTCGTGGCTTACTGTCCCATGTGTGTTGCAGAAGGAGGCCGGGGCAGCGGGGGCAGCGGCAGCGGCCAGCTCGCAGGAGGTGGAGGTGGACATCGACGAGCTGCTGGACATGGACAGCGACGAGCACCGCCGCCGACACCTCACGGTACGCAACGCACAACCGACGCTACATTTATTACTCGTGACCCACTGATGTTGCGTGTACCTAATCTATACTAATATAATACGAGTATAAACAGATACAGTTCGGATGTTGGGATAATCTCCGAACCCACTGATCCGATTCCGAGAACCCCATGCGAGTGGCTTAGGCTATTTAAAACGTTCTCGTGACTTAATTTCCAACAATAACGCGAGCGAAGCTGCGGGCTAGTGTGTGTGATAAAAAGTAACTATTCCAAAAATAATAATGCTTGTTTTTGCCTCCCAAAGAATATCAAACTTGTAGACCGTGTGAGAAGTTTGATACTGTTTCAGGAATAAAGGTGTTTGGATGCCCCTTCCACGACACTGCTTTATCCCCTTAGACCAGGGTCGATAATTTTTAAAACCAAAAAAAATAATAGTAGGATGAAACCCATTAGAAAAGGAGGGAAATATTATAAAAATGAAAGGAAAAATAATTTACGGGCGATCTGAGGTCGGGAAGGGGATGGGGGTGAGTTTTTAAGGGTAAAAAACGGTTTATCTCGATTTCCAGCAAAACTAAAAGTCCTATCGAAAAAAGTCAAATGGCAAAGTTGTAGGTAATAAAAAGATCTAAAACTTTTGTTTTTACAATTTTTTCACATAACCTCAAAATTTATGTGAAAAATTCAAAAAACCAAGTTTTTGGTTTTTTATTTTTATCTTTTACAAAAATTCTATTTTTTTAACGAAATTTGGTGAAAACTTACCTTCTTATGTCCCAAATACGCTGTAATTTATTTGATTAAAAATATTTATTTTTTCACCTCATTTTGAATTAATATCGAAAAAGCACCCTAATTTTCAATCGAAAATTCACCCGTCAAAATATGAGCTTTTTTCAAAAACTTAGTATGTTTTCTGTTCGTTGAAATCTCTACTTTCCGATGGTGAAAAAAAAAAAATATGTTACCATAGTAAATCTTCTCAGAAAATGCAAAAAATCGAAAAAAACTCGAATTCGAATTTTTTTTTTTTTGAATTATTAAATTATAAATAATTTTGAGCTATTTATTAAAATTTACACTTTCAGTACTCGAAAAACGTTAGATTACATGCTACATTAATAAAAAAAAATTGCAAATCAAAATATACTACTATAATTAACAAACAAAATAAGTTAATAAAATTAATATTTAATAAGACATCTACAATATTTGGAGAAAGTTGTCGAATCTTTTTAAAATTATATGCGTAGATGCCTATTTATAACTATTTCAAGATAAATTATATACCTGAGTGACCTACGAAAAATTGTAGCCCATCAAAAGGTATTTCATGGAGAAGTGGGGAAGGGGCTAGGCGGGTCTGGGTCTTACTACATACACACCTACTATTTCGTAGCATCTGTTACAACCGTTAGCCTAGCCAGTATTCGAAATACAGTACAGTATACAACATCCTTTCTAAAAATACATGTGCACGCTGAGTTTCTTGAAGATAATTGTGACGTTTACTTAAAAAAAAAAAACTTTTTGAATCTGCATAGGAAGGTAAATACTATCTCTATTTTTATCTGTATGGTAATATTTTCTTTAAAAAATAGTATGCTTAACGTAACATAACCTAAAGATTAAAATTAAATGATATTTTAGTACAAGATTAAAAAATAATAATCTCCTTAATTTTGCACAAACAAATTTAGTTAATCCCATGAAAAAAATATTTCAAAATACATAAAAAATATATTAAAAATGTATAAAAAATATACAAACTAAATATCGTAAATATATTTTTTATATTTTTAGCTATGTTTTTATGTCTTTTAATATATATTTTGAATGTATCTAAAATATATTTAAAATATATAAAATATACATGAAAATCGGACAAAAGTTAGTTATTAAAAATATATTTACTATACATTTTTTTTAATATATTTATACATTTATTATAGATTTTTAATATATTTATAATATATTGTTTATACATTTTGACATGACGAAATAGTAGCTATGTATGTAGTAAGACCCAAACCCGCGTAGCCCCTTCCCCACTTCTCCATGAAATACCTTTTGATGGGCTACAATTTTTCGTAGGTCATATAATTAATTACACAATTCTACAAAAGAAAAAAAGAAGTTTGTTTCCTGGGATTTTTTTTTTTTGTTTCTATCTCAATTTGACACGTATTTTTTTAATATGTCAACAATTTTTCTCTAACAGCTTTTGTTTTTCAGTTATAGCTAACTAGCGTCATTTACTATTTTTATTTAGGTTTTCGTTTTTTTGTTGGACACAAAAATATTTTTTGTCGTTTATTTCGATATGGCTTCGTCAAGAAGATGTTGCGTGCTTAATCCAGATTGTTTTTGTTATATTTGTGGCGAATATATATTTGAAAAATATCGAAAACCTGTATCGGACTTTGTAAAAACTGCTTATCAACAATATTTTAAAATAAAATTATCTAATCAAGACAAGTCATGGGTTCCTCATATTGTGTGTCAGAAATGTGTTGTATGTCTACGGTTATGGTCCAGTGGAAAAAGGGATGCAGTAAAGTTCTTAACACCCATGATTTGGAAAGAACCTCGAAACCACCATGACGACTGCTACTTCTGTGTTGTAAAAATAAACGGAATTAACCCTGGAAATCGAAGTAAGTTGTTATATCCTAACTTGTCTTCTGCTCAACGACCTCAATTAAAGTCACGTGAGGTACAACCCAGTACATCTAAATCATCTGATGTTCCAAACCTCCTCTCGGGTATCAAGAAATCTGACGACTATGTCGAGCTTGTTGAGTGCATGCTATCGAACTTGAAAGAGCTAGGGTGCAATATGAGCATTAAACTCCATTTTTGCACTCGCATTTAGAGCGATTTCCAGAAAATCTGGGTGATTTTAGTGAGGAGCAGGGTGAAAGATGTCACCAGGATATTCAGACAATGGAAGAGCGTTATCAGGGAAGGTGGGACTCGCATATGATGGCAGACTATTGCTGGAGTTTACAACGAGACCTACCTAACGTTGTTCATTCAAGAAAATCTTATAAAAGATCATTCGATAGTGTTATGTGTATAATTTTCTTGTATTTTTTAGCCTAAATAGTAAAATGGTGTATTTCAAAAAGTAAAGCTGTTACCAATCTCCCAGTATTTTTTTCATAGTCAGGACCATAGAGTTACCCAATAGCAATAAAAAAAATTAAGGAAACAAATATTGTGTTGACCAGTGTTAATTAATAGGTAATATAATTTATCTTAAAATAGTTATAAATAGGCATCTACGCATATAATTTAAAAAAGATTCGACAACTTTCTCCAAATATTGTAGATGTCTTATTAAATATTAATTTTATTAACTTATTTGCTTGTTAATTATAGTAGTATATTTTGATTTGCAATATTTTTTATTAATGTAGCATGCAATCTAACGTTTTCCGAGTAATTAAAGTGTAAATTTTAATAAATAGCTCAAAATTATTTATAATAATTAAAAAAGAATTTTCGAATTCGAGTTTTTTTCGATTTTTTGCATTTTCTGAGAAGATTTACTATCGTAACATATTTTTTTTTTTCACCATCGGAAAGTAGAGATTTCAACAAACAGAAAACATACCAACTTTCTGAAAAAAGCTGATATTTTGACGGGTGAATTTTCGATTGAAAATTAGGGTGCTTTTTCGATATTAATTCAAAATGAGGTGAAAAAATAAATATTTTTAATCAAATAAATTACAGCGTATTTGAGACATAAATAGGTAAGTTTTCACCAAATTTCGTTTCAAAAATAAAATTTTTGTAAAAGATAAAAATAAAAAACCAAAAACTTGGTTTTTTGAATTTTTCACATAAATTTTGAGGTTATGTGAAAAAATTGTAAATACAAAAGTTTTAGATCTTTTTATTACCTACAACTTGGCCATTTGACTTTTTTCGATAGGGCTTTTAGTTTTGCTGGAAATCGAGAAAAACCGTTTTTTACCCTTAAAAACTCACCCCCATCCCCTTCCCGACCTCAGATCGCCCGTAAATTATTTTTCCCTTCATTTTTATAATATTCCCCTCCTTTTCTAATGGGTTGCATCCTACTATTATTTTTTTTCACTTTTTATTATTTTTAAAGGCTTCTACCCTGGTCTACCTTGCTGAATAATAAATGTTATGAAGTAGATATAATATGGTCAGCTCCTGATATAGATGATCCTCTTCTGGAAATATCTTCAACATAACTTCATAATATTAACGTATTACATTTACTTTTTCAGACATTACTAGCAGATGCCAAAAAACCTCAAAAAGATGTACATGTGAGTAGTTATTTTAACGTTATTATAATACTTAATCAATAGAATAGCGACTCGGCCCCGGCCCGCTTCGCACGGGTGCTATCTACTTGACATCTTGGATTTGCAACAATCATGATTGAGAGCGGGGGCACACGATGCGTTGCGGGTCCGCACCGCAAAGATTTCACCGTATCAGCGGGCAGCGGGCTAAGCTAGCAGCGGCAGCGGGCTGATACGGTGAAATCTTTGCGGTGCGGCGCCGCAACGCATCGTGTGCCCCAGCTCTTAGTAGCGGTCCCACCAAAAGTTCATTCTGACACAGAGAGCTCATTTTTGGTTCGATTCTATGTCGGATGATTCGTCATTCATCCGACATTAAAATGAATTTATTTGAATTTAAATGAATTTTAGTATTTCGTAAGTGCGTTGTGTCCAGTTCCATATCGTAGTTCTCTCAGTCGAACGCCGCGCACCTTTCAGCCCTGCCACTTGCCAAGCTTTACTCATGCAGTGTATGACAAATCTATAATAAATAAATGTGTATTATAACAAAAACAGAGCTTCGCTTTCAAAGAATTCAAATTTGATGTCAATTGGCCTATTTCGACAGCTGCAAGGAATAACGTAGAGTCTCATGTTTTGTAACTGTACAGGGCAGCGCGTTAAACATTACAAAAATTCTCTCTTTAGTCTTAACGCCTACTAACCTTGAAAATTTGAATCAAAGAGGAAATACTATACCTTCATAATTAAGATCATATTATTATAGTTAAGTACATATACCTAATCATTATTATTTGACGGCACGGTTGGCGCAGTGGTCAAGCGATTGACTGCGGCCTGATATGTATAGTATTTAACATAAAGAACCACTGGAAAAATGTTTTTAAAAAATAAAACCGACTCCAAAAACACAAAAAAAGTGAAAAATAATTTTAGGTTCAGAAGTCGGTGACTTTTGTTTATTTGATTCAGTTTTTTGTCACCGACTTCTGAAGCTAAAATTATTTTTCACTTTTTTTGTGTTTTTGGAGTCGGTTTTATTTTTTGCAAAAAAGTTTTTTTATTTTTTTATTTTTAGTTGCAATATTCCATAGAAATATTTTTCATCATCAGAGCTGTAATGGCACTTGTAACCCAGATGGGTGCAAAGTTTTGATCAATATACATGAATTAAGTCCAAACGCAAGGTAGCTACTGTTAACAGTTGAGGAGTTCCCTTAACTGTCCTTCGTCTTCATCATCAGACCCCTTATGACAGTCACAACCCATCTAGGTGTAAATTTCTCATCAATACAAATTAATCAAACCCAAACACAAGGTGACTGCTGTAAACCGTTGAGGAGTTCCCTCGACTGTCTTTCTGTTCCATCATCAGAGCGACTCCAGACCTTCTTTAAATTGTAGTGCTTTAAAATACTTAATCATAAAATGTACAAACGCACTAGTCGCCACTACAATTTTTGAAAGCTCCCCTCAAGTTCTCTTGGATGCCATCATCAGGTCCCGGTTTCCTTATCATGGGACCACCCTTGAAGTATCTCCTTTCCAACAAAAAAAAAATATCAAAATCGGTTCATAAACGACGAAGTTATCCGCGAACACACATAAAAAATATATATATATATATATACGTTCGAATTGAGAAACCTCCTCCTTTTTTTGAAGTCGGTTTAAAAATCGAATTAGAAGACTGAATAGGGAAGCGCTTGTCATGTGTAAGAAACAATTAATTTAGAACTCAAGAATAGTTATGACATTATTAGCACAGAATAAGAAAATAGTGATAAACACCAAGAATACAGCGACATCATTAATAGTATAAAAAAGCGGCCAAGTGCGAGTCGGACTCGCCCATGAAGGGTTCTGTAGCAGCAAGTAACATAATATAAAAGTTCTTGTAGTTCGTTGTAACTTTGATCGATGTTTTTTTATATATTTGAGTTGATTAAATGAAAGGTAAATTGCGGTTTACGATTTATGACGTATTAAAAAAACCTACTTACTAGATCTCGTTCAAACCAATTTTCGGTGGAAGTTTGCATGGTAATATACATTATATATTTTTTTTGTTTTATCATTCTCTTATTTTAGAAGATACAGGCGGGGGGGGGGGCACACATTTTACCACTTTGGAGTTTCTCTCGCGTAAAACTTTCAGTTTTGAAAAAAATGATATTAGAAACCTCAATATCATTTTTGAAGACCTATCCATAGATACCCCACACGTATGGGTTTGATGAAAAAGAAATTGTTGAGTTTCAGTTCTAAGTATGGGGAACCCCCAAAATTTATTGCTTTTTAAACCGACTTCAAAAAAGGAGGAGGTTTCTCAATTCGACCGTATATATTTTTTTTAGGGTTCAAAGTTTAAAGACTCGATTGAGTTGCAAACCGTGATCAGAACCGAGTCGAGTTCTTTTAAAAGACTTAAAAGCCTCGAGTAAATATGACTAGACCTTACTGGTCCACGCTGTATACATTACTAATATTGTATCTCAGATATAAAGTCGTTCTTATTTCCACACTATGTGAAAATAAGAATAAGATTGTATCTCTTGTATTCAAATGTAATGTATTACATAAATATCGGCGAATACAACCATGTTTATGATGTGCAACTAAATATAGGTATTCTTTTATTACTTGTTGATTCTCACTTAAAATGTTTTTAACCTTTTGAACGCCATTGTCACATATACGTGACAAGCAAGCGCGTGCCCTGTATGCCAAACGACACAAATATATGACAAAATGGTAGGTGAAATTGTGGCTTGACGTGGAGGACCCGCGCGTGCGTTTATGCTGTAGCGTTCAAAAGGTTAAACTGTAAAATATCCTTGCACGAAATAATTTTAGGAAAAAATCTGCACTATTATACTTAAATTAAAAAAAAAAATCAGACGAATTGTTAACCTCCTCCTTTTGGAAGTCGGTTAAAAACATGATTGTAACTTAAAATTGACTATAAATGAGTTACTATGTTATTCTTTGCAGGTGTCGAATTGCTTTTATGAAATCTAACTCAATCAATCTAGAATTTTTTTATATATTGGGGACCTTCAATAAAAGACGTACACCCTGTTCGTGCACTCCCTCTATTGCAGGAGGCCACAGAAACATGCTCGCGACTGCTTTAAAACTATAACTCTATACTTTACCAGCAAAACATAAAATGACACAACCCATGTTGCGTTGGTTGCATAGATTTCCTGCAGAACCTATCCTACCTATGAGAACTGCCTCGTTGGTCTTGAGGACGCAATCGCGACTGCTGAGGGTGGGGACCTGGGTTCGATTCCCGGGTGAGGGGCGAAAGTGTGATAACTTATCACACAAGTTGGCAGTCCTGTGCCTCGGTGCGCACGTTAAGCCGATGGTCGTGCGTCTGACCTTTCTCCGCGAGACTGAGAGTAAAGGAACAGGGGGTGCACCTGTGTCTGCGCAGGCGCAGTGCGCACACACTTCGTGTGCATATCATATCTCCCGCGCCGATGACTAATCTCTGTTGAGACTGGCCACCGCTGCGCCGCGCGCCGTGTCCGATAACGTGGAGGACTATTTTATTATTCAACCTACGAATTTTAATAAGTTTATGTTTTACTTTTCAGAAATTCATAAACGATTTGCTAGAAAAGGCGAAAACACTGTAGATTATGGTACCAAATCTCACGGATCAACGCGCGAAGCTGACTCGTCATCGCTACCCTTAGATGTAATTATTATAATCATGTCCTAGCTCGTATAACATGTGTGTTGTGCCGCGCGCGCCTGACGTACATGACATATCATCGGAGGGAGACGCACAGCGCGCGCCTCTAGCCTGGCGCTGGCACACTCCTATCATTTTATTGTGCTTATTATATCAATTTCAATGAATTTGTACCAGTAGATAAATATGCTAAATGATGATTGGACATGTTGCGTTTGAGCTAGGTAAATGGCAATTGAGAAAACGGCTCCCTCCAGGCGTCATTATTTGCCGGGCGATGTAGCGCCCGTTAACAGGTGTGTCATCATTATTAGAAATGTATGCTCGTAGAATAATATCACTATGTTGTGCATGTCGTAGGATGATCGATTGATCGGCGTCCGTCTATCAGCACTATCCACCTTAGCGGTTCAGATAAGCGGGATTTTAGCAATGATGAACAGCTCAGTAGATTACAAAAAGCTGTCGAAGATCCCAAATGTTAGGTCCTACTACTATAGATCATTGCTAAGAGCTGATTGTTTTGATTATCTTACGGCACAACCCTGTTCAGTTTACTCAAGAAAGCGTTGGTAACCGTCACCGAGTCACCGCGCACCGCAAGGTTCAGTAACCAGTACGCCGTGCGACGCTACCACTGCTGCACTGGCCCGCTGGGTGATTGTGAACAGGCCTTCCGATTTGCTGCAACAGAATACATATGTAAGGGTGCGTCCACGTCCAGATTACGTAAAATGTTACAAAACCTTCCCTATATAACACGTCTACATTCTCAATTGAATCATGTTAATAACATGCAATGTTAGTATGGATGCACCCCAAGGAAGGATATTACTGTTAGATGTATAGTTAGCTTACTATAATATTAGTATAATTACAATTGTACATGACTAGATGTGTACGTGTGTAACGTGTGTGGTGCAGACGGCACGGCGCGTTCTGTGAGCCGGCAGGCATCGTAGCGACAGATATGCGAGAAAATAGTTTTAATTTGTAAGAGTATTAAGAGTGCAATATAACGCTTGTTTTATGTATCGGATGTGAGGAAAAGCAATCTGCTGCTGCTAATTATGAATGTACATAGTGCGAAACAGCCATCGGATGTGGTCTGAAATGTAATGTATAGCTACGTAAATATTTGGGAGTCCGTGAGTGGCGCACCAGCACACCAGCTCAGAGCGCCGTACAGTCAGCCTACATGCTTTTGTAAACTAGACCCAGTATTTTAATGTTTATGGGGTTACCTACTGTGTAGTAAAAGATATAATAAAATAAATATCATTCAACGTATAACCCTATATTTGGTGTCGCGCGCAGTAGTTGAAAATCAAGAATGCTCAGGCGTTACGTGCAGGATGTGCTTTGAAGAAAATTCGAGAAAGGAAAGCTCGGAAATAGTCTTACCATAAAGTCCTGATTTTCGGTATTTTTCAACCCCATCGGGACTTTTCGCCTCAGGGTGAACTTTAAAAAAATAAAACTGTTAGATTAAAACTGGTATGTACAAAAAAAAAACGTTTATTTCAATTACAATTGGCATTTCGATACATAATAATGAAGATCACCTTTTAAGCAAGGAATTGCTTGTATTAGGAGACTCCGCACTTCCACTTGTTATTTTTAAGCAATTGAAATATATACATGACAAAACAAACAAAAAAACAAAAATTAAGTTTTAAATTAAAAAACAAAAAGGTAAACTTAAAAATTATTCAAACAGCTCTGAAATAAATGAGCGTTATGTATAAAAAGGCCAGATCACGCGTGTACTTGTGGTATGTGTATCATGAGTGAGTGTGTGAGTTGGTGTTGGTGTGAGTGTCAAAGTGAGGTTGTATGGTGGGTGAGATAAAGAATAAATTGTAATAAATTGCTAGAGCAATGCTTAGTTCGCTTTTCGAACGACGTGTGGACGAAGTGTAGGTCCAAATGTAGGTTGTCGGTTAGCGCTGCGACATTGTCGTGGCATCGACAGAAGCTTATTTGTCTTCATTCACTAACCTTGGGCACAGCAACCCAAAAGTAGCTAATTTTGGTTATTGAAAAGTAGAAACAGTAGACAACATCGTCGTAGGTTTTAGTTTTAAGCCAGTCAATCACAACTTTTTACAGTCCCGGAGCTTCATGGAATATATTCGTAATTCTTTATTCAGCAAGTTGTATAGATAAGATGATTGCCTTGAGTGTTGTCTTTTAGCGAAAGCAGATCTAACCTTGACCGTTGGAGCGGCTAAGTAGCTCCTTCTACTTTTTGGCTTAGAGGGGTCATACGGAAGGCATCTCGGCAACGTTAACGACACTTGGAACACCATCGTTGTGTACATTATCACACCACACTATAGAACAATATTTGTATTGGGCATCATATCCAGTTAAGTATAAATATTAAATGCGAAAGAATAGAGTTCTTGGCCTAAAACGATTACTTAGAGTCAAGCCTAAATACGGTCTGTGAATCTTGAGCCGTAGTCGAGTAGTAGTAGTAGTCAAGTCTGCGCCACCGTGGTATACGCTTGTCACCTTTGCATTGACAAGCTGAAGTCTCTGTCCTGCCACTGTGACGTGAGCGGTGTGCTGGTGGGCGCAACACGCCATGTTGAACATAGTGAGTACGAGTTGCGAGTAGCGGCTGTACTAGAGCTAGTCTCCGTCGTGTTCGCGGTCTCCAGATCGAAGCACTTTGTAATAAATAATTTTAATAAACTTGCTCATTTTATTTGACTTCCCTTTGATTTAAAGCGCCTCATGTCATCTTGTGCGAGCGTCTCCCTGCACGTTGAACTGCAATGTCCCTATCAGTGGGAGTTAGACTCGGGAACCTCGAGAGAACAGAGAACCCGGGAGCCTGTAAAACTGCAGCTAGATTCATAGGGTTCCCGATGATTTCGTCAGAATGAAAAAAATAGTATTTTTTTATAAAAGTGGGGAAATTTTGATGTGACTCAGGTTGGCTGGACAAATCTTCAAAATAGCTTGCATTTAACTAGGTCACTTTATGTGACGGCTAAACACCCTTATTTCAGAATTTGTGACGCTACAGAATCTTAGATAATCGATCGAAAACGTGTCCAGCCATCTTGAAAAACCACTTTTCGCTGGTCTCTCAATCTCGGTAACGGAAGTGATTTTGACGACTTTTTGCATATCAACGGACGTCACATAAATTTGTGACGGGCACCGAGCTAAAAGTTTTGTGATAAGTACAGTGGTTTAGTAGAAAAATGCAAAAATCTGTGTCCAGCCATCTTGAATTTACCTACGTATAAAACTTATGGCTGGCACTTCCGAATCTCAATAACGGGGGCGTTTTCGAATATGGTTCCTTTACTAATACTTGGTGACGCAATGTGTGACAGTAATAACGTTTGATTTATGGCGTCACATGTAAGGGTTTACGAGAAATCAATAAAAAATGTCCAGCCAACCTGAGTTCAAGATGGCTGGACACATGTATCTCCACTGCCTGATGATCTACGACCTTCGAAATGTGTTCAAAATGTTGTGACGGGGACGATAATGATAACCTGAAATTGTGACGGAGAAACTTTGCGTAGTTTCAAAGATATTGATCATTTAAATTTCCCCATACAAACACTGCAGTAGGGTAACCAATATTGTAGGTTTTATGTAGGACAAGTATATTTTAAGGTGTTTTCTTTAATGGACGAAAATCCGTGTATTGGTGATACTAATACGAACAACTGTAGATATTTAAATCAATAGAAGACAAAAATGTAGAAGTGAGGAAGGGGGGGGGGTGTAATTTTTAAATGTTATTGATTATTTACGTGCAGATATCTATTATTTTTAGTAGGTATATATTATGTCAGGAGAACTAAACTAATGCTCTGAAGGTATTTAAATGAAAAAATAATGTTTGCTGTAAATAAAATCACATTTATTTATTTGTACTTCTACAGCGTTTTTTTCTTGAGATATTTTTTTTAGTTTTATTTGCGTCCAATATTAAATTACTCATTGCTAATTTAAGTTCCTCATCTAAAAATTCTGATGAGTCATAATAAAATTATCTAGTCGGTGTCGAGTTAATTTAGTTCGAAATTTTTTTTTTTTAAGGTCTTAAAATAATCTTCCGTAGCAGAAGAAGACGGAGCTTTATTCTTATTTTTAAAAATAGGACACATTACGTTTGACCACAGTGGCAATTTATTCAAAAGTCTTTTGAGTAGGGCTATAAACATGGGAAAGTACAAATAGTTATCTACATTACCGGGTTCACATTTAGCGACATTTTCTTTTTCTTTATTCACCTGTTCATTGAACCAATGTAAAAATATATTGTCGTCACTAATCTCATCGTTGTCATTATAAAGAGAAATTGTATCCTCTGCTGGGTTATCAATTAAAGTATTAGCAACAAGTTTGTCAAGTTTGTGTTTCGTCATTTCAAAGACGCCTGTACTTAAATCATCCTTCGTATATGTCTCAATAAGACAAACCTCAATTAGGTTCACAATTATTTCCTTTATTACTATGAAGAATCAGATCTCAGAATCAAAATCAAATACAAAGCAGGCGTGGATGCTACCGGCCAATTAATCGATTAAAAAGAAATCCTTTATTTATGTAAAATTATGGTCACCTCACAATATTAATGGATGTTTGTATGGGAAAATTTAAATGGTCAATATCTTTGAAACTACGCAAAGTTTCTCCGTCACAATTTCAGGTTATCATTATCGTCCCCGTCACAACATTTTGAACACATTTCGAAGGTCGTAGATCATCAGGCAGTGGAGATACATGTGTCCAGCCATCTTGAACTCAGGTTGGCTGGACATTAAGTTTTTATTGATTTCTCGTAAACCCTTACATGTGACGCCATAAATCAAACGTTATTACTGTCACACATTGCGTCACCAAGTATTAGTAAAGGAACCATATTCGAAAACGCCCCCGTTATTGAGATTCGGAAGTGCCAGCCATAAGTTTTATACGTAAATTCAAGATGGCTGGACACAGATTTTTGCATTTTTCTACTAAACCACTGTACTTATCACAAAACTTTTAGCTCGGTGCCCGTCACAAATTTATGTGACGCCCGTTGATATGCAAAAAGTCGTCAAAATCACTTCCGTTACCGAGATTGAGAGACCAGCGAAAAGTGGTTTTTCAAGATGGCTGGACACGTTTTCGATCGATTATCTAAGATTCTGTAGCGTCACAAATTCTGAAATAAGGGTGTTTAGCCGTCACATAAAGTGACCTATTGACCTAGTTAAATGCAAGCTATTTTGAAGATTTGTCCAGCCAACCTGAGGCACATTTTAAAACTACTCAGTTTCTCCGTCACAATTTCAGGTTATCATTATCGTCCCCGTCACAACATTTTGAACACATTTCGAAGGTCGTAGATCATCAGGCAGTGGAGATACATGTGTCCAGCCATCTTGAACTCAGGTTGGCTGGACATTTTTTACTGATTTCTCGTAAACCCTTACATGTGACGCCATAAATCAAACGTTATTACTGTCACACATTGCGTCACCAAGTATTAGTAAAGGAACCATATTCGAAAACGCCCCCGTTATTGAGATTCGGAAGTGCCAGCCATAAGTTTTATACGTAAATTCAAGATGGCTGGACACAGATTTTTGCATTTTTCTACTAAACCACTGTACCTACTTATCACAAAACTTTTAGCTCGGTGCCCGTCACAAATTTATGTGACGCCCGTTGATATGCAAAAAGTCGTCAAAATCACTTCCGTTACCGAGATTGAGAGACCAGCGAAAAGTGGTTTTTCAAGATGGCTGGACACGTTTTCGATCGATTATCTAAGATTCTGTAGCGTCACAAATTCTGAAATAAGGGTGTTTAGCCGTCACATAAAGTGACTTATTGACCTAGTTAAATGCAAGCTATTTTGAAGATTTGTCCAGCCAACCTGAGGCACATACAACAAATACAACCCTTTAAGGTGAATGCTCCAACCAGCCCGCGAAATTCAAAATTTCTTGCGTTTTTTGCAATTTGCAGGCCAGTGCTAGGTTGTATGTTGATTAAAATATTATTCGCGGCTGTAAGACGTATGTAGTTACAGAATTATAATCATCAAAATCACCAATACAACCCTCCAAGTTCATAAAGGCGTAGGAACAAGAAAAAGTCATTCCTACAGCTTTATGAACTTAGCGCGTTTTATTGATGATTATAATTCTGTAACTACATATGTCTTACAGCCGCGAATAATATTTTAATCAACATACAACCTACCACTGGCCTGCAAATTGCAAAAAACCCAAGAAATTTTGAATTTCGCGGGCTGGTTGGAGCATTCACCTTAAATGCCTTCAAAATAGTAGTGAGTTCAGAATTATATCGATAAAAACTGACTATTCATTTTTTTACTATTTTTATTTCTTTAATAAACGGTAAAATACCACCAATATAATATACAGGAGTTTTATTTTATCCCGCTGTCCTTCTATAATGATGTGTCAAAATTTCAGCGTCCTTTATCATTTATATCCACAATTAAAAACAACAATCGATAAAATCAAGTCAATACCATCACAGCACTATGTTCAATCATGAAGTACTTTTTTGTCGTCATAAGATGACTGTGGCGTGGCTGGCACGGATTTTAAAATTTGCTCGCTTCTGCACTAGAGGTGCACAACCGTTATTTATTAATAATATCGAAATAATAATAGAGATTTTATTTTAAAACTTGGTTAAGTAGGACCTGGATAAGTGAGAAACCTCCATAACTGGAACTCATGCTGAGGTCCGAACACTTTGGCACTGAGTTACCTCTGTTAGTGGGACGAAGCAAACCTCTATATCTGGGATTCGTTCTTTCAATTTTATCGTCATAGTTACCTCTCTAACTGAGACAACGAGTGAATTTTTTATGCATTAAACTCTGTAACTGAGATAACATCGTTTTGTTTTTAACTAATTTTGAGCATCAATGACCTTCAGTTTAAGTTTTGCTTTACTATCATACGGATGTTTAGGTAAAAAATGCCGAAACGAAGGCTCAAATTGTTATCAGTACGTGAAAAACTGAAGTTAATATCCGTTTAAGAAAGTGGGAAGACACGCGATGAAGTCTGTGTCGAATTTAAGATTGGAACCTAGCCACCAGCAACGACAATAATAGTCAATTATTTTCACACATTGTTATTATTAAAATTTAATAAAAAAAGGTGCACCTCTATTTAAAAACTTTCCGCGTATGACGTCAAAGGATTGTCACGAATAGATGTCTGTGGCGTTCCAGGCACAGACGATTTGACAGTGTGATAGGGATGGGCATTATGATTTATCGATAATCAACTGACACCGACATTTGATGAGCAGGTAAATAGTTCGGTATTATAAAACTTTCATGATTGCTCAATTATAAAACTTCAATATCAACGTTTGTATTTAAATTTTGTAGAATAACTTAAAGAAATTATCTATAACGTAGGTTACCGTTCAGGTCGATATTCTTGTTGTATTGCCTGTTAGCTACATCACTAGTGTCGTCCTATGGAGACTGTGGCGTGGAGGGCACTATGTTTTTCGAACTTTAGAATTGGTATAAGTTTTTGTCATTTTTTGTAAATATACCTAGATGAAATATAAAGAAAGAAGGTCAATTAATATAAATAAGAATGAGTCAAGGAACATAATTAGTTAAAGAAATACCCAAGAAATTTTGAATTTCGCGGGCTGGTTGGAGCATTCCCCTTATGTTCATTTAATCCCATTGAATAATATACATAGGTATATAGAGATAATTAGGACTACACAGTAAGATAAGGTTTTCTAAGCAAAAAACCAAATCAAATCATCATTTATTTGTCAGAACATGGTCGGTATGTACATTACATCATGGTCTTGAGTTTATAATTATTGTCTCATCAAATTCTACCACATGGGCATGCAAATGTTATCTATACTTATAATAAATCTGTAGAGAGGTCAATTCTGTACATGAAATATATTTACAAAATAACTATCGGGGGGTGATTAGTGATCGATACTGATGCCAAAAATGCAATCAGTAAAATTTTTGTCTGTCTGTCTGTCTGTAGGTTATTTATAGAAAAAAAAAACTACTCGACGGATTTTAACGAAACTTGGTACAATTATTCTACATACTCCTGAGCAGGTAATAGTATACTTTTCATCACGCTACCATTAATAGGAGCAGAGCAGTGAAAGGAAATGTTGGGAAAACGGGAGAAGTTACTTGGTTTTTTTAGCTTCCGTCGCGTGTGCAGCCTTAATGGTTAAAGCTACATAGAAATCATGTATAACGGAAATATTCCACATAAAATTATATAAAAAATATCCCAAGACAGCATATGTCTATCTTTTATAGTTGACTCACAATAACACGTGTAACTCCCGATAGCTTAGCAGTTCGGAGATTTGTTATTATTATATTTGTTTACTCTTACGTTTATAATATTCTCACTCAACCCCAATTAAAAAAAAAAACATCAGTTATTCTTCGAACTCCTGGGCAGGTTATAGTATACTTTTCATCACACTACAATGAATAGGAGCAGAGCAGTGTAAGGAAATGTTGGGAAAACGGGAGAAATTACTTGATTTTTTAAGCTTCCGTCGCATGTGCAGCCTTAATGGTTAAAGCTACATAGAAATCATGTATAACGGAAATATTCAACATAAAATTATATAAAAAATATCCCAAGTCAGCATATATCTATCTTTTATAGTTGACTCACAATAACACGTGTAACTCCCGATAGCTTAGCAGTTCAGAGATTTGTTATTATATTTGTTTACTATTACGTATAATATAATACCAATAACACTCACCATCATCCTTATTTTTTTAATGAATATTAGTACCTATTTAATAAAAAAAGAATCATAGAAATCGGTACAAAAACACCAAACTTATACATGAAATATCTACGCTAACAAGCCATCGCGCGTGAATAGAGAAGCAAGCTGTAAGGATCATTTTTGCGTAACGGTTGCCGCGCTCGACACGGCTCGCGGCGGCAGAGTATAAAAGGGGCGGGAGGCGAGTGTCTGCTCATTTAATTTATATCCTTAGTTTGTAAGCCCTGGCTGGGGGCCTTAAAGTAATTTTTGGCCACCACAGGATTGTCCGGTTAAGCAGCTTCAACCTTAGCGAGTTGTTGCGCTGCGAGACGCCATACCAAAAAAAAAAAAAAAAAAAAAGCGCAAGCTTCATTCAATATTTGGCTGTTGATGCGTTCAGAGTGTTGGACTTTATTGACAGACAATAATTGTTATTTTATAAACCGTGCTTATCAGCGCGACTTTTAGTCTTTAAATAGTTTATTTTAATTTCTTTTGTTGTTATTTTATGAATTAGGTTTAGTTTTGTTTAAATTGTAAACTATTAATAGTTGCTATTTTTTTTTTAAGTGAAGTAGTAGTAGGTAGAATAGAAGTAGAAGTAGTACTCATAGACTTTTAGATAAGTACTGATAGGTTAGTTTTGGGTCATTCATGTTTATTTTTTTTGTATTGAGTAGGTAAAAGCGTAGGTACTTTTTCAAAACTATGAGGGCGAAGGCACACGGCGCGTTGCGGCGCCGCGCCGCGGGTATTTCACCGAATCAGAACGCTGCTAGCTTAGCCCGCTGCCCGCTGATACGGTGAAATCCCCGCGGCGCGGCGCCGCAACGCGCCGTGTGCCTTCGCCCTGAGGGAGGACATCTGCTAATTTTTTTTCGAAAAACGACGGAAACGCGGACGAAGTCGCGGGCAAAAGCTAGTAATATAATAATTTTGCGGAGCTCTGCAGAATATGCTTTTCTGCCTAAGAGCTGTATTGGCTCTGCGTCCGCGTAGCATGTCATTTCGCCTGTTAGGTACGTTGTACCGTATACCACGTGCGTGTACGTTCACCCATTTTCATCAGCTGATCGGTATCTCATTTGCGATATTTTGTGACCTACACTTGCTTGAACTTTTAATAAAACAATTCGTTATTTGTGTTAAGTTTATTATTATTAATTAATGCTTATTTACTAGAACAATTACGTAACAGTTTTAGTACGCCTTAGAACAGGCTCACCAGTCTTTTATTAGCTATACATACAGAACACAGAAACATGCTGATAAGTGTTCAACGACAAACTACTAAATTTTAGAAGTTTCTTACATTTGAATAATACAGACGTCAGAAGTCGTAGACATAACAATCTTTTGGATGAACAGTTGATTGTATGATTGGAATAAATAATATGCTCCATTCGACGAGTATCTGAGTCTGATCACGTTGCATAGTGCGGTACGTGAAGCAGCTCGGCGCCTGGAGGCGCGGGCGCGTGCAGCGGCTGCAGCGCGTCACGCAGCTCCACGTAGCGGCGCTTGAACTGCAGCCCGCAGCCGCGCGAGCGCCGGAACTCCAGCAGCGTGCGCGCGCCGCCCGCATCGCCGCCGCAGCGCATCGCCCACGCGCGCATCTTCAGCTCAGTGCCGCATTCTATCGCCATCTATCAGCACAAGGGATCGGTTAGCGAGCCGGCAGCAGGCGCCGGCGGGGGCCGAGGGGCGCGACTCACCAGGCGCGGGTGCAGGCGGCGCCACACGTAGCCGCGCTGGCGCAGCGCGTCGCCCAGCGCGGCCATGGCCTGCGCCTCGTCGCCGCGCAGCCACACGCGCGTCATGCGGCGGCCGAGCGGCGTGAGCGCGGCGTCGGCCGGCGTAGCCAGCAGCAAGTCGTCGGCGTGCGCCGGCTGCGAGTAGCTGATGAGTGCGTCCATGTCGGCGGCCGACAGTTCGGCGGGCGCCTCGGCCGCGTTCGGCTGCGAGCGCCAGGCGCGCGCCGCGCTTTCTGTCGACGGGAAAGATCGGGAAATTCGTCTCGATTTCGATTCCAGCGACGGGAAATCGATATTTAGGAATACAGTAATAAATAACTACACGAAACAAATATTTGTGGTTACTTCGTTTTAGCAACATTATTGTTCAGAGTTTAAATCGAACACTAAGCGAAAATGCATAATTGCATCGAACGCAAGCATGCACATTCGCTCGTTCACAAAAATGTGTGCAAGTTCGCGTTCAGATCTGATTAGAGACACCGTGTACTCGAAACCATTACCATTGTCTTGTAACTAAGTGTTATAGTAATTTAATATATAGCTATTTCCCTTAAAATTCAAGACTAACTTTTACCACAAACCATATCCTACCAATACGAGAAAGACTCTTATCTAGCAGGCCCCAACGAGATTTATCAACAGATGATAGCTTTTCATAAAGACAGTATTTTGTACCAGGAAATAAATAAGATATATTTTGTACCTCGACAGTTTTTTATTTAATGACGTTTCTATGAAGTGTCTAGCTAGCGGGCCCCATTAATGATTTTTTTTTTTTTTATTATACTTTCAGATCGCCTAATAGTGCTTGGAGTTAGCAACTATTATAGTACCTTACAAATCCAAAATTTCGACTTTCTGTGAGCTATACTTTAGAAGATATTCGTTATTTAGACAAACGCCCAGCCAGCGGGCCCCTTTTTAGGGTTACGTACCCAAAGGGCAAAACGGGACCCTATTACTAAGACTTCGCTGTCTGTCTGTCTCCAGGCTGTATCTCATAAACCGTGATAGCTAGAAAGCTGAAATTTTCACAAATGATGTATTACTATTGCCGCTATAACAACAAATACTAAAAATTAAAAAAAAATATTAAGGGGGCTCCCATACAACAGATATGATTTTTGGCCGTTTTTATAGATAATGGTACGGAACCCTTCGTGCGCGAGTCCGACTCGCACTTGGCCGGTTTTTTTAAATACTACTCTTTTATTCCTGCCCTTGTCCCATGTTATTTGGGGTCGGCGCTACAATATCTTCTAAAGTATAGCTCACAGAAAGTCAAAATTTTGGATTTGTAAGGTACATAATAGTATCAAGCTCCGAATGCTATTGTATGATATAAAAGAGTAGCATTTAAAAAAGGGGCCCGCTGGCTGGACGTTTATCTAAATAACGAATATCTTCTAAAGTATAGCTCACAGAAAGTCGAAATTTTGGATTTGTAAGGTACATAATAGTATCAAGCTCCGAATGCTATTGTATGATATAAAAGAGTAGCATTTAAAAAAGGGGCCCGCTGGCTGGACGTTTATCTAAATAACGAATATCTTCTAAAGTATAGCTCACAGAAAGTCAAAATTTTGGATTTGTAAGGTACATAATAGTATCAAGCTCCGAATGCTATTGTATGATATAAAAGAGTAGCATTTAAAAAAGGGGCCCGCTGGCTGGACGTTTATCTAAATAACGAATATCTTCTAAAGTATAGCTCACAGAAAGTCGAAATTTTAGATTTGTAAGGTACATAATAGTTGCTAACTCCGAGAGCAGCAGAAAGTATAATAACAATAAAAGTAATCATAAGGGGCTCGCTAGCTAGACACTTCATAGAAACGTCATTAAATAAAAAACTGTCGAGGTACAAAATATATCTTATTTATTATCTTTAGGTACAAAATAATGTCTTTAATGAAAAGCTATCATCTGTTGATAAATCTCGTTGGGGCCTGCCAGATAGACTCACACGAAAGGAGTGTTAGGTCTCCATAGCGCCAAGCACTACTTTCTACATAATTTTTGTCGTTCCGTCGCAAAAATAGAACAAAAGTAAAACTTAGAACGTCACGAATAGAGACTGGATTATATACGAACGCGTACTTGCATATTTTGGCTATTTTAAAAGTTATTTAGTTTAGCCAACATCGGCGGATCGTACATTTTTTGAGCATGTATTTTTTAACTGATGTGTCAGAGGCTCAGAGGTCATACAGACCTGCAAGTGACTTCACTGGATGTAGAATGATCGTTTTCGATTATAAAATTTTTCAAGAACAAAAAAATATTAACGTGTCGTGTGTATGCTCAGCGATATCTTCGCCAATTGTGATGCAATTTTGATGATTCTTTTTTTTTGTTTGGAAGAATATTATTCGCGGTGGTCGTTTTTTTGGTGAAGAACTGATGCTGATCTTAGGAAATATACAACGGAACTCTTCAATAATAGACAGCAAATCTGTCGTGATTGCTGCAATCGCTTGGATGTTTATTGTTTACACAACATCATGACATAACATCACGCCTGTAAGCTCTGAGGGAGAAAGCAGATGTGTCCAGTACACATAAATTTCGACAGTTAGGTATGTAAGTTCCATTTTATTGGGGCTAAGCCTATTACCATAAAATGTATTGTTAACAATGTAAATAAAAGCATAGCAAATATTTGTATAGAATATTACAACTAAAAATGGGAAAGAAAATACTTTTTTGCAAAAAATTAAACCGACTTCAAAAATACCTAACTTTAGCTTCAGAAGTTGGTGACTTGTTTGTTTGATTGAGTTTTTTTGTCACAGACTTCTGAAGCTAAAGTTCAATTACACCTTAAAGGGGTATCAGTTATTTCTGTTACACTTTGTGTAAGTAGTAGCATAATAGAAAACATTGCTCTTTGTTACAATCCCAAGATCCATTGATTATTTGAATAACCAAAATCATCATTTTCTTTCTTATCCCAATTTACTTGGGGTCTCGTCTCAGCAGTCACCCCCTTTTGAGCCATATCATCTGACTAACTAAAATAAACGACTTATTGACTGTCAGATTAGGGCTAAGGAAAAAGAGTGAATGATAGGGTGACCGGCTGACCTCTGATAGGGCAGAATGCATGAATGAAAGAGTATGAGTTGCACCGGAGCCAAGTAACATTGGACATGGGAGGAAGACAGTGCGTTTGCCATCGTTTTACCTAAATAAACCAAGATATTTGTCATGATCCTATTAAAAACTCGAATGATTCCAAAAACGGTCTTAGATCTTTCGGCAATGATCGATGTCTCTTGCAATCGTGCTAGGAATTACACTTAGTTACGATTTCTCAAATTATCCTAGGACATAAATGTAACACAATATGATTTAAATAAAGAGTTCATAATAACTAAATAGATGAACGACGAAGACGCAGATAAATACCCGGAGCCGATGCGTTGATATTGCGACGGCGCGGTGCTTTGGTAATCTAGCTTTATGAGCATTAGTCACGTCACGGAGCTAAATCGCCAAAGCGCCGAGCCGCGACGAGTCGTCGACGCGGCGCCGCGCTAGCGCTGGGCGACCTGCTGCGCTGGGCGAGCTGCTGCGCTGGGCGAGCTGCTGCGCTGGCTGAGCGAGGCGCGCGCCGTGCTGAGGCACCAGGCGGCTCCGAGACCGGACCCACTCAGAGTCACCTAGTACCTGACACGGCCGCGCGCCTGGAGCGACGGGGAGGCGCTGCGGGGCGGGGCGGGACTCACCGGTGGGCACGCGCGTCCATGGCTGCTCCAGCAGCGCCGGCAGCGGCGCGCGGCGCTCGGCGTCCGGCAGCAGCGCGCGCCGCAGCAGCGCCAGCGCCGGCGCGCTCAGCTTGCGCCAGGGCCCGCGCGGCGCCACGCCGGCGCCGGTCCACGCGCTCCACGCCGCGTACCGCTCGTCCGTGTCGCACGCGCGCTCCCACGGCAACTCTTCGGACACACAGCACGATCTGTTAGGAATGGGACTGGCGGTGCACACCGACATACAATGATCGACGCAAGCTGCTCACCCGACGACGACGAACATCCCCAGCGAAGGTGCGTGCGCCGCGACTCGTAACTTCGGTACCATAACTTTAGGGTCTGCGAACACGCCTACAGCTAGGATACCAAAGAGACGAGCCGCGACGGGTGGCGGTCGGGGCGCCGGCGTCGCAGCGGCGCGGCGGCTGTGGAGCGAAGCGCTAGCACTACTCACCGCCGGCCAGCATGGCGAGCAGCACGAGCGCGGCGGCCCACAGGTCGGCCGGCGGCGCGCGGTAAGGCCGCTCGGGCGCGCGCAGCACCTCGGGCGCGGCGTACGGCGCCGTGCCGCACACGCGCGACATGAGCCGCTCGCGAGCGCCGTGCCTGCAACACGCGACCGCCCGCTGCCGTCACTACGAGTCATGGTCCAAGATCCCAGGACCGCCATACGTTACTTATTTTCTGATTAAAAAAAAGTGTGGTATCAAGTAGTGTTAGTATGCTGTCTAGTCTAGTCGCCCAATTGATGCATATCAGGTGCAGGAAATTGGTGTGTAAAGTCTGTTTTTTAATCTCAGAGACTAAATTGACACATGCAAATGTTAATCTTACAAATAATGTTGCCTGCTCTTTTGAATAGTGTTGTATCTATGATACCGGTTTGTTGAATCGTAACTTTTTATATTTAGTAGACGATTAGAAAAAAAATTACAGATGTCACTAAAAATAATAAAACATTCAAATTGAATGAGTAGGTTCGTACCTACTCATTCAATTTTTGAGCCTTTTTGAAGAAGGGCTTCGTCAAGTGACCCCGAAGCGGTGGAAAGACTGTGTGGCTCATGTTATTAAAATTGAAGATGTAATGTGTCTTCTGGCAGGCCCCCGTCACTCCATGTACTTGCGCGCTATAAGTGCCTACCGCCCAGCCGAGCGGTCTCGGTCCGCCGGCGGATCAAATTCAGTGCGGTTTTCGCAAGCGAAGCGCGCGCACGCCGTTCAATTTTAATAGTGCTGTTCGTTCGTACGCGTATTACGATGCCGTGTGGTGCCTTATGTGCTGTAGATGGGTGTAAATCAAGCAAAAGAAGGGATAAACACCTAACATTTTTCCATTTACCTGTCAATGATTTCCATTTACCTGTCAATTTTTTTAAGTTGGTTAAATATTTTATAAGTAAATGATAAAATTTTTAACTGCCACATAAAAGTCAGAACATATTCACAGTTCTCAATAACATAGATAAAAAGTTATGTTAATTTAATTTTATCGAAGAGGCAGCCCTGCGATTACTGTGGAATCGCGCGGTGCGAAGCAATCACTGCTGTACGCTTGAGCATTTAGGCGCATTTTAGCATACAGTGGTTGTTGACGCGAGGGAGTAGGCAGTTATCGTAATAGGTATTGGAAATTTTCTACTGAGTGAAGTATCTGGACTAATCTGTGCTTCTGGGCCATATAGTCGACGACATTTCTGATCGATATATTATGAAGAAGAAGTAGGTGGCGAGTCTGATGATTCAGACATGAAGTCATCATCGGAATCTGATTAATAATAATAAAAAAAGCTATTTCATGCATTAATAGTTTAAAATATACATAGATTTAAAGTAAAATAACATGAATGCATGATTAATGAATACATGTAATTAATTCATTAAAAATGTATGTTTCACAATATTACATCTATATCTACTTTTGTATTATTTCGTTTTAAATAACTACCTACACCTTTTATTCAGGATAACTTAAAAAAGTAAAAAAATGATACTACTTGATTTTATTAACGGCAATTTACGGTAGTGGCTCATCACAGTCATCACTATTTAATAATTGCAAAAAACTGGCAACCCACGTATTGTCAATTTAGTCTCTGAGAATAAAAAACAGACTATAGGTGGAAATTTAACCATTTATTTTGCTTTGTCGGCGCGGATATAACGTCAAAGTATTTTTTATAAATTTTTGATACGCATTGTAAGCAGTCAGGACAATTGAAGGGTCGCAATTTAATCATTTTTGTATGGGTTTAATAAACCAATGCGCTCATACAGCGACATTTTCATTGTGTCTGGGGGATGTTTGGCCGACCTACGATTGGTCTGGCTCAAAATAAGTTCTGAAATGATTTCCCGAGTATCAATATAAAAATAAGTCTCAGGCAGTTCTCTCTATACTCACATTATTTTTCCATACTTTTAAGTGCCTGGCCAAAATTCTGTCAGCGGGATGCAACTGGCAGTGTTACTTAATAATAATTTTCTAACAATCTTCCATATAAAATATTAAAAAATCAGCACTCGGGGTTTTAAGAAAAAATATTATTATTTTTACGAAAAACTCCGCCAAAGACGGTCCCAAGCCCGTTTGAGAAAGGAGGAGGGTTGGTTGCGGGACGACATAACCAGCCGTAAAAAGTCAACGTCGAGTATCGGGCGACGGTAAATAAACCTGACTACAACAGACAGTGAAGGTAGGAAATGACCTTCACGACCCGCAACTCTGCGGACGGTGGTGCAGAACTGGGGACCTTGGCTTGACCGCCCGGGTCATGAGGTAGCAACCCTCTATAAAAAGACTCCAATCCTAAGGTGAGAAACGCGCTGAAAGGATGCATGGCTTGCGGAAGAAAAGTTCTTAGCGTCAACTTCAACGGACCTGGCTAACGTTGTCGTATGGTGCCTTACTGAGGGAATGGGCGTTACCTCTCGGCGGACTTTTTAGATCGACCCTACTCGTGGGAACAGAATGATGAACGAAATACAAAAAAATACAAACTCCAAACCAAACTCAAACAACATGGTACAACAAACGTTGCACAATAGCATATTTACTAGACAAAGAGCCAACTCGATTGCATCAATACCTTCAACACTGTGTGGACAAGAAACCATTACCAACACGTCAGACAACGAGCGACATAAGATAGAGGTGGACACACAAGATGACTGGCAAAAAGATAGAGCATTTACTAAGAGAGCTAAAAGAAAAGAAACAAGCCCAATAAATAATGATGTTAACAAAAAGCAAAAAAATAACAAAGATATAACAATACCAACACATAACAGATTTGAAATACTAGATGATGAACCACTCAACCCAAATATACAAGAAAAAGTATACATACTAGAGGTGGGCGCCGCGCCGCGTCTTGCGCGCCGCCGCCGCCGCCGAGCATTTGAAATTTAGCGCCGATAGAGGCGCGGGCGGGGGCGCGGCCGCGCGGGCCCTGTGAATCCGCGTCCGCGCAGTACGCGCAACGTCAGTCGCCACGGCACGTTCGCGCTAGTTGCTACGTACGCTCTTGACATCGCTTTAATACGATAATTTGTCAAAATGTCGTCCAATTCCAATGTAAACAAAATCAAAATAAATCAGTGCTTCTGATTATCCATGTTCCGATTGCGGTGAAACTTCCCGTGATCTATCAGAGCCTCCAACAAGGTCCTCTTCGACGCAATCTTTGCTGACAAAATTATTTAAGAAGCACAGTAGTTTCAGCGACGAGGCAACGGGAACAGATTTTTCTCAAGAATGCTGGAGAGACATAGCTTCGGTCGATCCCACAGAAGTGGAGATTTTGAACGAAGATGTGCTTGCCTATTTAATTGGCGAGAGAAGAAAAATGTGTTCCCAGGACTTGCTGCGCTTGCCAGGACTATTCTTGCAATTCCAGCTACAAGTACGCCGAGTGTTGGCGGCGGCGACCTCTGCTGGCGGCGGCGACCTCTCGCGTCCGGCCCTGGTTCAAGCCATGGTCCGGAGCGAGAGGCAATGGGAGGCCGTCACCTCCTGCGAAGCAGTCATGCTAGCGAAGGAGGTGGCGGAACGTGAGAGGGAGAGAACCTCACGTCCCAGCCGCCGTGGGAGAAGCACCGGGCGTCGGGGGCCACGTGGTGGCTCTCGGCCACCGTAGGCGCGGGCCTGTGGACGGTGAGTAATGGGCTAGCTCGCCGTCCGTCCGTCTTATGACGACAGGCCGTGTCACCGGCGCGTTTGTGTTCCACGCACGCCTCAAAGAGCTCATCTCTTTCTATCGGCAAGGGCCGATGCCTACCAGGGCTGCGGGACTGTTTGAAAGAGATACCGCGGCCCTAGAACACAAAGGGCAAAAGAAGGAACATGGATGGGTTTTAGTCAGTAAAAGTCTGACACTCCCTTCCGCTCCGCCCAGAGCGGGAGGAGTCATTTGATGATTTCACATCCCAAAAAAAAAGTACGCCGAGTGAACGTGTTTTTTCAGTAGCAGGATTGGTTTTGAACGCTTAAAGATCGCGGTTGAGCCCTACACGCGTCAACAAAATAATGTTTTATTTATTTATTTATTCAATGTTCATACATGACCATTATAAATATTTTAAAAACATTTAATTATGTATTTTCCTGATTTTTATTTTAATTTCTACCTTTGATAGCTTTAAAATATAACACTTAAAACAAAAATTCTTTTTTTTTAAAAAAAAACGCCCGCGCCGCGGCGTGGCGCCGCCGCGCCGACCAGTTGCGCCCGGCGCGCCGCCGCCGGCAAATTTTTGGTCGGCGCCCACTTCTAATACATACCCAAACCAGAACCGATATTCGTCACAGGAGTACTTAACGTAGCACCGCTCAAAGAAGCTATGAACAAGTTCCTGGAAATTACCTCGTATACGATGACCACACTCCGATCAGGTCATATAATCAAAATCATGCCTAAGGATATACAAACGTACAAAATCATCAGAGAAAACTTCATCAAAAACAACATTTCGCATTACACATATCAACTGAAATGCGAAAGAGCGTATAGAGTCGTACTACGAGGACTACACTCCACAGAGGATACAACACAAATAGCAAAAGAGCTATCAGAAAAGGGACATGAAGTAAGGCAAGTAGTCAACATCTTACACCGGGCTACAAAAGACCCATTGCCTATGTTCTACGTGGATCTAGAACCAAAACACAACAACAAAGATGTTTTTGAAGTCAAGAACATTAACAATATGAAGGTGACAATAGAAGCACCGTACAAGAAAAAGAGCCAAGATATCCTGCAGTGTAAGAGATGTCAAAGATTTGGACATACGAAAAACCAATGCCATAGACCGTTCAGATGCGTTAAGTGTGGTGATGAACACCCCACTAAGACATGCGTTAAAAGACCAGATACGGATGCCACCTGCGCCAATTGTTTGGAAAAGCATCCTGCCAGCTATAAGGGCTGTAAAACTTACAAACAATACAAGGAAAACATTCTCAAAACTACACTAAAGCCAAGAGAAAAACAACAGGCTCCAAACCACACATATAAAACTGAAAATTGTATACAGAACCCTGAACTGCCGAACGGATACAAACTAAATAAAACATACGCAGAAGCTATAAAATCAAAAATTAAAACGCAAACACAGACAGCAGGTAGCGCTGAATCCACAAATATTAACCAACTATTGGAAAATATGTTTGAAAAAATGCAACAAGCAATGATGGCGATGATGGAGAATTTGATGGAGAAAATGATGAACAGTATTGTTCAACTAGTCACCAGCCTCGCAAAAAAATGACTGCACGCAACCTCCGAGTTATAACTTGGAACGCCAACGGCTTGACGGAAAGACGTCGAGAACTTGAAATATACCTCGAATCAGAAATGATCGACATTGCTCTTATATCAGAGACAAGGTTTACCGCTAAAACTCATATAGCATTTAAGAACTACACTGTATACACAACCAACCATCCATCTGGAAATAGTCATGGTGGCACAGCAGTCATCATAAAAAATAATATCAAGCACTACCCCATGGAAGAGTATTGCACTGAAAAAATCCAGGCAACATCTGTAAATATAATAAATAACAGGATCGATACAATAATCGCAGCTGTCTACTGTCCCCCAAAACACACAACAACTGATAAAGATTTTGAAGCATTTTTCTTAAAAATGGGTACAAGATTCATCTGTGGCGGTGACTGGAACGCTAAACACACACACTGGGGTTCTAGACTGATCAGCCCAAGGGGAAGGCAACTAATTAGAGTAACAGAAAAAATGAGACTAGAACTTGCGACGAGCAGTAAACCAACTTACTGGCCAACAGACAAAAACAAGATCCCAGACTTATTAGACTTTTTTGTTACTAAAAATGTAGACAATAATTGCATAAGCACGGAATCGTCGGACGACTTAAGCTCAGACCATACCCCAGTTATCCTCAATATCAACACCATTGTCACGCTTCTTGAACCCTCTCCACGAATATATAATATGAAAAGTACAAATTGGAAAATATACCAGAGTGTTGTAGACTTAGAAGTCAATTTGACAAAGAGGATCAAGAATGTGGAAGATCTTGAGAATGAAGTTGAGCAATTAAACATCGTCATACATAAGGCTGCCAACAGAGCAACGCCAGAGGCCAAAGGAATCCCACCGAAGCATAATGTTTATCCTAAGAACATAAAAGAAAAAATACTGGAACGACGAAGGCTTCGGAAAATATGGCATACCACTAGATATCCAAGAGATAAGAAACTCTTCAATAATTGCTCCGAGGAATTGAAAAACTTAGTCAAAACCTTAATCAACAATAATTTACAAACATACTTGGCATCTCTATCCCCCACTCTGGACACCAATTACTCTCTATGGAAAGCCACCAAAAACCTGAAGAAACCTAAAACTCAAATGCCACCTATAAGAAGCAATAATGGAAATTGGGCAAGATCCGACCTGGAAAAGGCTACAGCCTTCGCCGAACACCTCAGTGGTGTTTTCCAACCTTTACCAGATTCCTGTAAGGATCATACGAAAGAAATAACAGAGTACTTAGAGTCAGCTACACAAATGTGTCTGCCTTTGAAAAACACAACCCCCAAAGAAATCCTACGGGAAATAAGGCAACTCCAAGAAGGCAAAGCACCGGGATATGACCTCATTGATGCAACGCTCTTAAAACACTTACCACACAAGGGAATCATGGCACTCGTAAGACTCTTTAACGCCTGCCTACGACTATCGCACTTTCCTGGGCAATGGAAGATTGCGCAAGTAGTGATGGTACCTAAACCAGGGAAACCACTACAGGAAACAGCCTCGTATAGGCCTATAAGTTTACTACCGGTTACCGGGAAACTGTTGGAAAAGATACTGCTCAACAGAATGAAAGAACACCTAAATAAAGTGATCCCAAGCCACCAATTCGGATTCAGGGAAAAACATGGTACAATCGAGCAAGTCCATCGCACGGTAGACACCATCGGGAGATGTCTAGAAAACCGTGAATACTGCTCTGCCGTCTTTCTAGACATTAGCCAAGCATTTGACAGGGTCTGGCACGATGGCCTCATGTACAAAGTAAAGAAGTCGCTTCCTCACTCATTCCTGCATATTCTCACATCATACCTCAACAAAAGAACTTTTCAGGTCAAACTCAGAAACGAGTGCTCGGAACTCTACGATATAAACTCAGGGGTCCCTCAGGGCAGCCTACTCGGACCGATACTTTACCTCATCTATACTGCAGATCTTCCAACAAATGTAAACACAATGACTGCAACTTATGCCGATGATACTGCCTTGATGTCAACAAGTACTAACCCAGAAACTGCTTCGTTACAACTGCAAGCACATCTGAATGAAATTGAAAAATGGCTTAAACAATGGAGAATAAAAACCAACCAAAGTAAATCCACACATGTCACCTTTACTCTTAGGAAAGGAACTTGCCCACCAGTAAAACTAAATAACCAGGACATCCCTCAAGACGATCATGCCAAATACCTGGGAATCCACCTTGACAGGAGACTTACATGGCAAAAACATATCTGGTCCAAACGTAAGCAACTAGACAGCAAACTTCGCAGCCTCTACTGGCTAACCGGACCCCATTCTCAGTTGAACAACGATAGCAAGATGATGGTGTACAAAGCTATCATCAAACCAATATGGACATATGGCATCCAATTATGGGGTACAGCCAGTAACAGCAATATAGACATACTTGAGAGATTCCAGAGCAAAGCATTACGGGCTATGTTCAACATCCCAAAGTGTATAAGTAATAGATACATGTACCTAGATCTCAACATAAGGACAATTAAGCAGGAAATAAGTCTCTACAGCACGAAATACCAAAACAGACTTTCAAAACACGTGAATGAACTCGCAACGGCACTAAGTGGAGATGGCGGCCTGCATCACATGCGTTTAAAGCGAAGTGACATCCCCAGTCTGAGCAGCAGATTCGCATAAGGAGAAAGAGTTCTGGGAAAAGGAAAGGGACTCTTAAAAACATAAAAAACATTAACAGATGAAAAATCGAACAAAAGGGTGGCTTATTGTTTTCAAAACAGATTAACATAAAGCAGAATACAACAAAAAAAAAAAAAAAAAAAATTATTTTTACGCAACTTTAGCAGCTGATATCTTAAAATTGGCCTTCGGCACAAGTTAGCAGGTTTGCAATTTGCATACGTTCACAGTACATACCAACACCACTTGATGCCACACATTTTGTTAATCAGAAACAAGTAACGTCTGGCGGCCCTGGGATCTTGCTTTATCACACTACCCGTATTTTAGCGTACATGCAGCCTGAGCATTTATCCTTAAATCATTGCTACTTTAATAAATGATTCTTTGCGAAATCAATACGATTTACGAGCAGGCCGCGTTTCCACAAGAGATGTGCGGTGCGAGGATGCGTAGCGACGCTGTGAAACGGTGAGCAGATGGACGATGCGAGCTTGTATAGCGGGCTCGTTTCACACTGACTCGCGTAAAGATATAAGTATTTATTTTGTAAATCACGAGTATGTACACATTATACAGGTCTAATAAATAAATGAAGGTAGAATGTATGATGCATCTACGTGTTTTGCCTTAGGAATGGCGTACAAAAAATATTGGGCTTAGACAATAGGGTAAACATAATTAAAAAAAAAAAATACTCTGTCATTGACGCGTCCGTCCCTAGCACACATCCTTCCCTTGTTTTGTCAAAACCTCGCTCCCTGAGCAGTTTCCACAAGAGCTGCGCTGAGCGAGGCTAGTTAAATGAAGTGATGAGAAGATGCTAAATATTTTGTGACATTCCGAACAAGAACAGAAGAGTAAAACAATCATTCCCCACTTTATAAGTAAGGTACTTACTCAAAAAATTATGTTTACTTATAGGTTTTATTTCAATATTTTGTAGGCGTATTCAAATTACAGCTTTTTAGTACAGTATCTGAGTTAAAGCAAGTACATACAGTCGAACTTGTTTTACTATGACCCTGAAAATAAATAATATGCAGTCTAAAGTAATGTTAGTTCTAACTTCAAACATAATGATCTGTAGTAAGATTGTGTCTCCTATCTATTAAAATATTTTTATAATATGTATCTAATTGGACTGGACTGGACCAAATAATACACCAAAATAAAAGTATCTAATGTTTTGAGCTCAAAAACTCAAATGGAAGTGGGCAGACCATGTGGCAAGACTAATGGACCAGAGATGGACTGCTAAAAGTAACTGTGTAGCGGTCCACTAGGTAAACAGTAGAGGTAGACCATTGACACGCTGGGGAGATGAAGTGTATAGAATAGCTGACCCATTGTGGACCAAAGTATCGCAACATCTTTGGAAGAGGACATTTTACCCGCACTGGGGTTCCAGCAGATTGAAATAGTGTAATTTACAAACAAAACTGGAATATAACAATACTTATACCATATAATTTAACCTAACCATATTAAAAAAAAGAAACAACACGAACATTAAATCTATGTACTGATCCATAATTATTAGGATAATGTATAATTTGCAGGAAATAAATGGCTTTTTATTTTATTTATTTATGTACCTAATTACATTATGTTAAAATTTTCTTCGATACAATAACTATTAGGGGAAACTAACCCAATTATGCTCAATCTGTCAATTTCGGTTTTCTTAAGCTAACAATATAAATAGGGGACTATATTTCTTGTCACCAAAATTTATATTTGTCATCAAGTTGTATCACCTAATAAATAGATCTATTGCCACGAAATATTTTCGTTCTCAGATAAAAAAAAAGTGTTCCCAGGTATGAATTATCAAATTAATGTTAATATAGGTATGTGTAAAATAAGAGATGGATTACCAATAAAATGTAGTGCATTAGATGAATATAAACTTCGTTCTTAAAATAATAGTTGTACTCAAATAATAGCTTTGTGCTCAGAATAGTAGATCTGTCACCAAATAAATCGATTATCGATCCCTGACTGTGACTCCTTTTTATTTGTTATTTTGTCACCAATACAGTAGTTACATTTTATTTCATTCAGTTATTAAAATAATAGTATTCGTTACCAATTTAATACATCAATTTATAATTTTAATGAAAATATAAGAGAGACAAATTGGCAAAAATTGAAAATGAAAAATTAAGGGTTTTATTTACTGCTAGAAATTTTATTTAAATATATTTATACTACGTTTTCCTAGAACCGTAAAATATGGAAAAAATAACTTTCTTTATGAAGGGGTCCAAGTGTTTTGGCAAATGAAATCAAAGAGTGGAAAAGTATTAATATTTACAAAAGAAAACTAAAAGACGGTCGACGTCAGGGGCACCCCGAGGTTCGGTTAGTTAGGTTCCTGTAAACCCCCTGCAGACAGAAATAGGAGCCCCGCGCAGCGAGGATCCGTCGACCTGCTGACGGAAACGCTAACCCTAGACGGTCGACGTCAGGGGCACCCCGAGGTTCGGAAACTGAAAAGTCCGAAAACAGTTAAGTAGTAGACTCTTTTGGTTTAAACGATGATGACGACAACCCTAAATTTTTTTTGGAACTTTGTGAAATTTGCTAGTGACCTAATATTATGATTTATTGGTGATCTCTTTAAATAAATAAGTTTGCTTAAATACTTATTAGGACAAACCTATTATAATACATACAAAAACATTTATTTGGTACAACAAAATCATGGTGATATAGGGTCTACCCTATATCACCATGATTTTAGGTGATTTATTGTGGAATTGATTTTATATTGTTTGGTGACTACATTTTGGTGACAAATCTACTATTTTGCGGACAAACCCTATTATTTAAGAAACACAAAACTAATTAAATTGGCGTAGCTTAAATGATACCCATATAAATACAGCAATACAGATCCAGTGTTAATCTCAATTGAACAATATTTATTCATAATCATGATAATAATACAATCATTAATCATTTGGTTGTTAGTGTTCAAACATGAATAACCTAAAAACGCATGAGTAGATGGCAAAAGACAGATCCACTCAAATCGCGTGATTTTGTCCTTTAAAGACTATCGAGTGATAGACACCGAACTGCATGGTCTTATTCTTATCATAACACCTGACCAAATTACTGTTTGTACCAGTTGAATAGAAAATTCAAGATGATGAAATAATACTGAAATGGTGAGGGTTTAATTTTGAAGTGTTCTGATCTGAACAGGCTTCAAAGTAGAATATAAAAAGTACCTCACCTGAATAGCGTCGCCATGCCGAAGTCAGAGATCTTGAGCTGGTCGCGGTTGTCGAGCAGCAGGTTCTCGGGCTTAATGTCGCGGTGCGCCACGCCGCGGCCGTGCAGGTACTGGAGGCCGTCCAGCAGCTGGCACCAGTAGCGTCGCGCCTCGTCCTCGCGCATGCCCACGTCCGGCTCTGCACACAGTCGCGATCAGACAGGCTCGCGCGCGCTCTCACCCGCCCTCGCCCGCGCGCTCACCGATGCGGTCGAACAGCTCGCCGCCCGGCGCGTACTCCAGGAACATGTAGTGCAGGCCCTGGTGCGTGCGCTCGCCCAGGCAGCGCAGCACGTGCGGGTGGCGCAGCGCGCGGTGCAGCGCAGCCTCGCGCGCCGCCGCGCTCCCCGCGCCGCCCGCGCCCTCTCCGCGCACCACCTTCAGCGCCACGGCGGCGCCGCTGCGCGCGTGCACCAGCAACCGCACTCTGCCACGGGACAACAGACGTCAATTTCAGACGAAGCCGGCAACAGCGTATTACAGCGAATTTCACGTAAGTGCGAACGCAATGTGCTATTGTGCAAACTTGTGCGCCGAAAATACAAGGTTGTCATAGAACAACGTTCGGCGGCGGCGGCGGCACTGACCGCGCGAGGTGGATAAACTTTCAAGGATGCGCCGAGCCGCCGTGACTCGCTCGCCTCGTGTTTTTTCTCTTACCAAATTGCAGTGTCGATCTAGTTCCGTGTTCGCCTACCGTACGACACAGGACAGCAGCGAAAATCTGATAGATTTTGATGAAATACTATTCCCATGTATATAATTTACATTATATTTTTTAATTCCTATTTGCCTCCTGAAAAACGAAAGTACAGAACCATTCAAACCAACCATCACGTTTAGGTACTCCAAGAAATAGGCAGCTGTGACAGACGGATGGATAGACCGACGAAGGGTGCGCATCATCAAGCCGTGCCTGATTAGAAGCGATCGTTATTTTGTCCCTCCTTCATTTCCTCCTGCCACTCCACCCTCTAGCCGCCGAGACGCGTTCGTCGAAAAAATCAAAGCGACGATCAATAATATGAGGACACAGCCCAAGACCCTGTGCAAATATGTGGTGGTCTTAGTTATCCCCCAGAAAGGTACTACTGAGATAAATACAACCAGGCCAAGGACTCCAAATCCGTCAGCTGTTATTGAGGTGTGACTGATAAACATACAGACCCTCGGGAGATATGTTCAAGTCAGCTGTGGGACAGATCAAAGAGCATCACTGCATGTTCTGCTTACTTAAGACCTGTATTTACTGAAGGTGTAATTCTGAATACACATGCATGTGCAAAACTTGGGCCAATCTGTGCTCTTCTGAGAGACAATATTTCAATATTTTTTGTGCGTAAAGATACATACAGTCTAAGTTAACTTTAACATTCTCTACTCTGATGAAAGGAATATTCTTGACAAGATCAGCTTGATTCTAAAGATGTCCATCCATTAACCACTTTTGATTATTTTGCCAAGGTTTACAAAAGCTTATTTTAGTTTATTCCTGTTTTTTAATTGATCATTTAACTTGAGTTTTTAACATATGGAGGTTCTATATTCAACCAAATGTATTTTCTTAAAATAACCTTAGTCTTCATAGTTGACCAAAAATTGTTTTGCTTTTTTGAGGTTCAATAATATTGTTTGAATCAAATTAGTATTGCACAGAAAAAAGCTGAAATAATTCCTGGTAATTGGTGGTCAAACCTATAGACTGCATCAATCAATACGAAAGTCCATACTTTGCTCCAGAACCCAAAATAGCTGATGCTGACATTACAGCTGCTAAGTTGTGATGGAACTGTGCAGTGGGTCAAAATGGCCGCTTTAGCCGAATCATAATAGGATAATTATGAATTATGTTTAAATTCTTAAAATGGTCATAAACGTACCTACTACAATGAATTGTCACCTTGTGACCATTTTACAAATTTAAACGTAATTCATATTATTATCCTATTATGATTCTGCTAAAGCGGCCATTTTAGACCCCCTGGTCACAACTGTGCATGTCAGATACCAAACAGCAGGAAACGACAATGCAGCAGGCCCAGAAGGAACTGGCGGGATGAGCTGCACTCTTTCACAAAGGATTGACCTACGATCACACAAGATCGTGAAAAGTGGAAGGAGGGAAGGGAGGCCTTTGCCCTGCAGTGGGACAATATAGGCTTATAATAATAATAATTGGTGCCATAATAATAATTATTTCCTTTATTCATTTTTTTTATGTAAATAATATCTTAGAAAAATGAGATAAGGAAATTATTGCTGCCATCACAGATCTAAACACAAATATTGTACAATACTTATTACAATACTATTGTACAATTAAATAAATATGTTGTTGCAGGTTGAAATATTGTAAAACAATTTCAGACGTGATGGATAACAAACACTAGTACAAAAGTAAGTACTTATCTGTTTAGTTTAAAAAAATATCTAAGGATCTCAGGAAAATCTTCTCTTTTATAGACAGGTGTATCTTCTATAGAATGATTCGTGAATACAATTGTTTCAAGTTGACGACGTGTTATATTATTGTATTTGTATTGATATAATGCCTTCTTTAGGAAGCGCCAGGGTGGAACGCGAAATAGCGCAACCACCAGAATGCCAGCGCAGTCCAAATACTGCGTAACAGCAGGTACTGCTCTTATTTATGAATAATTTCCTGAATGAAGACATACTAAGAACAAATCCACTTACTCGCCATAAGCACCTTCCCCCAACACTTGGGCGACCAGCCAGCCCTCGACGAACTCGGCGCCGGCAGCCATCGCCCCGCCTCGCGCTGTCACCTGCAACATAACGCACTGTCAGCACCAGCGGGCGCGCCCACACTCACATGCTACTGCACCGCTGAAGCCTGCACGCCGTTCACCGCTACTGCCTGCTACTGTACCTACCCAATGTTACCGCCGAACACGACCACGCCGCCGGGTTGCGGCTTTATTATTTTTCGTCATCGATTGATTCAAATAGTTGAAAATACGTAATCGTAAGATCGTATCCTTGAGTTTTAATCTATTTGACGATGAAAATTCGTTGGATTTGCATCAATCTGCCGATAAATGCGCTCTAAATGGCGGAAGGCACGTGGAGATGAGTGAACAAAGCGAAAGCCGAACGGCGCCGTCGCCTGTCTGTCGACGACGTGCCACACAATGCGATAACGGTAATCGTTTCCGAAATCGCGAAAATTTGCGCTAGGTTTGAAGAACTCTTTAATACCAAATAATAACTACGTAAGACTTCAATAATATTATTTTCTCCTGAACACTAACCTTCTAAAAAAGATCAATGGATCACACCATTTTGCCATTTTCTTTTCTTCAACGCCCGTCCGCTCACCAACCAATCGCCATTCGCTCGCTTGCTGATTGATTGTCGCTGATTCGCCAGCCGAATATCCGAAATCCGACCGAGGCGACCACAGAGGAGGCGACCGACGGCGGAATATCTACGAACAGCACCACAATACGAAATCCAGTTCGGATAATTAAAAAAAAAAACAATTTTTTTGCACTCGAATATAATTTATTACACTCAAATATTTCAATTTTCCAATACTTCATTACGTTGCCGCGTTGCTTGGAAGTTTTGGTTAATAAATATTATTTCCATGGTTTAGACTGACTACTAGAGGTGTTGGCCGTGGCAGAGTTGGAAAGTGCCAGACTAGCCCGCGAAATTCAAATCTAACTATATATACAGCTGAGTATCAGTTGTATGCTAAAAGTAGTTAAACGCATTAATTGTAATAAAATAATCATGTACTCACCGAAGTACATTAAAATCATCAATACGACTTAGCTATTGGTCGCAACAATCATGTTTTCAGATCATATTTTTTTCTTATTTGACTATACATATATGTTTCTGTATAATGTTTATATACAAGTGCAGCATGGTTCTTTCCGCGCTGATTTTTATTTCTATGGCGCTGATGCTGAAGATAAACATTTCTCGAATTGCCAAAGGAATTTATGGTGACAAAAGATAGTAGCGTTAGTGCCGACCATGGCCACGTGCCAAAAGAACCATGCAGCACTATAACTTGAAACTTGAGAGGGTTTCGCATAAAAAATTTAATCTATCATCGGTGTTAGTTTAGAAGAGAGCTGTATTTTAGAGCGCTTAGTATAATCATGAATGAGAAAAAAAAACCGCTACTTCACTTTGTGGGCAACAGGTTACGTTGGGCGAGTGTGTTGGTTGAGCCACTCGGCCAGGGTGCTCTAGGCCTTTTTACACGTTTTTGCCGTTTGTGGTTGTGGCACATCAAAATTCAAATTCAAATTCATTTATTTCAGAGGTACGTAACCCTTATTGCAAAAAATACAAAATCAATAAATATACATAGAAATCAATACAAATTAATTAATAAAAACAATAATTAATTACAATCTTGTTAGTCTCTTACGGGCGACACTATATGAGACTTGTCTGTCACAGCAGTGTCGCACATAAGCAGGGCCGGATTTAGAGGTCCAGAGGCCTCGGGGCAACAAAGGAGTGGAGGCCCCCTCGCCCCAAATAAAATGAACAATTTTTTTCAGTTGAGTTTTTCAATAAATAATTTATTGTGAAACCAAGTAGATACTCTTAGTATTTAACAAACACATATAAATATAATCGGAAACAAGAATTATCTGAAATTAAATTTTAGTGTTAACGAACGGAACCTTTCGAGCTTTTTTTGCCGAAAAATCGTTGATGATTTCGCTGAAATCCAGTTCTCGGAGTAAATCGCTTTCAATGCTCAGGAGAGAAAGCTTTGATAGACGGTTTTGTCCCATCGTGGTTCGAAGCCTATTTTTTATAATTTTCATTTTTGAAAATGAGCGCTCTCCAGTGCAATTTGATACCATCAAAACCAAATACATTCTCAATGCAATTTCGAGGTTTGGGAATGTAGCTCTGAAATTTTGATCTTCGAGAATTTGGTAGTAAAATAGTTCCGGCGATTGATCTTTTCCATAGTCCTTTTTGTATGAATCAATCAAAGACACAAATTGAACCAACTCATTACCAAGACTAGGCTCTCATCAGTCATCCGTATAAACTTTCACCAATGCCTCTGCTGCAGCGTGCAAATTTTCAGCATCCATCTTCTCGATGTGATTCAGAAATCCAAATTTCGAACGTACAGCTTCATAGGCATGCAATCTTTCAGTAAGAGAAACAAATAGCTGGTCAACCACTGGGATGAAGGCGGATACTTTGTATTCTCCTTGGGTGATAGATTTGCGTTTTGTGCTTTCCCGTTATCGAGCGGATTCAACCTCACATTTCTCGTTCTGGTGCGTGATTGTATATATTCATCAGTACCTATGGGATATTTTTTTGGCTGCTTCCTCGTATTTATCAAAATAATTTCGTTTGGATTCCACAAATGATTTCAATGATTCTATTGCATGCATTGCCGATTCAAGAATCATTTTCGGTGTTTGTAGCGTTGAATCGCTCCAAGATATCGTTCCAATATGTTGCAAACAAAGCGGTTTAGAGACCACTCATCTTCTGTAGAAGGTGCGTTGCTGCATTCCATGCCATGCATGCACGATGTCTTTTTGCTCTTTATCGGAAGATATGCTGGTTAGAACTTCTTCGATTTCCGAATAGCCGTTGACTAAGGCTTTCGTAGCTTCAGCTCGACAATACCAACGAGTGTCGCTGAGCTTTTTCAACACTAAAAACTGGCCGCTTTTTTCTCCGATAATTTCTCGATCAGAATTCGGTGTCGCTCTGTACTGTCTTTGAAAAACGTGTACAAATTCTGCACGAAATCAAAGAATTGAACAGCCGATGGACAAGAGTTAGCAGCTGCCTTTCCCACTAAATACAGAGAATGACCACAACAAGGTACAAACGCCGATAAATGATTTTTCTCCAAAATAAGAGCCTGCATCCCCTTGTATTTGCCACTAATGTTTGCAGCATTGTCATGTGATTGGCCGCGGCAATCCATGATCTCTATTTGATGGTCACCTAAAAATTTGAGCAGAGCGTTTACTGTGGCTTCGCCAGTATAACCGCAGTTTTGTAAAAAGGTAAGAAACCTTTCTTTTGGCGTCGATCCTTCCATATATCGAACAACTATAGTTAGTTGATCGATGTCAGCTTCGTCGGGAGTAGTCCACTGATACGGAATAATATTTCGATTTTTTAATCCTGGATACTATTTCAGTTAGTACCTTATCACCCATAGAACCGATCAGTTATTCGCAAATCGTAGACGAAAGGTAACTGACATGACCACTCCCTTTGTTTGCATGCTCTTTCAAATGGGTTGCCAGGATTAGTTCATACTCGGCTAGCAATTCCCCATTTCTTGGTGAGCCAACGATTTCATTGTCACCTCGAAAGGCTAATCCGCGTTCAGCAATGAATTTGATGGTACTAACGATAATTCTCAAGATTTTTCGCCAATACTCGATTTGTTGAGCGTCTTGCATCGCTAGCTCTTGATCGAAGCGTCCTGTGACTTTTCCCCATTGCACTAAACTCATTACTGATTCCAAATGAGTTTTCGAAATCTCATGTTCATAGAGACGATCGAATGCATGCTTCCAGTCACTGAACCTTCTCCACTGAGTATGTTGTTTTGAGGGGACATCAATTTACACGCATAACAATATATTTTCCCCGTACTTAGTTAGAGAAAAGCAAAGCCAGAATCGATTGACGGTCTCTTGATATTTATTGCGGCGTAAATATGTTCTTCGTACATTTCCGAACAAAGTTGGAATTATCTCGCGGCTGATCTTGATGAACTGAATTTTGCAGAGATACTTGATCGCAATTTTGAAGTCAAAAATAGGCTGAATAGGCTTGTAAAATCCGCAGAATATACTATAAATACCCCATCCGAACTGGCAATTTTTATACTATTGTGGCTTCACATGGACAGGTCCACAATAGTATAAGAGGGCACAAAAAACTCACACTCGCTCGCTGGTTGAAGAAAATTATGCTTTTGGCAAAATATATTAATAAAAGAATAGACAACAACAACATGAAGACGAAATTACGCACGGAAACTTAAATGGACACATTCTTTCCTCGATCATAACTCACGACTCGATTGTTATGTTGACTCGAGTGTATTAGCGTTCGACTCCTTGTCACGATGAGGGTTTTGTATGACAATCGAAATCGATATTCTTCAATAATTATACAAATAAATTATTATTGATCGACTATGATTTTTTTCAATTTCTTGCATGCAGTAAAGTTCGTGAATAATTGATGGCATTTAATTGTGTCACAATAATAATTATTTGCCTATCAAACTACATACCTTGCTGCATAAAAAAATATGAAAAAAAAATTACCAATTAGTCAATAATAATTGATTTGTTAAAGAATTGAAGAACACTAATTGTTCACATACTGCAATTAAATTATTTGTATTTATACAATATAAAAAAAAAATTCGAGACACTGAAACGAATAACCTCCGAGGTTGCAGGCAAGTACCACCCCACTCAGCCATTGAGCCATTGAGGTACTCCCTCAAGATGGGTAGTAAATTGGAAGTGCTTATCAGGGCCATTTGAGATTTTGATATTTCACTGATTGCCTGATTGGAGTGAACAAATATAGATCAATGATTTCTGTTAATATTTAAGATTAATATAATCAAATAATCATGTATGTACAAAGTACTGTAAGCTACTGTAAGTGTAAGAGCAAAAAAAATATCAAAGGAAAAGACGTTTATTAGTGTTTTCTAGTTGGAATTTGAAAGATTTTTTTTTCCGAAGTCTTTATTGTGGGGGCCCCCCGCTTGTGGAGGCCCCGGGGCTTTCGCCCCGGTTGCCCTCCCCTAAATCCGGCCCTGCACATAAGGACAGTCCAACCTATCAGAAATCATCCTCAGAACGGCATTGGAGCTGGCACGCACTCTGCGCACAAGGGACGCGCATCGCTTCCGCATGGTCGCATGGAAGCAATCCGAGTGCGCCCAAGTGAACATACCTGAGGCGCTGCAGTAGCGAGGCAGGCCCAAAACCGCCCTGAAAGCGTTATTAAATTGGACGCGGTCCGCGGAGGGTGTTGTAGCATTTTTGTGTGTAATTCGCCCACAGGCTACAGGTGTACATAGACGTGCAATAAGCTCTGAAAAGAGTTACCTTGACGCCATCTGAGCACCGTGCGAACCTGCGGGCCAGCATATTAACTCTTATGGATAACGCCCTCCGCTCCCGCTCCAAGTCAGCATGATCCCTGAGGTCAGCGGTGAGGGTGACTATATGCCCTAAGTATTTGAACTGATTCACCCTATCTAAGGGTACACTATTCAATCTCAAAGGTGGTACACAGTCCGGGCATCTAGTACCGCCGGCCTCAAAGACCATGTACTGACCAAAGGAAAGATACAGTCCATAAACACCGATCACTGTTTTTGTAATTTGTAAGTCACTATCAGGTTGTTAGGTGATGATTAATTGATTCGAGACCGTAAAATATGTGTTCACATAATAAAATCGCAGCGAGGTAAAAAGTATACTCATATTGAATAATATTGAAAAAAAAAAAATTGCTACCTTTTAAGGGAACGAAAGAAGTACCTTAGTGCTCTTCTATCTTAATGTAATGTCCTGTTTTGTACTTTGTGTGTACATAAATAAACGATTACGATGAGGTAAATTTAGTATTTTGTTTAATTTTTGTATGTTTGTCTGTGTACCATCCACCAAACAGCCAATGGAGAATGAAGAAGTAAAGTCACTAAAATTTGGCCGAGTGCACTCACCAAGCAAGCTCTGTCAACGTAAACTGGGGCATATTTTTAAATACAATTCACTTCCAAGTATCGCCACAGTTAATAATATCTACAGTAGTGTCTTCATATTAACGGTCGGAACTCGAGTCATTCCTACACGCCTCGAGTTAGGCATGCACTAAGCTCGCAACCAATCACGAATGCGCCGCACTGACGAATGAACGTAGTGATGGTTTAGTAAGCAGTAAGCGGGCATTTGTGAATATTTGATTGAAATAAGTACAAGTATTTACTAAATATGTTAACCAAGTTAAAATTATTAACCAAGTGAAAGATATTTACTTTTCTCCTTCTCGCCCATGTTTTCAAAAAGTATTTTTAATTAAACCTTTTATCCGAATGCTGATTTTTATACAATTAAATTTAATAATAATAAATAAAGCTTTCCGTCCGTCTCAGTCGAGGCGAAAATATCTCTAGATCTACTAATCAAAAGACACAACTTGTATTTTTATTGAACCTTCCTATTTTATTCACAACCATTTTTTTAATTGGTGTAAGCTCGGCAGCAATCAATCGCGTGCGTACGTACCGCCCGGCTGTGGGTAATTATTTCAAGGACAGGGCCGAGTCACAATACTTTATATTTTTATACTGTGGTATCGCAATCGATGAACCCTGCTCTCAATGTTGCTTGGTTCTTTTGGCGCGTGGCCATAGTCGGAACTAACACCTGTTTTTTAATAATTTCACAAACAACAAACTGGTACACAGTTTGTTGTTTGTATTAAAAAATCTATATTGCAGCATTACTTCCGAACATAGAGTTAATAGCCGTTCCGAATAAAGTGTGTCATCATTCTTTGACTTTGTGAAATATGGTAGTTGACAGCACAAACCTACATATACTTCAACCAACTTATCTGTGCAAGCGGGAAAAGACAGAACTAAAATGAATGTCCCAAGTTTGACATAGCGATACGTATTTTCTGCCTCTTTGATGGACGCAAGCACGACTAGTAGTCGCGCTTGATGTCCTGGGCTCGATTCCCGGGTCCGTAAAAGTGTTATTGGGTTTTTCCATCAGGAATTGCGCAGTAGCAGCCACGGAGTCTGGATTTATGCCCGGATAATGGCATTACGCTCAACCACTATTACGGGACTTAAAAAAACATAACTGGCGAAATGTTCACCTCTGTCCAATCCTTCGGGGATTACAGGCGCGATATAATGTATTTATGTAATCGTCATTCTCCTGTCCTAATCCCAATTTGTTTGGGGTAGGTGCAGCGCATCTTTTTCTTCCATACTTCTCTATTAATCGTCATCTTATCAAGCACCTCCTTTCTTGCCATATACCTCCTTTAATTCCTCACACAGTCTATCCATCGTTTCTTTGGTCTTCCTCTACTCTTATATGCATCCACATTCATACTCAAAACTTTCTTCACGACATTTTCCAGTTCCTTTTCCTATATGGAACAGACAAATTATTGAAAAAAAAAAACAAAACAAAAAAACTTGAGAGGTGTCAAAGGACATCCGGATGGAACGAAGTTCCTTTTGATTAATTAATGAAGGAATTGTAATAAAATTTTATTAAAAAAAAATATTAAATAGAAAAAATATATATACTATCTATCTATTTTTTTTAAATTTTATCTATATATTATCTATTTTTGTTTTAAGTTAAGTTAAATTTCCTTGTTTTGTCTTTTCTACACACTGTCTCTACATTTCTAATACATCTTTCCTGTCGCAGGTCTGCTGGAAGAAATTTCTTATGAAATAAGCAGTACCTTTGTGCTCTTCTATGTTAATATATTGTCCTGTTAAGTATCTGTGTGTACATAAATAAATAAATATATTAATAAAAAAAGCAAAAAAAAAAACAAAAAAAAATATCTGCTTGCTTTCTATAAGAGAGAGAGAGAGAGACAGACTGAGAAACATGCGCACACCACACAGCTTACAATAGCTTTCTACTTATAGCAAAAAGTGTCGTTAAAACTTTTCCGTCTTAATTTTTTCCGTCTAGCGCAACGCGCGATAAGGAACTGCGTTCCAAAACCTGACTGACGTAAAAAAAATATAATGCAAAAAAACAAGCATTTATTTATTCTAATTGGCAGTTCGTACTTTTTGAGAAATGTGAACACTAGCCAACTTATGCCACTGATGTACGAGAACTCCGTCATTTCTCTTTCACCTCACGTAAAAGACTTAGGTCTGTAAATTGACGGCAGTTTAAGTTGGAATAAACACGTGGCTCAGGTGAGCCCGAAAGTCTCGTTCTCACTGCGATCCCTCTACAGATTCAAACACTTCCTGCCATCTAGCACCAAACTCACTTTGGTCCAGTCACTAATTGTGCTTCCCATTATCGACTATGCTGATGTTTGTTATTCTGATCTTTCCCAAGAGCTTCTAAATAAATTGGATCGACTTCTCAACAATTGTATACGCTTTGTTTTTGGCCTTCGTAAATACGATCACATTTCTTCCTTCCGTTCTCAGCTTAAATGGTTGTCTATCAGACTCAGGAGGTCCCTCAGATCTCTGTGCATGCTCTTCACAATTATGAACGATCCATGTGCTCCCGATTACCTAAAAACTTATTTTAAAGTGTTGAGCAGTTCTCACAGTCGTAACCTTCGAGCTTCCAAGAATTTACTACTCCAAATTCCTTAACACCGCACCGGTTTTATGTCGAATTCTTACGCCATCTCTACTACAAAGCTCTGGAACGCGCTACCTTTTATAAGAAAAGTTCGTAACCACTACATAAGTCAGGATAAATAGCTCTCAATTTAGAAGTCGAGTCATGATAATTATTATTAGGTTTCTTGTCTTTTATTTTGGTATTATTTAAAATATTTAGTAGTTTATTTTATTTATATATGTGTATTAGTATCAATATAAGGATATAAATTTTCGAAAACAGGAAGTTATTTTTTTAGATGTTTATTGTACCTATCACAATGTTTTCTTATTTAACCCAAAGGTTGACCTTGACTGGTAGAGAATGCCTTGTGGCATTAAGTCCGCCTATGTACCACTATTGTACAGCTTGGCAAAAAAGAGTCTGACGCGGTGACAGTTGGAACTAATATCGATGATTGTGGTTACTGGTCAACTGCTAGTACATTATGTGTCAACAGTGCGTATATCCTAGTGGTTTTTCATAGATTTTTAAAAATTATCAACTTTCCTTGCGTAATTAACTATTTAAAATGAATAAAACTATTCGAAGCAGGGCCAGTGGCGACCTCATTTATTCCACACTCTTTTTTGCCAAGCTGTACATGAAGTTTGAATAAATAAATTTTATATTACATAAAAGTCGAAAAAGGCGGGACCCATTCCATTTTTACAAAATATTCAAATAGGCTCATTAATTTTTATTTATACATTTAGGGAAAACAAACAATAAAATGGTACAATGTATGTTGCAAGAAATATTACAGCATATTCATGCCCTGGTAACTTAGAATGTTTTTATTTATTGTGAAAAGCGCCATCTATCCCACAAACAAAGAACTTTTTTTTGCAGTGTTACCACTTGAAATATTTGCACTACTTGATAATATTGCTATTTTTCTTAAATTAGTCCAGTTGCACAGAAAAAATGATTTAACATCCAAGCATAAATTATTTTTTAAATATTATGTTGTTTTAATTCTGTATTATTAGTGATTTTTATGATGATAGAATCTTTACTGATTGTACACTGAGTCTCAACGTCAGAAAAAAAATACACCAGTATATTTGCTTGCCCTTGCGCAGTTTTTCGTGTAAATTTTGGTGTTTTTGTGTTTTTACGTTGAATTGAGCTTTAGTTCCTGCGTATAGTCCAGAAATCCAGCATAGATTGTACTTTGTGAAAGTGTTAACACAGTGTAGACATTATCTTTGTAACATTATGAAAGCAATGAAACTGATTCCATCTTCCTCTGGGCTCGAGTACATAATAATATAATAAAACAGAACCCAACAAAGACCTGGATAAACGATGGAAGGGTGCGAAACGAGAGGCAAACAGCTGTAGTAATTAATGTTTAATAAATTCATTCAATAATATATTTTTGTTTTATTATTCCTTCATTGCATTTACCCCATTACCCAATATATATTTATATTTCGTTTATTAGTTACCAACATGTTTTAGACACACAAGTTTCAAACTTAAACACACATAAAAAAATTGCAGATTGATGTGGTTCAACCCTAAAACATCCATAAAAATATACCTACGCATATTATTATGGACATCAAAACACAGTAAACGAAAGTGTGCGTTACGATTGCTCCGCCAAGTTATCCAAACAAAAAAAAAACTTCGCCAGAAAAATTGTCGTGTCAAAATCGAAAGGAACAAACCAAAAATTTGTCAAAGTAGCATTATAAAAGATAAAAGGGTTTTAAGTTGGCCGCGCAAACGTAACGTGGAGGATTGCGCGGCCATACAGATCTCAGCAACTACATGGGTTAGAGATCTAATTCTTTTCGTCAATTGAAGACTGGATTTGTCAAAAATTGTTGAAAAAAGAGTTAAGTATAAGGCCACCTTGGAAGTCATGGCCGTACAATCCTTCACTTGTTGTTTCTATAGTGTTGATTATTTCTTTGAAACTTAAGACTTCATATAGTAAAACTATTACAAGAAGAAAGGTCTTAATTTGTCAAAACTAACGAAAGCAATAAATACTACTAAAGTTTAGTTAAACTGATATCTCATTACCTATAATTGCTAGGATTTCGGTGTGAACATACATTTACTCGGCATTTTAACCTCGTTAGAATGACATATCGTTTTACCCTGAGAACAGTTTTCAACATGTGTAATCTTAAAAATGATGTCATCTCGTACAATGTTCGAGCAGGGTAACCATAATTTCGATTGGATTTGGAAATACGTCTAACTACAGACTAGCAATTATATTGGACGACATCTAGCTGAATTATAATTAAATAAAACCTTTTTAGTTCAAATGTAGGAGGTATTTTAAGAAACTAATTTGAATATTTTTAAAATTCAATGGCTAATTTAATTTGTATTTAATTTTGAAGTTAGCGTCTGCACAGGAAAAGATTAATTTGCTCATTTAACGATTTAAATTGTACGTGAGTGACACTCTATTTACAGTTGGTTTTTTAATGGCATGTTGCGGCTCTGAGGGTGGTGAGCAGTTTTAAGTATCTGGGTCACATTGTGACAGAACAGTTGCAAGATGACGCAGATATAGAGAGGGAGCGCAGAGCATTGGCAGTCAGACAGAGGGAATATGGTTGCACGCAGGTTTGCTCGATGCTCAAGAGCAGTAAAAATTACTCTTCAAGGCGTCCTGCCAATCGTTGTACTCGAGCAGTCTGTGGGTAACCTTTACTCGCCGGGCTGCTAGTGCTCTGCGTTTCCAATACAACAACGTCTTGAGGATGCTGATGCGGCTGCCTCGCTATTGTAGTGCGTCCGGAATGTTTGCGGAGGCAAGAACGGACGGCTTTCATGCGGTTATACGCAAGAAAGTAGCCTCCTTGTTGCAGCGAGTGCGAGGCAGTAGCAACAGTATCCTGCAGATGGTTGTATCTCGTGCGGATTGCCCTATCCAGAACAAATGGATGCGTATTGTGATGGGTTTTAACTAACGTAGTGCGTAAGGTATTACTAACACAATGTAATTGTAATAATTTAATTTAATTTATTTCTTTGTATTTCATTTTATTTATTTTGTATGGATTAATTTTTGATCTGAAATAAACTGATTAATAAAGCTAAGGGCTCGTTCAGACACGAGAGAACCGCGTGATTGCAAATCATGCGGTTTTGAACCGCCAAAAATTAAATCCGCAAAAAAACCGCAAAAAATTTATCTAACGATTCAAATAAAACTTAGTGTAAAATACACTGGACCGCAAAGAAAAAGGGTCGTATGGAAAATTTTCAATATCTTCAAAAGTACTTGACCGAGCTTTATGAAATAAAGACTAAATTAAAGAATATTTTAATGTGCTTAAATGAAAAAAAAAAAATGATTACAAGCTTTTTATTTTTATTATATGTAAACAAATAAAAATGATTAGTTTTTCCAGTATTTTCGTAAACATGTGGTTATAGATGTGCCGTTTTCACGCATTTTAGTACTTTGTGTTGCCTCCGCGAGCTCCCAATACTGCTGCTATGCGATTTGGCATACTTCCTACTAGGTTTTTGAGGCGATGCTGCGCAATATTCTTTCATTCCTCTATTACAGCTTCTTTCATTTCACGTAGCGTGATTGTCGGTGGATTCCGCTGACGTACGCGTCGTCCCAGTTTGTCCCATGCATGCTCAATGAGGTTCAAGTCGGGGCTGTGTGCTGGCCACTCCATGTGTGTGATACCGACTTCTTGAATATAGGCCAACATTATCTGAGCTGTATGCGGGCGGGCATTATCTTGCATAAAAACGGCATTCTCGCACATGTCCACTAGACATGGACCAACGTAGTCATTCAAAATTTTAGTGAGTAGTTTCTGGTTAAAGACATGTAATTCTCATAAAGAAATTACATTTCACTTACATGAGAACAAATTTAAATATACAAACTAATCATTGTCGGACTCACAATTAATCTGACGTATTTACTGATATTATTAGTTTACATTAGTAGTATAGTAAATAATTAAGTTTGTGGGTACTCCTAAAAATCTCAGTTGCGATACCATACCCCCGCTTTGTGATAAAGAGTGCGGTCTCGTTGTCACAACGCAGATAAATCAGTCAGTAGTACAACTTTTGTTTACAGCGGCTATTTTTAAGTTTTTATTTAAAATTATTTTAGGTAAGTATTCGTTTTGTGTTAATATAGTAACAATTATCTTTTATAGTTAATTAATATTGATGTTTTAAAGAACATGTTTTTAGTTTTCTGCAGTTAAAGTTCCATGTTGTATTACCACTAGCTCAGTGTGGCTTTCGGAAGAAATATCAGACCACACGTGAACAAAGCCTCTGCCGGAAGGCAATTTTTCTTCTATATACTCGTAGGCTTAGTTCTAGCGCTCTCCCGGTCTTCTGTACACTCTTGTCCTCCCGTCGTGCTTATATAAACAGAATCTAGACTAGTCTGAAAACATACAACTCACACAAACAACAACTACTCTTGACCAGATTCAGAGTTCAATTCTAGTGTTCTCTACCATTACTCAACCTTGAGTTTCTGTGGTGTCTTTCTAGTTTTGAACCATTTGTAGGTCTTAATAGCGAGAAACAATTATTTGAGAGAATAAAGAGATTATCATTACAATACAATTCACAGGTGTATTGCTTGCTCCTAAGTTTCTATCATTGTAAAAATATCACTTAAAATACAAACTTTTAACAAAATATTTTATAAATAAATTCTACTATGTTGTTAAATCATACATTTGGTGCAACTGGACACTGATGAAAGAAGAATAGCAAAATTATCAGTTAGTGAAAGTACCAAATATTTCAAGCAAAAAAAAGTGGTAATACTGCTACAAAGGTCTGGCGGATAGATGGCACTTTCACAATAAAAAAAAATGTTCTAAGTTGCCAGGGCATGATACTAGCGGCCCTTCCCGGCTACGCACGGGTGGACATTTTTTTTCTAGTAATAAATTTAGCCTATGTTACTCAGGGAATGTAGCATGTCAATGGTGAAAGAATTTTTAAAATCGGTCCCGTAGTTTTTGTGTTTATTCGTTGCAAACATACAAATCTTTCCTCTTTACAATATTAACAGTGTAGGTAAAGTTAATCCACAACGTTTCTACACATTACTTAGGTCACAGATACAGTTACAATTACTGCCTATTGACAGCAGGAATCGGCAAATCGGCATTGATATCTTTGTAAGTAGAACTTGGTCGATACTGATATTGTGCGTCACTGAGAGATATCCCAGGCTCTGGGTTGTCATGAAAATTTAAATGTTGGTCATATAATTCAAATCTGAAAGTCGGAAACAGATCTTAGCAGACTCGAAGAGAATATCGATTACTTAACAATATAATATATAACCTTACTAGCGACCCGCCCCGGCTTCGCACGGGTGCATGTATTATACAATAAACCTTCCTCTTTAATCACTCTATCTATTAAAAAAAACCGCATCAAAATCCGTTGCGTAGTTTTGAAGATTTAAGCATACATTGTATAGGGATATAGGGACAGAGAAAGCGACTTTGTTTTATACTATTTAGTGATAATCATGTTTTTTCTCCCCATTGCAACTAATCACTAAAAGTTTATTTTTTTGGCGGCCTAAAGCGAATAAGATTGTGTGTATGTTTGTTTATACCACATTAGATCGGGAATGTTGAAACTACCCAATTGTCTTTCGAAATTGTATTGAAAAAACAATACGGCGGCGGCGCAGAGATTTAAGCTTTGCGAATGTTTGTTGCTCAAATAATAATCCAGCACTTTACACTTTTACTAGATACAGAAACATTTGCAACAAGATACCGAATTTGAGAAAAAAGAAATTAACAACGAACAACAACAATTAACCCAAAGGTTGACTGGTAGAGAATGCCTTGTGGCATTAAGTCCGCCTATGGACCACTATTGTACATGAAGTTTAAATAAATAAATAAATAAACAACGCAGGCATTAATACTTAAAAAGTCTGGGCAGCCATTAACATAATATCCAACCTTATTAATAAGAAAGACAGCTCTTCTCAATTATTAAATATGTCAGCTACACCACTGCAAGCCTGGCTAACAAATTCTTTGCAGAAATTGGTAAAAACCTAGCAGAACAAATTAATAGTCTCTAGGCCAGCTCCTGAAGTACCACAGGCAATCAACAACAGCTTGTCACATTCTATGCCACTATTAGCTACGGACGAAAATGAAGTTGCTAATCTTATACTGTTCCTACGAAACAACTGGTCTGTGGGGTGGGACAGAAAAGTTTAACATACTGTCACGGTTTCGGGCTGGTAGATCTACTTCCGATGCGGTTCATGATCTGAACCAACTAACTTTGTAGTCACAAACATGGATGGGGGCAGAAAGACCTGGGTTTCTTTCTAGACCTTGCCAAAGTGTTTGACACTGTTTCTGTACCCATGGTTATTCGCAAGATGGAAAGAATAGGCATAAGGGGGGTCCAACTCAAACTTTTTGATGACTACCTGAGTTAGCGTACCCAGTTCGTTATGATACATGATATCGTCAGTGAAGAGTGCACCGTCACCTATGGGGTGCCACAAGGTAGAGTACTCAGTCCGACTCTCTTTCTCATGTACAATAACGAGCTGGGTATGCTAACTGTCCCCAACGATTTTGACGGGACTTTTACTGGCAGATAGCTGATGTCATGAGGAGTAACTAAAGCTATGTAGTTTTATTTTAGAATAACAATTAGAGTTCCGTGCAAAAAAAATTAAACCCTTGAAATTAGTAACAAAATTCGATTCAAAAAGGAAAGTATATTTTTTTTAATAATAATTTCAAGCGAACGAAGGTTACCGGGAACAGGTAGTATGAAAATATATACGGCACTTGTAACAAAAATACATTTTTTCAATTTATTTATGTTTGTTCCAGCTAATCTCCGAAACGGCTGGACCGATTTTGACGGGACTTTTGTTGGCAGATAACTGATGTTATAAGGAGTAACTAAGGCTACTTTTGTTTTAGAAAAAGAATAAGGGTTCTGTGCAAAATATTAAAAGGAAAGTAATAGTTAGGAAAGTAATATTTTTATTTAATAATCTCACGCGAACGAAGGTCGCGGGCATCAGCTACTTGTTACATAAATAGTAGGTATTAAAAAGGGAGACGACGGTATTAGTTCCCATTTTGACCGCGGGTTAAAAGATCCTTGTACAAGTTCTCTGTGATTGTCATTGAACATTTGAAGTTTTAACTTTTTGAACGAATGAGTATCTAGAAATGAGAATATTCATTATTGTGTTTGTTGATTATACATACCTGACTAGGTGACTTGTTTATGACTCATAGTCATTCATAAAACAATTATTGTTCTCTAATATCGAGGAGGCTAAAATAATAAATAACATGGTAAATAAAGAGCAATACATTAGTGTCGAAGTAATTGTAAAAACTAGGTACATAGACTAAAATGTGAATTTGTTACAGGCTGGATATTCAGAAGATCAACTGGCAGGTGAGTCGTCAAAATCTGTTATCTGCAAGGTTGGCCATGCTGGTGGCTTGCCAGCAATGTAAACAGTAAGCCCGTGCTGCACTCGAACCACTTAGTGTCTCGTGCAGTGAACGCAGAGAGGCGACTTGCGTTGTGACACTCGCGCATAAACCGTGACTCATGTCATGTCAATCAACGTCTTACCGAAAGCGGTGGCTGTTACAAGCGCCCTAGTTTCCTTATAAGGTCTGTATTTTAAAGCGATCCAGGTGTGTCGCCTGGCCCGTCGGCCTCGCTCGCGCGCTGGTTCGCTTAGTGCGTCGTCACACGCCCTCGCAACATGTTCATGTACGAGCCGCCGACTAAGCTGAAGCTCACCTCTGTGGAAGGTATCCTCTTCCTCGCCATCTGTGCCACGCCCAAACTGTATTCTTATTATTTTTCTCATTATTGAACATTCAATATTTGTAGAATTCCAGGAAGCCTTCCAACTATTTGATTCGCGTGGAGATGGCAAAATCCATGTAGCACAGATTGGGGATGCCCTGCGAGCTCTGGGACAGAACCCTACTGAATCTGATGTCAAGAAATGCACCCTACACTTGAAGCCCGATGAAAGAATATCGTTTGAAGTGTTTCTACCCATTTACCAGGTAAAGACTTGCTGTATATTTTCTCTATAAAAGAACTTATTTATTAATAAATTATGTATGTAGGTTAAAAGGAAAAAGATTGCTGATAAACATGTCTGTCACTACCTCCACACACACAATAATATTAATGGTGTCACAAGTAAATGCTTTCTCAAATAACTGACTGAACTCAACACATTTTTAACTGACTTCGAAATATTTATGAGTTTGTGCATTCAAGAATAATTATGTATCTTCTGTCTGGTCTGTTTGTTCTGGCTAATCTCCGAAATGGCTGGACCGATTTTGACAGGACTTATGTTGGCAGATAACTGATGTTATAAGGTCTAACATAGGCTACTTCAATTTTAGAAAAATGATTAGGGTTCCATGCTAAAAAATCAAAACACTTGAAATTATGAATGTAATTGTTTGTTGTTCGTAATAAAATAAAAAATTGGTAACAAAATTCAATCTAAAAAGTAGGTAGGAAGTAATATTTTTTATAATAATTTCACGCAAATGAAGGTTGCGGGCAACTAGTTTAATAATAAAAAACAATTACATAAACTAAAATAACTAAACTTATTATTAAAACGAATTCACTAATTAACTATAATTAGTGAGTTAGTTTTAATAATAAGTTTTTAATGTAAAAGTTAGAAACACAATATTAGTGCCCAAACCCATTAATCCACAAAATTCCACATTTTAGTGCCATCAATAATTCATACTTTGCCTTGCTTGAGTTGGTAGACCATCTGCCCTGCCAAATACTAATCCTGTCTATCCTTCTGAGCGCCATTGTCACTTATACGTAACAAGCAAGCGCCTGTACACTAACGACACAAATATGTGTAAAAAAATGTGCGGTGCACTATAACACGAAATACACAATTGAATAGTTTTGGAATCCATTTTTTTTGGTATTTGCAGTGATATTGTGGTTTTGGCTTGGAGGGCACGCGCGTGTGTTTATGTTCTGGTGTTCAAAAGGCTATGCCCCTGCTCAGAAGATAAACAAATTGACTTGTGTTTGTGTCAAAAAACTGATGGTTAAAAATCACTATTTTCAAAACCTGAACTTTGTGAAAAAAAAAACTTCATAGACCCAGAACTACTTGAAATAAGTGTCTTGCCCACATTGTCTTGTCATGTAAAATCAATGGTTTACCCTACTGCTATTATAAATGTCCCCTTCGGCATTTCAGTATTTATCAACCCTACACTGGTGTGTGTATACTGCTGTGGTTCTATCCCCCTTTTTCGTTTCATCTGCTTGGAGATCAGACGTGATTAAGGCACAATTTCAAATAAAAAGTTGAATGGCTACTACAGATGGCATGCTAGTGCTACCTGAGGCTTTGATTGTCATGAACAGATCAGGTCAGGTTCGCAAGGTAGTCTTTATTTTGACAAAACAAAGGGTCCCTTAAACTGAAGAAATTTGGTAAGTGACACCGTCCGTGGATGACGTGGATCTGTGATCACTTACCAAATTTTGTTCCCTAACCTTTCCTCTTTACACAGACTTTGTAAAGGTCACTGTGTTGTAACAAACAAGGTAAACAAGTACATGATGTCATGGCTTTATTGTCACACAATGGTAAAATAAATTAAAATGGTACTCACCAATAAGGTGATTGTGTCCATGTTCTAAAATGATAATGCTAACTTGTTTCATTTTATTTAGGTAGATATTATCATATTGTAACCAAATTCAAAAAGGTGGTTTTAATTACCTTTTCTTTTTAGGGTATTTCGCCAAGTACTATGAACTGATCTAATTTACATAAATGAAGACCTTTTGAGATAATATACAAAGAATAATTTATTTCAAAAAGTATTACAAAAAGTATATATTTAGGTGCAGTGTGTTATTTTTCATACAATAGTATAATTAGTTCTTAAAAGTAAACTACAACTAAAATATATTCAACAGTAACAAGTAATGATAATGTTCAATTCAGATGTTTGGTAGATAGATAATGAGGAGCTCGTGGCTAAATAAGAACAGCCGCTCAGGTACAACTTTAGGTTAAGCCGTGCTTACCTAGGTTGGTCCGTGGATGGGTGAACCACCCATTACAAACCGAGTTTCCTCCGTGCCTCGGAAAGCACGTTAAGCCGTTGGTCCCGGCTGTCATTTGTAGATCTTTGACAGTCATTATAGGTAATCAGTGACCCAAAATGTCTGACAACCAGTCTTACCAAGGGGTATTGTATTACCTACTGATATTTAGCTGCATCCGGTTAGACTGGAAGCTGACCCCAACATAGCTGGGAAAAGGCTAGGCAGATGATGGTAGATAGATAATGAATAGCAAAAAATAGAAATCTTTTGTGTATAAATGTATTGTTTTAGAAAAAAAACTTTTTTCCAAAAAATAAAACCGACTCCAAAAACACAAAAAAAGTGAAAAATAATTTTAGCTTCAGAAGTCGGTGACTTTTGTTTATTTGATTCAGTTTTATTATTTTTTGCAAAAAAGTTTTTTTATTTTTAGTTGCAATTCCATAGAAATATTTTTCATCATCAGACCTGTAATGGCACTTGTAACCCAGATGGGTGCAAAGTTTTGATCAATATACATGAATTAAGTCCAAACGCAAGGTAGCTACTGTAAACAGTTGAGGAGTTCCCTTAACTGTCCTTCGTCTTCATCATCAGACCCCTTATGCCAGTCACAACCCATCTAGGTGTAAATTTCTCATCAATACAAATTAATCAAACCCAAACACAAGGTGACTGCTGTAAACCGTTGAGGAGTTCCCTCGACTGTCTTTCGGTTCCATCATCAGAGCGACTCCAGACCTTCTTTAAATTATAGTGCTTTAAAATACTTAATCAAAAAATTTACAAACGCACTAGTCGCCACTACAATTTTCAATTCTCAATTCAATTCTCAATTCTTTATTGCGTACCATAATGTATAAAGTTGGTAAGGAAATAAATATACTAGTCACAATTATGGACCCTGTCGGGCACAGCATAGATCAAGTAGGAGAGAGGAGGAAGAACACTGGCTGTTTATTGTCATAAATATGCTTATTAGTTAAGTATTTAGTAAGATAAATTGTTTTATTAATACAGAATTGGAATTAACAGTTATAATTACTGTACATAATTATATACATTTATTTGTTTAGTAACATTGTAGAACCATTTATTTTTAAATTGTGAATTATTGTTCTATTTACTTAATGTTTTTTTTTTTTTTTTTTGAAAGCTCCCCTCAATTTCTCTTGGATGCCATCATCAGATCCCGGATTCCTTATCATGGGACCACCCTTGAAGTATCTCCTTTCCAACAAAAAAAAAATTATCAAAATCGGTTCATAAACGACGAAGTTATCCGCGAACATACATAAAAAAAAAAATATATACGGTCGAATTGAGAAACCTCCTCCTTTTTTTGAAGTCGGTTTAAAAAGGACACAAACAAAACAACTGCTGTCAAAAATAACAATAGTGCAATATGGATACAATATACACTGCTGCATCGTTCTATTGGCGCCTGTCAATAGAAGAACAAACGCTGCCATCCTGGTTTTTTTTTCAACACAATTTCACAAAGGTTTACTAATGGCTTAACTGACAATATCATTGAAGTGCCTAGAGAAGCTTGCAGCACTATTCTTGTTTTTATTCTTTATTGCACACAAAATAACAAATATACACACAAATTGCAATGATATAGCTTATGTACAATGGCGAGCTTAACCCCAGAATACACTCTATACCTACTTCACTATAGTATTGTATCTGAGGGCGGCACTGCTTGTCAAGGAAAAATAAGCTACATAAAACACCTAAAGGTACTACGGACTAGAGGAAGTCCGTTTGTCCGTTTGATGCAGGACACTACCATCTTTTATAAAATGTTTTTAGCAAATAAATAATATTCGATTTTCTCCACAATAAACGGATCATCACCTAAGACTGTTTTCGTGTAGCAACAACGATTAGGGTACCTCTTGCTGCCATATCCTAAACTTATGTGTAGGTAGTTAAACATTGACAAATTTGACATATTCTTTCAAAAATTTGTTTTTCTGTAAACTGTGTTATTTTGAACTGTTATGTATGGACAAGCATAGGTTGTACGTAAGCATAAAGATTTTCCTCATATCTGGTTAGTAATGAGTAAACAGACGTGAAACATGTATGTGTGTGCAGGCAATCTCGAAGGCGCGCAGCGGCGACACCGCCAACGACTTCATCGAGGGGCTGCGCCACTTTGACAAGGACGGCAACGGCTTCATCTCGTCCGCCGAGCTGCGTCATCTGCTCTCCACTCTCGGCGAGAAGCTCAGCGACGACGAGGTACACCCGCGCCACTTGCTACACCGCAGCTGTGTTTATACCGAGAGTGAACGGACCCACATAGTCGTGACACTAAATTATCTAAAGCGTCACGTTTCCGAGATGCTAGAAAGCCGTCAAAGTTAGAATCTATTCACTGATGGCACCATCAGTACAACTTTGATATTATTAGACATGCATAAAACCTGTTTATCACTAAATATTTAGTATAAAACAAAGTTGCTTCCCGCTGTCTGTCCCTATGTATGCTTAGATCTTTAAAATTACGCAAAGGATTTTGATGCGGTTTTGTTTTAAATAGATAGAGTGATTCAAGAGGAAGGTTTGTATGTATAATACAACCACCCGTGCGAAGCCGGGGCGGGACGCTAGTCTCATATAATACTTGTTTGTATTGATGCCAGCTACTTACTGATTAATAAAGGTTTTAGCTTTTATGTGTCTGCTATTTTGGTAATAAAATAAAATAGTGCTAGTTAGGCAGGCCAGGCTTTATACAAAAATATTCCGACCCATTTGTCAAGAGTGCGCTCACTGGCTGAGCGAGTCAGCGTTGGTGCGCGGTGTGGTAATGCGTGCGCGTGTGGCAGGTGGAGCAGCTGCTGCAGGGGCAGGAGGACTCGCAGGGCAACATCAACTACGAGAACTTCGTGCACCTCATCATGCAGGGCTGAGTGGCCGCACCCCCCGCGCCCCCCGCGCCCCCCGCTCACGGCATCATCGTGTTAATACTTAGTCGTAATCATCAACTGCTAGTGAGCGCCGCGTCGCCGGCTCGACCTAACGCATTTACGGTGGCCGTACGCCCCGCTCATTGTACACGTAGACTGTTTAACGAAACTTACGATTCCGTATATGTATTCCCATTCGAATGTATTCCAAAACTAATCATAATTTTATATAATGTTTGTACAGAAAATAAATAATTATAATCATTATGTTGAGTTTTCCATATAAGTAATGTGTAATAATAGTTTTTATTTTTTAAGTTGAATAGGTAATATAGAATAGTTACTCTAGTTAGTATACGTATTTAATTTTATTTGAGTAATACAGACACACTACATTTTTTTTTAAATGTACTTACGTATAACTTGCAAATATTAGTTCATAGTAATTAAAAATTAAAAAAGTCTGTCTAACTCGAGACAGACTTTTTTAATTACTATATGAACTAGGTACGCGTAAATTGATTACGGTTGGGATTGCGAGGGAAATGTAGGAACAGGTACAGTAGATATGAGCGCCGATGGCCAATTCCACGGCGGCGGCGTGGCCTGAAAATTTTCACAGCGGCGGCGGCGTCGCGACGGCGCGTCGCGTCCGGCGGTGGGCCTTTTTTTTTTTCTTGGTATGGGAAATCATCAAATGACTCCTCCCACTCTGGGCGGAGCGCAAGGGAGTGTCAGACTTTTACTGACTAAAAACCATCCATGTTCCTTCTTTTGCCCTTTATGTTCCAGGGCCGCGGTATCTCTTTCGAACAGTCCCGCAGCCCTGGCAGGCATCGACCCTTGCGGGCCCCTCCTGTTTGCTTACATGTCTTTGAGGCGCGCGTGGAACACGAACGCGCCGTCGACACGGCCTGTCGTCATACGACGGACGGACGGCGAGCTAGCCCATTACTCACCGTCCACAGGCCCGCGCCTACGGTGGCCGAGAGCCACCACGTGGCCCCCGACGCCCGGTGCTTCTCCCGCAGCGGCTGGGACGTGAGGTTCTCTCCCTCTCACGTTCCGCCATCTCCTTCGCTAGCATGACTGCTTCGCAGAACCAGGTGAGACACGGCGGTGCTCCGCCCAAGCGGAGCAGACCTCCACGGTGTGCTCCACCGTGTCCTCCGGGCGATCCTCACAATGATAGCACCCGGGCGTTTCCTCCCGCCCGATTCGGCGCAGGTACCTCCCGAAACAACCGTGTCCGCTGAGGACCTGCGTCAGGCGGAAGGTGAGGGCGCCGTGGTGAGCCACTCCTCAAAGAGGGGACTTATCGCCACTATCGTGGCGTGCCCTGCACGGGGTTGCGACAGTCGCTCTCTCCATGTCGCCATGAGATCGCGCCGGAGGTCTGTCCGCTGAGCGACAATTTGCCGCGGCAGCGGAGGTTCTCCCCGGTGTAGTGCCTCCGCGCGCCACTCGTGCAGGTGCGCGAGGACTATCGCCTCCAGATCCGCATGGCGGCATTCCGGCAAGGAGGCTCGTCGCCTCGCCGGAGATCGTGCGGTACCCACGGACCAGCCTTACGGCCACTACCTTTTGGGGCACGTTCAGATAGTGTGCGGCTCGCAGCCTCGACGAACGCGCCCACACCGGAGCTCCGTAAAGGGCCATGGACCGCACGATCCCCGCGTAGAGTCTCCGGCAGGAGGCGTTTGGACCCCTCAGGTTGTAAGCCGCCGCCATCTGAACAGGTGAATCGCGCGGCAGCGCGCGTCGTCGCGCGTTCAGCTGAACTTAGCCTTAAAGTCACAGACTCGTGACGGCGCGCCGCGCGCTGCAGTCGGCGGCGGCGCGTCGACATGAATTCACGGCGACGGCGGCGCGCCGGCGCGGCGCTCATATCTAAGGTACAGTAACAGTAGGAACAGGTGTTTCCCAGGCCCACCCGAAGCTGGTTGAGAACCCGTCTGAAATACTGATTATGTGCCCCTGATGGCTTTACTAGAACTGTCTGGCTGAGCTTGCCAGAAAACTTCTTTAGTTTTTTCTCAAAAGGACTTGAAATTTGAGTATTGAAAGCGGTCGCTATTATAAAATAAAATAAAAATTGTAGTTTATGTAATGCTTAAGAAATTAATTAATTACTGTTACTGGTGTAGAACCGTTGTAATTAATAATAATAAATAAATAATAGATAGTATAGTATATACTAACTGTTACCCGCGGCCTTCGTTCACGTAAAATTGAATCGGAATTTGTTACCAATTTCAAGCCTTACAATTTTTTTTTGCATGGATTCCTAATTCTTATGTAGACACTAGCTTCTGCCCGCGACTTCGTACGCGGATCCCGTTGCTTATGCCAGCGACAACGGGGTCGTCAAAATCGAAAATTTGAAACGTCTGATGTAGAATTCTAAGGCTCGGGGACGGGAAAACAACGGGATGAGCGAGACGATTGGAGTCGTTCCAGATCATTCATTTTTGTATGTTAACAGGAAATGCCCATCAGACTAAATAACTTTTGCTAAGACGTCCTTCCTTAATTTGTTATAGCGCTGCCATGGGCTTTGGAGTTCCACAGCAAGTGTTCCAGATCTTCAAATTTATTCTCACAGCAGAAAATGCTCTTCACGTGGAATATTTTTAGCTATGGCATCATTTTTATATCTCTTATACTGTAGCTGGTCTGTTGCGGTTCTGTATCAGGTGTTAATTTTCCAAAATAAATTATAGCCTTTATGTTGCCCAGACTATACAACAAAAAAACTTTCTTCCCGTTACTCCGCAGCAGATCCCAAGGGTACACTGAATTAACTTCTGTCTCTTCATGCCGTACTCCAGCAATCCTTTCTCTCTCACTTTCTAACTGATTATGAATATTTTGTTGTGTACGTGTTCGGGACAATGTATGATAATCTCGATCAGCAGTTAGTCGCGCATCACGTTCATCACTCGTTTCAAAATACGTGTTAGTAGATGTGCGAATTCGCTGAGAACTCAAGCGTGATTCTGTATCGGTAAACGTTTCTGACTCGTGAGACAATGCATGTCGCTCACGATCAGCAGACAGTCGCACATCACGTACTGCACTTGTCTCTAGAGACCTAGCAGCAGATGCGTAGATACGCTGAGAACTCAAGCGCAATTCTCTATCCGTGAACGTCTCCGACTCGCGAGACAATGCGTGACGTTCACGATCAGCGGACAGTCGCGCATCATGTCCCGCACTTGTCTCTAGAGACCCAGCAGCAGATACGTAGATACGCTGAGAACTCAAGCGCAATTCCCTATCCGTGAACGTCTCCGACTCGCGAAACAATGCGTGTCGTTCACGATCAGCGGACAGTCGCGCATCATGTACCTCACTTGTCTCTAGAGACCTTGAAGCAGATGCGTAGATACGCTGAGAACTCAAGCGCAATTCTCTATCCGTGAACGTCTCCGACTCGCGAGACAATGCGTGACGTTCACGATCAGCGGAGAGTCACGCATCATATTCTTCACTGGTCTCTAGAGACCTGGATGTAGATGCATAAATACGCTGAGAACGCAAGCGAGCTTCGCGATCAGAAGAGGTTTCTACAGAGCGAGTTGCAGCCTGATGTTCTCGAACAGCATCAAGTCTATCCTGACGCTCTTCGTTAGATTCTTGGGATCTTATGATCCTCAATCTTTTAGCTCCTTTGGAACGTTGGGAAAGATTTGACCTCTTTCTAGGCATGGTTATAGTTTTATTCTGAAAATACCTGATCAATTAAAATCTAAGTGACTGCTCCCCTGCGTTACCGGGTAGGCTACCGTGTCACGAAGATAAATGGAAAAGGAAATAAATGGGAGTTTTAGCCAGTAGAGTTAAATTTTCAATGATTCATAGAATTTTCATCGAAAATCAGTCCAAAACTGTTACCGCCTTCACCGCGTGGAGATACTCCCAGCTTATGTTATTTTATAATTATACAGGTTTTCCAGATCTACAATCTTCTCATCAGGCTGAACAACTCTTGCTAAGACGTCATTCCTATATAGGTTATAGTGTAGCTGGGCTCTTGGAGTTCCATATCAGCTGTTCCAGATCTTCATATTTTATACGACAACAGAGAGTGTTCATCAGGCTGAGCAACTCTTGCTAAGACGTCATTCCTATATATGTTATACCTAGTGTAGCTAGGCTCTTGGAGTTCCACATAAGCTGTTCCAGATCTTCAAATTTTATACGACAACAGAGAGTGCTCATCAAGCTGAACAACTCTTGCTAAGACGTCATTCCTATATATGTTATAGTGTAGCTGGGCTCTTGGAGTTCCACATCAGGTGTTCCAGATCTTTAAATTTATTCTCTTAGCAAAAAATGCTCATCACGTGAAACAATTTTTGCTAAGGTACCATTTTTGTATCTCTTATAGTTTAGCTGGTCTGTTGCGGTTCTGCATCAGGTGTTCAAGTTTCCAAGATAAATTATAGCCTATATGTTGCTCAGACTTTATACCTAAACAACAAAACAAAAATCATTCAAATCCGTCAAGTAGTTCCGAAGATTAGCGTATACAAACAAACAGACAAACAGACAGATTTTTTTTTTGGTTTCGTGCTCTATTACTGTTTCTAAACCCCCCTCAATCATTATTTTTTTAATATATTCAATGTACAGACACAGTTTTTCTACTGTTTTATTATATGTATATATATAGATATAATAAAAATCTGTAGACGTGACGTTTCTGTACATTGAAAATATTTAGAAAAAAATAGTAGGGGTGTTAAAGGATCACAAACAGAACCCATTTCTACCATTTTTAGAATTTTTGTCTGTTCGTTTGTGCGCGCATCACTTAAAAACCCCTCATTGTATTCAAAATCGAAATATTGAAACATATGAAGCATTGTTCCGAGTAACATTCAGCGTTTATTTCATCAAATCGACCAAAATACGCAAAAGATATTAATGTTTAAAATTTAGTTAGTAACGTCATACGCGATTTCTGTGTTTAATTATTTACGTAAATAGGTTTTAGCCGAAGTGTATTCGGAATGGCTGAAAATGAATTTGGTTTTATTTTTCCTTTTGTGTTTACTCTTTGTATGGAAGTAATAAGTACTACGTACAACTCATTACGAAATAAAATCTCTAAAAAGTTTAAAAATCAAAACTAAAATAAAATTTGATAAAATCCACGACGTTGTAAATTTGTTCTGTGCGGGAATCGAACCCGCGACACGTAGTGCCGCAATCAATTGCTCAGCCACTGCGCCAACCGTGCCGTCATATAACTGTAGTTATGGCTTTCTCGGGCATTGCTGCAACCGGACTGCACATTCCATTTTCGAATTGCCGCTGAATCTTGCAAGCGAAGATACCCCAACACACCACATCACCAAAACCGGGGGAGTCCTTTTGCAGCAGTGAAAGTTAATAGTATGGGGCGAGTGCACAATGTCACAGAAGCATGCATTGGAGTTGTTAAACCGCAGCTTGCAGGACACCCGCAACCAGGTGCTGATGGGTGGCGTCGTTCGGCGACTTTAGACCCTGTGGACGGTGACTAATGGGCTAGCTCGCCGTCCGACCGTCTTATGACGACAGGCCGTGTCGACGGAGCGTTCGTGTTCCACGCGCGCCTCAAAAAGATCAAACTCAGCAAACCGGAAGAGGTCCGCAAGGGTGGATGCCTGCTGGGGCTGAGGAATTTGGAGGTTAATATAAAAAATAAAGAGTGGTTGTGTGAGTACGCAGTGCTGTCGCCAAAGAACGAGTAGGTCAATAAAATAAACAAAAAAATTAACATGATCGTCAGCGATTCAAAAGTATACACATCCATAGACACTGTGATGGCTAATGACGATAGCATAGTACTGCCTACCCCGTTGAATTACTCAACTCCCTGGAGTTAACGGGCGTGCTGTCCCATCAGCTGGAGCTTAAAGTTGACGTTCCAGTTCTGGTGATGCAAAACCTTGACGCAACGTCAGACTGTGCAACGGCACCAGGCTTCGTATCACAGAGCTGGGCAGTAACATTATAAAAACGAAGCTGCTAAAGGAGAGAGCGTTTTAATTCTCCGCATGCCCACTATTTCAAATAACTTTCCATTTCAATTTAAGAGGTTACAATTTTCCTAAAATTGGCTTTTACAATGACGATCAACAGATCCCAGGGCCAAACCATAAAAGTGACATGCATTCAATTCACAGTCAATTATCCTAACTTCCAAATTCCTAATTAAAAATAATATTAATAAAAAAAAACCTTATTAATATTCCTTCCTAATTTCTCCTAACTTCTGAGCTTCTGTGTGCGTATCATCTGTATGCCGATGACTTGCAGTTGTACTGTCAGGGGAGGGTTGATGAAATACCTGATCTGATCGCCAGTTTAAATAGGGACTTGATGGCAATAAAAACATGGTCCGATAAGTTTGGTGTGGCAGTTAACCCTAACAAATGTCAGGCGATCATCATTGGGAGTTCTCGCAGTCTCCGTAAGTTGGATGGTAGTGGTACAACCTTGCCACCAGTTCTTTTTGACGGTACAGTCGTTCCTTTTAGCGCCGATGTAAAGGATCTAGGCTTGCACATTGATAGCACCATGAAATGGCATACTCAAGTCGCTCGTGTCAGTCGGAAGGTTACTGGTACGTTGCGGGCTCTGAACCGTCTGAAAAACTTTTTGCCGACAAATACGAAAGCAACGCTTGTACAGTCCTTAATTTTTCCTATCATCGATTATGGTGATGTGTGCTGCTTTGACCTGAATGCGGATCTCCTCGACAAACTTGACCTTCTTCTAAATTACTGCATTCGATTCGTTTTCAATCTGCGTAAATATGATCATGTCTCAGAGCACCGGTCTCTTCTTAAGGGCAGGATATTCGAGCGCAGTAGGCATTTAGCGTTACTTACCTACGCGCGTGGCACACAATATATGACACGAATAGACATTTCAAATGAACTCGGTGACGGCGCTGCACAGTGTCCGGCGTAGAACAAGCCAGGTGGACAAAAATATATTTTCATGGTTTTGGAACTATATCTATAAATTAGTTAATTATATAATACTATAATATATTTTTGTAAAGAAAATGCATAGGAATTGTATATAAATATTTATTTTATTTATTTATGAACTTTGGAAGACTTACAGCTAAAGAAAACAGAATAAAAATAGTGAGTGAGACTGAAAGCCAATTACACAAGTCTTCACTTCTAAAAAATAGACTAGTAAAGACGGTGTGAACAGCACAGCACTACCCACACAACAAAAAAAAAAAACAGGACGACAACAAATTCTTAAACTAGAAACTTACATCACACATACCTACAAAATACCTATCAACTACTTATCTAAACTAAAAAAGCTCAGGCTCAGGCTCTTTCTGGCCGTGGACACACTTGTCGCGAAAGGATCGAAATCATGCCGTTTAGATACTTCATTAAAGTTCCGGCTTGCACGCACAATAAACGAGTTCTGCCTGTAGTTAGTTGAAGTAAATGGAACACGTAGCGGTGGATACCATCGCTGGATACCATCGCTTTGACCTTCCGGGGACGTTGAGGTAAAATTTGGATAGAATCTCGGAGCTATTAATGTTATTATTTAAAAGCTTAAATAATAGAACACAGTCTGAAATTTCTCGACGGTTCGTTAGGGGTAAAATATGATACCTCTTACAGAGGCTGAGGTAATCTTCAGATCGGTAGGGCACTTTTTGATGAAAGCACAGATACTTAATAAATCTCTTTTGGATGCTCTCTAACCGGTCAATGTATTTGTGGTAACAAGGGTTCCAAATTTCAGACGCGTACTCCAAGTGGCTTCTAACATAAGTACAGTATAAAATTTTTAAAGTTTTGGCTTGTGTGAAGCACTTGGATATCCGCATTATGAAACCTAATGATTTGGATGCTTTAGCGGCTATGGCATCGACATGTGATGTTCAAAAGTGAGCTTACAGTCGTGATAAACTCCCAGATCTCGGATGGAGTTCAACCTAGGTAGTATTTGGTCACCCAGGCTATACGATGCAGCTTTGGTTGAGCGGTTTCGAGAATATGTTATGACCGAGCATTTAGTAGGGTTCAGGTCAAGCTTACTTCTTTTACAATAATCCTCTAGGCGATGTAAATCATCCTGAAGTGCAGTCGCGTCATCTTGAGATGATATTGTGGCATAAATTTTCATATCATCAGCGAAACACAGCAATTTGGATGAAATTAGGCAAGAGTCGATGTCGTTGATATACATGATGAAAAGCAATGGACCGAGCAGTGAACCCTGAGGGACTCCACTGGGAACAGGCACCCAACCAGATATATAATTGCTTAATACTACTGCTTGGGACCTATTCTCCAGATATGAAGAAAACCATCTGAACAAGTCACCTCGTATTGCCATTCCACTTAACTTCAATAGCAGGATGTCATGGTCAATCCGATCAAAGGCTTTACTATAATCAGTATAAACGACATCGACCTGCTTCCCGTTATCCATGGCGTTTTTTTTTTTTTTTTTTTTATTACAAAATGGGCCTGCTCTTGACCTCGATCACGCCTGGTGGAAAGCGATGGATGAGGTCTTTGATGAAACGAGCGTGCCCAGAAGATGCCTGTTCACTCTTGCTTTGAAGGCAGACGGGTTATATGTGGGAGGGAACACAGAAGCCGGCAGAGAGTTCCACACCTTGGCTGTGCACATGATAAACGTGGAGGAGAAGCGCCGAGTACGACTTGTCGGGATATCAACCAAGTATGGATGGTACGCCGCAGTACGTCTGCTAGTCCGGTGGTAAAAGGGTGATGGTGGAATCAGATCGTGGAGCTCCTGTGCACACTCTCCGAAGTACAGTCTGTAGAAGACCGACAAGCAGGCGACATTACGCCGATGAGCTAGGCTGTGAAGCGAAGCTATCAAAGTCTCGTCGCCTATGAGTCTTTTAGCTCTGCGTTCCACCAAATCAAGTGCAGCGAGCTGGTATTTTGCTGAACCATCCCACAAGTGACTGCAATACTCCATACAGGAACGGACCTGTGCTTTATATAAACTTAGAAGCTGTCCAGATGTGAAGTATCGCCTCACCTTATTCAGGATGCCCAGCTTCTTAGCTGCGGTCTGAGCTTTCGACTCGATGGTTGAGCCGAATTTGAGATCCGATGTCAACTCCATGCCCAAAAGCTGTAGGCGGTCGGTGACTGGTACAACTGTACCTCGGAAAGCTGGAGACAACTGGAACTGGCTCTTTTTAGCCGTGAAAAGACATGCCTGTGTTTTCAGAGCATTGAATCTGACCAGATTGTCGTCGCCCCACTTGGAAACGAGATTTAGGGTCAGATTCATTCGCTCCACCATGGCCTCTCTATGAGTAGCAGTTTCCTCTCTGCTGGCTCTTGCACTGGACAGGTATCTTTCTGCGACTGTGCTGTCATCAGCGTACCCGATTGCACCAAGCTGTAGCAGGTCGTTGATGTGTAGCAGAAATAAAGTTGCGGAAAGAACAGACCCCTGAGGAACACCGGCATCAATGGCCTTATGATCCGATGAGCAGCCATCTATGACCACTCTGATCGAACGGCCACTCAGGAAGTCGGAAATCCAGTTGCAAAAGTCAGCAGAGATGCCGAATGCAGGAAGCTTAGCCAACAGACTAGCGTGCCAGACCCTGTCAAAGGCCTTTGAGATATCAAGCGATACAGCAAGGGCTTCGCCGTCTTTCTCAATGGCCTCGCCTCAGTAATGCGTAACATACACAAGAAGATCCCCAGTTGAACGACCACGACGGAAGCCATACTGGTGGTCACTGAGGAGCTCATTGTCTTCGAGGTATGTTAGCAGCTTATTGTTCAGTACCCTTTCCATCACTTTGCACAGTATGGAGGTTATGGCGATTGGTCTATAGTCAGCAGGATCGGCACGGTTACCCTTTTTGGGCACTGGCTGCACATAAGCAAGCTCCCAGGACTCCGGCACCACTCCGGTTTTTAGAGATAGGCGAAACAAGCGCGTCAAGACAGGAGATAACTCAGGAGCACAGCTCTTCAGGACTCTTGCAGGTATTCCGTCAGGTCCGCTGGTTTTATTCACGTCTAGATTGCATAGGGCCTTACGGACCTCTTTTATGTGGATTGAGATCACCGGCATTGTGGAGCCACAGTGAGATATGTTAGGTGGTATGTTTGAGGCCGTGTCTAGGCGTGAATTTTCGGCAAAGATGGAGGCAAATAGATTTGCCTTCTCTAGAGCCGTATGAGCCAGCGTTCCATCAGACTTCAGCATAGGAGGCAGCGTAGGACGGCAGAAGTTCGTCTCGACTGATTTCGACAGGGTCCAGAACTCCTTACTACCCGAGGGGCAGGACGCCAGCTTAGCCCCAATTCGTCCAACATGATCGAAGCGCGCCTTCCGTAACACCCGTTTGCAATCCTTGGCGGCTGAATTGTACGCTTTTTTCGTTTCGCGAGCCCTCTGACTACTGCACCTGTCACTACGGGCCGAAGCCCAGGCCTGGTATGCCTGCTCTTTGAGCATATCGGCTTGCGCACAAGACGCGTTGTACCAGGGTTGAGCCTCGCAGCCAAGTAAAACATCAGAGAATGGGATAAAATATTCCATTCCCTGGCGAATCACGTCGACAATTGAGTCAGCGCAGTCAGAAGGGTTAAGCGAAGAGAAGCAAGTCTGCCGCCATGAATAAGATGCAAAGAAATGCCGCATCTCATCCCAGTCTGCCGACCCGTACTTCCAAACTCGCCTCGTGCCTCTAGGGCTTAAATCTGGAGGAGAACAGGAAGACACGGATTTCACCAGACAGTGGTCAGACGAACCGAGCGGAGCCCAGATCGATACAGAGTACCTGTCCGGATCTGTTGTCAGCAGGTCTAAGCAGTTGGGTGGGTGGCTATCAACATCCGGAACGCGGGTAGCTTGACCAACCAGCTGGTGGAGATCTAGCGATATCGCAAACTTGCGCGCCTCTCTTCCAGCATGGTCAGTTTTCTGGTACGGGAACAACCAATCCTTATGGTGGGCATTAAAATCCCCCAGAAAGACAAGCTCCGCTGTCGGATATTTGTGTTGGGCCAGTTCAGCTGCCTCTGTAAGATGGTCAAAGAGTCTTGTTGTCTCCTGATCACCGCTGTGCGACCTGTAAACACCGACATAAATAGTTATAATAGAGCCGGTGTCCACCAGTAGCCACAGAGTGGAGAAACCCGCAACCTCGTAGCAACGGAGACGTTGACAGCATATGTCATCGCGGACGTACACACAGACCCCAGCCTGCTTCTTAAACTTATGTTCAAGTGAGTATCCTGGGTAGTTGAGGTACGCCACGTCTAACGGGGTCGCTAACTTAATCTCCGTCAAAAAGAACAAGTGCGGCTTCTCGGTCTCAAGGTGGTGATGGACCGGATTGATATTTGAGTGCAATCCACGGATGTTAGTGAATTGCACTTTAAGCGGGAGGAAGTGCCGCCGTTGTTTAAAAGTATTCTTTTTGTTTTTTCGCTTCATGGGTTTAAAGAGTTTCAATGGAATTCTAAAGAAAGCGAGGCGAGTCCAGTTTACTGAACAGCTCCCACGAGCAAAGCCCGACGATAAGGAAACTCACCTGGAGACTGCGGGGACGCCCGAACCCCCCCGAAGATGCCCGCCGGGTCCTCCCTTCCAGTCGCCGACTGGCACGGCGGAACATTTCGGGATTTTTCGCGAGGCGGCGGGGCAGCCTTTCACACGTGGCTGGCGTGCTAATTGGGCCCCCAACTTCCTGGGGTCGGCCAACGGCAGGACCGTGCTTCGGATCCCGCTACCCTCCAAAGTGAGTTGCCATGACGAGGTTCACTCCTGGGCTGAGACTAGCCTTGGACAACGCAACTACCAACTGTCGAATTCCATAAGGCACTGGAACTTCCACGCAACGACGAAACATAGCAGGCTGCTTGACGCCTTCCGGTGGGAGGGTGGTCGTAAAACCAGGCGGGCGTTAGCCCTACCACCACAAGGGAAGAATTGGCCAGTCATAAAAGGTGTTGGGTGTGACTGTCCAGGATACGCCGAGCGCTCGGTTCAGCTAAGTCACTGGCGGAACAAACTGCGCTACACGAGGAGGCTTCTTCATGTATCCCCGTTAGTTATAAAATCATTGAGGAGAATTAAGTTGGTAACGGTAGATCTGCCCTTCAAAAAATCATGTTGGAAGGAGCTAAATGAATGTCTGAGAGCGCTATATACCTGATTATAGATAATCCTTTCAAAAATCTTCGCTATGGTACATAGTTTAGATATCGGCCTCAAACTCAAACTCAAACTCAAACTCAAAGCATTTATTTCAATTAGACCATTACAGGCACTTTTGAAAGTCAAAAACAAAAAAGCTAAGCTACAGTCACAGTCACAAGGCATAATAACTTGCGAAAGTACTGTAGTTGCACATTCCAAATCGTAGATCTCTATGGAGAAGAATGGGCAAGAAACTCCATGGACACTCTTTTTAATCAAAATGTTGTTACAAAATCTTGGTTACATCATTCATGTTGAGATTATACATATATGTGAGAACGATGTACAAAGACGTGCACATTAAGAGCGTCCAGAGTAAAAGATTAAACTAACAATTTAAAAATAAAGTAATTAAAATAAACCGTGACAGCTAAGAGATGACCAGTCCCAACTGACAGCGCCCGTTCACGAACATGACGCATTGATCAGCGCCATTCAACTCAACCATATTGAAGGGAACTAAATGACCCGACACACCCGCCACCATCAGCGAGACATTTGTGTGAGCATGACATTCTCTCAGCCACCAGGGCACATTCAAGTCAATGAAAGATAACTAAATGTAAATGGTAGCTTTACAGTACATAGTACTCACACATGTGCTATGCGATTATATAATACTAAGAGATTGAATCTATATAATAAATAAATAATGCAAAGATATTTTTACAATCTTCTGCAGCTTCCACAATAACTTCACATGGTAATCAATTAGTTTGCCCCTATGGTTGTGGAGCAGGACCAGCATTGAGCCAAGCATTTTTATCATCAATGTAATCCCCCAACTTATAATATGCTTGCCTACATAGTGTGCGTTTTATACAAGATCTAAATTTCGTCTCATTCAGTTGTAGAATTTGGGGAGGTATTTTATTGTAACATTTTAAACAGTACCCCATGAAAGATGAGTCTACTTTAGCTAGCCTGAAACCTGGTTGAGTTAGTTGGTCCCTATTTCTAGTATGATAGTGGTGTCGGTCACCTCTTTGTGGTTACTAAATAAATGCAAATTTTTCCTAACGTACATGATGTTTTCATAGATGTATTGACAAGGTACTGTCATGATGTTAATTTCCTTAAACAGTTCTCTTAGAGAATCGCGTCTACGTAGATCATATAAGGCTCTGATAGCTCTTTTCTGCAGAATAAATATAGACTCAATGTCTGCAGCCCGTCCCCATAGTAAAATACCGTATGACATAATACTATGAAAATAACTAAAATAGACTAGCCTCGCGGTATCTACATCAGTAAATTGACGGATTTTTCTAACAGCATATGCTGCTGAACTCAGCCGTCTTGCAAGAGAAGTTATATGCGGACCCCATTGAAGCCTTGAATCGAGCGTGATCCCCAAGAGAACAGTTTTATCGACGAATTCTAGTTTCTAAACCATGCCTGCCTGTAATTAACAATTTCTGTTTTGACTCCCTTTTTATGTATAGGCGTTATAAACGCAGATTTCCATAGTTCAGGAACAAGACAAGTAGGTATACAAGGATTTCCTGAACAGAATCGAGATAGGTTGAGCGATGGTAGTTGCACACCGTACAACAAATTTTGATGAATTTGACATTTATGAATTTTCTTTATACACATGACATTGTTTACTTTTTCAAGTATGATATTATTTTTTGACGAATATTTACATGTTAAATATTTTATTACATTTAATAAATTGACATGATTAATCTAATCATTTTAAAAGAGTAACCATGAAGTTTCTTGCCGGTTCTTCTCCATAGGAAACGACCAACCCGAACCGTGCACCTTTTTGTCGACGTTTCATAAGTGCCCATGTAGGCCTATGTAAAATAAAAATATTTTGATTTTGATTTTGATAGTGGAAACCAGGGTTGCGTGGGCCAAAATAGGACCACAACAACACCCTCGGTCTGGTCGTATATTAGTTTTCTTAATACCTTTAATATAACCGCGAAAGGAGGAAATGCGTAGAAACAAAGATTTGTCCAGTTTAAAGTAAAAGCATTCACAGCGATTGCTCCTGGGTCTCTATTCCATGAGACGTACTTAACACATTTGTTACTCAACCTTGATGCGAAAAGATCAATTTTTGGTTGCCCAAAGGCTCTCACAATCTGTTCTAAAGCATAATTTTTAATCTCCCATTCGGTATCGGGGTGAGATTTCCTAGATTCAGCATGATAGTTTCGTTATCTTTTGAGCTTATGTATGAAGCGAATACAAATATACCGCGAGCTTCACACCACTGCCATAAAGATTTTGTAATTTCAGTTAAATGAGGAAATCTTACTCCACCCATACGGTTGATGTACGAAATAGCAGTTGTGTTGTCAACGCGTAGTAACACTTGACAATTTTTTAATCCTTTTGCAAATGTTTGTAAGCCCAAAAAAGCAGCCAGGAGTTCTAGACAGTTAATATGTTTGTCGGAGTCTGTGTTACTCCACTGGCCACTGGCGGTCTCCTCGCCGCATGCTGCCCCCCACCCTTTTTTGCTAGCGTCTGAAAATATTTCTAGACAGTAGCTGTGCTGTCTAATGGGATTGACTACGGTATTAATAGATTTTAACCACCAGGAAAAATCGTCCTGCAAATACTGTGGTACCTACTGACATGTGGCTATCGTAATTCCTCGTTTTACTTATTGCAAGATATTTGCATCTTTCCATCTGCTTGATGTAAAGCCAACCGTACTGAATCGCGGGGCAGGATGAAGTGAGGAGGCCTACCAAGCGAGCAAAATGTCTTATTTTACAACGAGATTTCAATTGAAACGATTGTACAATAACTCTTGTTTAATTAAATTTCGTTTTTCTTTATGTAGGCTAACATGAAATTATTTCGTATCCATTACAAAACCAAGGTATTTGCAAATATTACTCGGAATCATACAACTATTTTTAGTATTTATCCTAAGGACTCCAAAATAATTATGTTTTGTTTGTAAAATAGTATCCAAGCAATCTTAATAACTGTTAGAAATGATACAAATGTCATCTAAGTAGATATATGACAAATAGCCTAATGATCTAAGCAGTGGCGTAGCGTGCCTTCGCGGGGCCCCGTATAAAAATTTGTTAGTTTGGGGGCCCTTAGGAAGGGTAAAGATTTCTCACAAAAGAAAAAAAAAATGTTTGCATAAAATTACAAGAAATATTTATTCATCATAATAATCTTAACTATGTCACTTTTTCCAAAATTTTTACAAACAATTCAAATTAAATATACACTTTCCTTGCCTTTTTTCGGCAAACTGATTTATTAAATCATTTATAGCAGATGATGACTTTAGTTTTTCTAAAGTTTCTGCCTCTATGAAAGAAATTGCTTTTTTTGATTTTTGTCATTTCTGAAATAAAAAAAAATTTGAGACGTTTTTATTAATTTTTGCTTACGCACGTTGGGGGCCCCCGTGGCTCGGGGGCCCCGTATAAATGATACGGCAGATACGGCGTTAGCTACGCCCCTGGATCTAAGTAAACAAATTACCGGTTTTAACAACTTTGTGAACACAAATGGGGCTGTATTTAAACCAAACGGTAATACATTAAATTGGTAAATTTTACCATCGTACCTAGATCGTAGGTACTTTCTATACGTCGGGTGTAGGTATAGGTACGAGAAAATACGCGTCCTTTAAATCAAGGGTGGCCATGAAACAGTCTCTTTATACTAACTTTAATGTTGTTCTTAGATCTTCAATTTTGAAATGTTCTGTTATGATGTACTTGTTTAAAGACTAAGTTTAACACACCATTATTTGTAGGTCGTTCTGGAACCGAATACCATTAACTCAATCATCGAACTCGAAACGATTGGGACTATTTTTTTCAAAAAGTAACAAAATCAAAATCAAAATCAAAATCAAAATATTTTTATTTCACATAGGCCTACATGGGCACTTATGAAACGTCGACAAAAAGGTGCACGGTTCGGGTTGGTCGTTTCCTATGGAGAAGAACCGGCAAGAAACTCCATGGTTACTGTACGAGCAAACCCGTACAATATCATACATGTCAATTTTATGCTGACATCGACGCGCAGCGAATGCATAAAATAATACAATTTCAAGTCAACGATCAGTAGTTGCATAGCACCGTTTGAGCTAACAACAAAGGTCTCATTCGCCGCGAGTCGATCAGTTATTGGGTGTTCTTACAATACACAAGTTTAATCATTTATCAGTCTATCATTTAAATGTACCTTACCCGTACATTTTTGGTCCTTCGAGCCGGATGTCGCGTGTGTTCATTACAGTGTAGCAATCCAGTACTGTAAAGCTTTCACTAGTGACATCAAGTGAACTATCAGTGAAGGTGTTTGTACTGCCAGCAATAGTGCAGTACACAGCAGCAGCAGCAGCAATAACACCGGTCAACAAAAAAAAATGTTTTTTCTGTTTCTGTTATTTAATGAATATTTTCTGATTTTCTAGTTCTAAAAATATCCAAAAACACCTTTCACAATAAAAAATGTTTGCTTTTGTACATTTACAACAAAAAAATAAAATGATATTTTGGCAGAATTTTCGAGAAGCCTTTGCCTTTAACATGCTAGAGCGGGAAGGGAGAGGGAAACATACAGCGGGCAGTGACAAGCAGTCTGTTACGGTAGTAGTGTCTGTGAGCGCTTTGTCAAGGAAGAACGTATTTTGTGTCTCGTCAGGCCTAAAAATGGCGCCAAAAAAGTGTAAAACTGACGTAGACTTTTTGTTTCATTTGCGGCGAATTTATTAAAGTAAGAGCTAAAAAATTTAATATGTCCGTTAATATAAAACTGTGTGAAGCTTATGAAGCCTATTTTAAATTACCAGTACGCAGTCAAGATAAAATATGGGCACCTCATTTCTCATGTACTAACTGCAAAACCACTTTAGAAGGTAAGAAAATACTTAATATTTCTAAGGAATGTTTATATGCATTAATTTGTACGTATACATATTTTAAACCTGTGTAATAAATTTATCATTTGATAGCGAATAATGTGCGGATGATTAATTTTTTTACAGTCTGGTATCGAGGAGAAAAAAGAAGTATGAAGTTCGCAGTGCCAAGAATATGGAGAGAGCCTACTATATTTGGGGGCTGATACGAGAAAGTTCTAGCTAGCACAAAAGAAATGCCAAAATTGTTCACTTTTAAAGCATTTTTGTATGTTTATAAATATCGTCTGTTTAAATAAAAGTTGATAAAAACAATTTTAAATGAGTTTTTTTTATATTTTTTAAGTAGACAATCGGGTAAATAGGAAGGTTTTCCTAAGATTTTTCTTAAAAAATATTTCGTTCTCATAGCTACAAAAGCAAACTTTTTAGAAAAAAAAATTAAATTTGTCATTAGTTAGGCATAAGTAATCAAAATCAAATGTACAGAACTCAGAAACAAAATTCGTGTTGACCGGTGTAATCAGCAGGGGTCAACAAGGATCCGCTTTTGGTGAGCAACAAAGCTCCCGCTTGGACAATCAAGTAAGATCGTTCCTTTTATTATCATTTTAAGAACATGTCGTCTTTGGAAGAAGTTCTCGCCCAACAACAGCAACTACTCCATCAAATAGAGCAAATTTACTCAAACTTCAAAAAGGATGGCTCCGATCGCAAAACCTCGGACTATATACGCCGAAGGCTAGAAAATTTGGATGCATGCTGGCAAGAGTATCAATCGAATCATGTAAGATTGTGTAGCATCGAATATGCCAGATCGCATACTTATTTTACTTCAAAGGAATTTGACGCTGTGAAGGAGAGATATGAGAAAATCAGAGCAGTTATTCAGAATTATCAGCCAACAGAGGAGAGACCATCAACACCGCTTCTAAAGCCTGCTACTCCTCTAGCAACCTCAAGCACCGTACAGCAACTTTCAGGACAATCTTTAAAGAGTCAGGGATCAAACAGCAAGACGGATGAGATGATGAGGAAACAGATAAGTAACTTCAAGGCCTTTGAACATACTGTCTCAAGCATCAACATGGATGCGGTAACGGAGAAATGGGAATTCGATCATCTGTTGAGTACGGTAAGGTCTCGCTGGACTAAAATTGACGCCCAGCATTGGGAATTAGACAGTGAGCTTGGAGACCGAAATCAAGAATACCATCATATGTACCTCAAATATGAAAGCACATACAACGATGCTATCAAAGCAATCAATAAGAAGATGTCATCGGTTTCACATAGAGAGCATACTACGCCAAAAATAGAAATACCTACATTCAGTGGTAGTTACCATCAGTGGACATCCTTTAAGGATCTCTTCACAGAAGCCGTACATGGCAACCCATCATTATCCGGCTCGAAGGACCAAAAATGTACCTTACCCGTACAGTTACTCTTTTAAAATGATTAGTTTTACAATATTATCATGTTACAGCATTAGTACTCAAGTATGGGGGGACAGCATAGGCCCGACAATAAGTCGTTGCTTAATAGACAAGAAAAACGGAAAGCAAGATAAGAGGTTAACAAAAGTTAACATACATCTAGAAATCTACAAGGCCTACACTGTTCACACATTCACAAACAATCGTTAAAAAGAATCTATACAAAGGCAAGAAAATATTATAAAAGACTAAATTAAACAAGTGACAAAAATATTGTCATCAGTGCTGCAACTATTCTGAACAAAGGGTGTTTAAGTGATGTGATAACCATTGTAAAAAAAGAAAAAAAAAACCATTGTAAATTAAAATGAAAAGAAAAAAAAAATTGATTGAGAATAGTTAGAGACATCCACATATTTGTGCTGTTTATGAGCTACCAGGGAAGCCGCATGCGCAGAAGGAACTAAAGCCAAACCTCTTTATCTTCAACGTAGTCCTTGATTTTGTAATATGCTTTTTTAATAAGGACACGTTTAATGTAATTTTTGAACTTTCCATCGGTCAGTTCTATAACTGACTTAGGTAATTTGTTATAAAAACGTATACTGTTAATAAGAAAAGACTTACTAGTTTTTGCTAACCTGAATTTGGGTATTACAATTTCGTGTTTACTGCGTGTATTAATATTGTGGAAGTCGCTTCTAATTTTGAAAAGCCCTCGGTTTTTGCGGACATATAAAATACATTCTAGGATATAAAGGGAAGGCAGAGTCAGTACATCGATCTCTTTAAATTTTTCTCTGAGGGACTCGCGAGGACCCATTTTATAGATCGCGCGGACTGCCCGCTTTTGTAAAATGAAAATTGAGTCAACGTCTGCCGCCGATCCCCACAGCAGAATGCCATAAGACATAATACTGTGGAAATAAGCATAGTATATTAACCTAGCTGTAGCTGCATCAGTTAACTGCCTTATTTTCCTTACTGCATATGCAGCTGAGCTTAACCTACCCGAAAGAGTTCTAATGTGCGGTCCCCACTGCAATTTTGAATCGATAGTAATCCCTAGGAATACAGTTTCCGCTATAACATCAAGTTTTTTGCCGTCAAGATTTAAATTTATATCCCGTTGAGGTACATTTGGTAAAGAGAATTTTAGACATTTTGTTTTGTTCGCATTCAGTAAAAGATTGTTAGCTGCGAACCATTTCGAGAGAACAGTTAGACTTTCGTTAGCATGTAAGACATCCGTATCCTTTCTATCTATTTTAAAAATTAGCGAAGTGTCATCAGCAAATAGAATTATATCTGATAATTTGGCCATCATGTAAGGGAGATCATTAATGTAAACAAGAAATAGGAAAGGCCCGAGAATTGAACCTTGGGGCACGCCCATCTTTACTAGAGACCCGGAGGACGTCGCCCCATTTACATTTACTTAACAATAAAAAACAAAAATTTAAAGAAAAACAAAAATCCCGACTGCGTAAAAACTAATTTTAAAAAATATGTGCAAAAATTAACTTAAATAAAAACTAAAAAGAAAGAAACAAGCCCAGTACAGAACAGAACGACACAGTCGGGGCCCTTTCAAATTTTACCAATCAAATCTTCTCAAGGGGCCCCGACTGTGAGTCGTTCTGCGGGTCTAAAATGGCCACTTTGACAGAATCATATTAGGATAATAATATGAATCACGTTACAATTCTTAAAATGGTCATAAATTGACAATTCATAATATTAACTGCGTTTAATTCATATCACGCAATTCATCTGTCAGACACAGGTTTGACAGTTTTGTATGGAGATTCGTAAAATAGTCCACTTAATATGAATTCCTTTACTGTCAATAAGTAGATTCACAAGAAGATAGTCGAGAGCAAAATCTTACAATTCATTTTACAGATTTTGTAAAGAAATATTGAAATAATGAAATATTTTGGACTTTACGAAATTGACAAATGTGAAAAAATTGCTGGGACAAGAAAATAACATCTAAAAACAAGGGGTTACACCAAAAAAGGGTCTAATAATTTATTGAATTTACCCGCGAAGTAAGGGTACCTTATTAGCGTGTAAAAATACGCAATGGCGAACAAAAGATATTATTGATTTTAAAAGTTCCACATTTGTTTAAGTTTATTAGAAATTTTCAACTTGATAAAAGAGACAGACAGATAGACAGCGAAGTCTTAGTAATAGGGTCCCGTTTTACCCTTTGGGTACGGAACCCTAAAAAGCAAGAACCAAATCGTAAACAAAGCGAAACGATTTGATAGCAGCCATGCCGCCAGTGGCGACATCTGCCCTGAGCTTTGCGTGTGGATCCCCATTGTTATCGTGTAGTTTGTAACAAGTATCTATGTTACTCTGTTAATGTATTACCCTCCATTTGAAAATAATAAGTAGAAATGGTTGTTTACAAGATAGAAGTTATGATTTTGTTGATGTACAAGTTTTCTTTTTGTGATTTTGATTTGAAATAAAAGTTGTCTTAGATTTTTTTTAGTACTAGTAGAGCAATAATCATTCATACTACGAGGAATGACAATTCCTTCTCGTGCAAGTGGTGGGACAAGTTGGTGGCAAGACGAGGAAGAAGGGAAAATTTAATTTTAATATTATATAATATATATTGCTGTGACCTAACAGGGTCCATAATATTGTTCTTAGCTGTAAGCCTTTTGTAACACATTTTAAACTTGTGGAACGCAAAATAAAATGAATATGAATTCCAAATCAAAAGTTCAAATACCTACCATCATGAATTTCATTTTTTTTTTCTACACGGCACGAACATACATGTTGTTATAAAATTGTAAGCATAGGCTACGTTTAACGTAAATAAAGTGTATACTATTTATATAAATATGAAGAAAAATCTAGTCCAGAATAAATGGCCAAAGATAACTTGTCTCCACAATACATCTGCGGGTCTAAAATGGCCACTTTGACAGAATCATATTAGGATAATAATATGAATCACGTTACAATTCTTAAAATGGTCATAAATTGACAATTCATAATATTAACTGCGTTTAATTCATATCACGCAATTCATCTGTCAGACACAGGTTTGACAGTTTTGTATGGAGATTCGTAAAATAGTCCACTTAATATGAATTCCTTTACTGTCAATAAGTAGATTCACAAGAAGATAGTCGAGAGCAAAATCTTACAATTCATTTTACAGATTTTGTAAAGAAATATTGAAATAATGAAATATTTTGGACTTTACGAAATTGACAAATGTGAAAAAATTGCTGGGACAAGAAAATAACATCTAAAAACAAGGGGTTACACCAAAAAAGGGTCTAATAATTTATTGAATTTACCCGCGAAGTAAGGGTACCTTATTAGCGTGTAAAAATACGCAATGGCGAACAAAAGATATTATTGATTTTAAAAGTTCCACATTTGTTTAAGTTTATTAGAAATTTTCAACTTGATAAAATACTCTTTTCTGTAAACCATACCACCGATTTCTCAAATAATTAAAAAAACATTTTATTTGTCTACTCATTTCAATGTCAAATTATCAACTAGCATTATTCCAGGAAAAAATTTGCAGTTTCGTTTCTTATTATTGTTTTCAACTGAAATCGTTGTTTTAGACTTGGGCTTTGGATTAATTCAGTTACTGAAGAGCAACATGGGTTTTATTAACGAAGTACAATTTGCCTATGCCATTCGGATTTTGTTTGGTGCTTGTTGATTCCATTTCCATGAGATTTTCTAATGAAGGATCATCCCAACCGAAATCAATGAGTCACAAGAAACCTGCCGACTGAGATCGGTGAGGATAAATCGTCAGTCGGAATAATTTTATCGTATTTAACTACATACGAGAGGGAAAAACAGGCGTCATTTTGTACGTGAACATCCAACTAGCTAAGTGCTATAATTTTGAGTAACGGAATATATGTGTGATATATATGTGTGTATGTAATATAATCAAAATGAATAAATAACCAATTATTAGTCTCTCCTTTTTTTGACTCTTCTTATTTTGTGCCTACCTAACTTGCATTTGTATGTAGGTACCACCTACATTAATAGAATGCGAGCCTATTGCCATAGACCGAGCACAATGCTTCAGGCTTCAGAATACTAGTATTTCCTAGTAGGTATAGGTCACCTACAGAATCAGTACAAAAAATTATTAATAATGTACCATCATCAAAAACTAAAAAAAATCATCTCCATCAGGGATCCGACAACTATTCGCATGTTGCCAGGCTAAAAAAAATAAATTTATGATTTCGAATTCCCTTTTTGAGAGCTTATTTGGAGTTTTTTAACTGTGCCATAATTGCCTTTTGATGAAATAATGTTTAAATCACTGAAATGCTTACAAAAAAATCATTGTATTAATAAAAACTGAAAAGAAAAAATAACCGGTAAAAATACGGTCTTTATTTTTTCACGTGGCAAGATTTACAACAAATATGATTCTGATAATGAAATGAATTGAGTATGATTCAGCTAATATGTGTCACCATTTTACGAAAACAAGAAGAATTGCTAATGATCTGCTGGGAATTCGGAAAATGAATTACTTTTAGAGGAATTGCTGAAAGTGGCCTTTTTAGATCCCCTGTTCTGCATTAGAATTTATGATTTGTTTTAGGTATGTGTTTATCGATTATAAAACTATTTCAATTGTGTAGTTATTTAGTATTACTTAACAGAATTCTAAACTACTGGGCTTGTTTCTTTCTTTTTAGTTTTTATTTAAGTTAATTTTTTCACGTATTTTTTTAAATTAGTTTTTACGCAGTCGGGTTTTTTGTTTTTCTTTAAATTTTTATTTTTTATTTTATACTTTTTAGTTACGATTCATTGACTTCGTTATAAGATGGTAAATTTCGCAATCTAGTCATTTCATTGAGGGAGTTAATATCGTGGGGATTATTAAGTAACTTGCGGTGGTCTAAACTACTGATGATTAGTCCCTCTAGAGACCTAACTCGGCTTAAAGCTATGCTTGACCTTTAGCAAAAATGCGTGAACTTAAGTCAACCACAGCTCGGTCCAAAGTAGTTCCTTGGAGCTTGTGTATAGTTACACCCCAGCACAATATCAATGGCAACATTTTTCGCTCTATTTTACCCTGTCCGCGAAGTGCATCGAATTCTGTCGTCGATGGTTCGATTCTGACTCCTACTCCAGGAACATTGATTTTTATTGCTTTGTCGTCAAATTCTATATAAACAGCCTGTGGCAATTCTCCGGGTTCCAATTGGTCCCTCCGAAGAGCTGACCACTCAATTGTCCTTATAACACCCATTGCTCCGTTAACAAGACCATGGGTAACATTCAAATTTCTTCGTAACATAACTCGTGATCCTAAATCGATTGTTAAAATATTTAACGATTTCTCCAGTTTTGTTAGGATCATCAGAAACATATTATTATAAATCTTTCGGTTTTTGACCATATGTTTTCGATTCTACTGATATATACAGGGTGTCCCAGAACTCAACGTCAAGCCGAAACGGGGCGACAGGATTGATTGTAAACATCATGAGAAAAATCAGAAAAAAAATCTATCCCATGCAGTATGAAAATTATGGGCATTTAAGAAAAACCTAAAAATTTGGTCAATCTGTAATCATTTTTCGGTTATTGTGGTTAATTTTTATTATTTTTGTTCATTTAAACTTTGGAACCGCAACCCTAAATAATATTTCTAAGAATCACAGTCAAAAATAATGACACAATTGCCCCAAGTTTCCTAGAATTAAAACTTTGTTAAACTATGAATTTAAAATTTTCAAAATTTGTCGACGTTGAAGGGCCTTTCAACTTCGACAAATTCCTTTAAAAAAAAATGTACTAGAGTGCATTGGCAAGTGCCATTAAAAGTTGGCGCATTTAATCAGGATTGTAAAATGGTACAATACTTGTTAGTTTCATACTAAAAAAAAAAGAGTAAAAAAAAAACCTCAAGTAACCCGATTTTTGCTAACCCATTTTACTCAGTTACAATGTTTTTTATTCATGTATATCAGAACGTTCGGCCAGTCGAGATAGGGAGCTGGCTGCTACTCCAGTTTTTAGTGACGATTATGTGACGCATAAAGATGCCAGCCAAAGAATTTGTGACAGAACAGTTCGAAAGTTAGAAGCATTTATTTATGGCCGAACGACCTGATATCAGAACGTTCGGCCAACCTGAATCTCCATAACTGAGGACCTTAGAGAAACTGTTACTGAATAAATATTTTGTGACGATTTAGTGACAAACAACCACTGCTTTACTTTTACTCGTAATGCCACCGGTTAATAGTAAAATTAATTTTAGTTCCTGGAACATCAGGCCGTTCGGCCAACGTAAAATCTCCGTAACTGAGGACCTGAGAGAAACCGTTAATGAATAAAGATTTAGTGACGAGACTGAAACGTATTTTTATTGCTTTATTTTTTTTTGTGACGGTCCCTTTATATAGTAAAATGAAAATTTAACATATAACCTCAAAACATTGGGATTATCGATTCCTCCGCAAGGAAGAAGTCCAGAAAAACCGTTAATCAATAAAGATTTAGTGACGACACTGAAACGAACTTTTATTGTTTTATTTTTCTTGTGACGGCCCCTTTTATAGTAAATTGAAAATGTAACATATAACCTCTAAACATTGGGATTATCGATTCCTCCACAAGGAAGAAGCCTAGAAGACTCGTAAAACCCCTGATGTGTTATAGGTTTTTAGTGCAATGGTGTCAGTATTTTTGTTAATTCAAGATTAATCTATAAAAATGCACTATGGTGGATGGCGACTGAAATAGGGTGACCATGTATTCTAACGAAACAAGTATTTGTCGAGTAGGTACTTAATTACCTAAACATGAAGCAAAACACGTCGAAATAGTTGAAATAAGGTGACGATGTAGGTATTGCAACAACATAAATAGATAAACGGACGGAGGAATATGAGGAGTGCAGATTAGTTACCAATATGTTCTGGGAAGTTACCGATCAGCGTCCTCTGAACGCCAAGCAATGAACTAAGTGAATATTTATAATAGGTAGGTGCGTCTACTTATATCGATATTTATCGCTACGTATTTCGTTTACTGTGTTATTGACGTACATAATAATATGCGTATTGTTTTACGGATGTTTTAGACACACAAGTTAAAAACTTGTGTGTCTAAAACATGTAGGTATCTAATAAACGAAATATAAATATATGTTGGGTAATGGGGTCTTATGGGGTTATTGCAATGAGGCAATAATAAAACAAAAATATATGATTGAATAAATTTATTAAACATTAATATTACAACTTTATCCTGGCCTTTGTGGGGTTCTGTTTTATTATAATGTACTCGAGCCCAGAGGAAGATGGAATCAGTTTCATTGCTTTCATAACAAGTAATAAATGAAAGGTACAAAGATATGTCTACACTGTGTTAACACTTTCACAAAGTACAATCTATGCTGGAATATCGGTATTTCTGGTCTATACGCAGGAACTAAAGCTCATAAAAACACCAAAATTTACACGAAAAACTGCGCAAGGGCAAGCAAATATACTGGTGTATTTTTTTTCTGACGTTGAGACCACAGAACATATATACTCTAACGAGGTAAAGATTCTATCATCTAAAAAATCACTAATAATACAAAATTAAAATAATACGTGTTTTGCTTCATTGTTTAGGTAATTAAGTACCTACTCGATAAATACTCGTTAGAATACATGGTCACCCTATTTCAGTCGCCATCCGCCATAGTGCATTTTTATAGATTAATCTTGAATTAACAAAAATACTGACATCATTGCACTGAAAACCTATAACACATCAGGGGTTTTACGAGTCTTCTAGGCTTCTTCCTTGTGGAGGAATCGATAATCCAAATGTTTAGAGGTTATATGTTACATTTTCAATTTACTATAAAAAGGGGCCGTCACAAGAAAAATAAAACAATAAAAGTTCTTTTCAGTGTCGTCACTAAATCTTAATTGATTAACGGTTTCTCTAGGCTTCTTCCTTGTGGAGGAATCGATAATCCCAATGTTTTGAGGTTATATGTTAAATTTTCATTTTACTATATAAAGGGACCGTCACAAAAAAAAATAAAGCAATAAAAATACGTTTCAGTCTCGTCACTAAATCTTTATTCATTAACGGTTTCTCTCAGGTCCTCAGTTACGGAGATTTTACGTTGGCCGAACGGCCTGATGTTCCAGGAACTAAAATTAATTTTACTTTTAACCAGTGGCATTACGAGTAAAAGTAAAGCAGTGGTTGTTTGTCACTAAATCGTCACAAAATATTTATTCAGTAACAGTTTCTCTAAGGTCCTCAGTTATGGAGATTCAGGTTGGCCGAACGTTCTGATATCAGGTCGTTCGGCCATAAATAAATGCTTCTAACTTTCGAACTGTTCTGTCACAAATTCTTTGGCTGGCATCTTTATGCGTCACATAATCGTCACTAAAAACTGGAGTAGCAGCCAGCTCCCTATCTTGACTGGCCGAACGTTCTGATATACATTTTTATTCGCACAAGCTCTTAACTGAAGGAAAACTGCGACTTAACTGAAGGAGAAATGGACAAGGCTATGAGGTGTTACTTCAGTATGGCGGCATTTTCTCCACAAATGATGCTGACATAGGGAGAACTGGACTGGTTCAGCACAAGATTAATACAGGCAACGAGTTACCTATCCGGCAGCGACCAAGAAGACTGCCTGTTGCACGGGAAAAAGAAGTGAAAACCATGATTGAGGGAACGGTGAAGGACGGTGTTACAGAGCCTTGTACGGTTCAGATAAATTGTCATACAATGTTTTTAAGTTTTTAAGCCAAGAAATACTACTATCTTCTTAGTATCAAATTACATACTCTTGTAATATTATGCAAACATCCAGTATTTATTTACTTATATTTTTCTCAGGTACAGTATCGCTTCCAAAATGCCAAACCAAAGCAATCGTCGCGCTGAAATGTTGGACCCGGGGATCAAAATCTCACTGTTCATCCATTGAGTCTCACTCAGTCGTCCACTAGACCGGTGTAACACCACGGAAAGAGTTATGTGGATGGCCAACCGCCTTTGTGTATGTGGGAAATGCAGCACGTAGCCAGCACTCATACTTAAAAATTAAGAATGATTTGTGAACAATAACAGGCGAGTGGCTAGTCGAAGAAGTTAAACGTAGCGGAGCGGGAATTAGCGGCGCTTCCTGCTCACGGAGCGCCTTTGTAAGCGCGGGCGGCGGCGCTTGCGGCGGCGGCGCGGCCGGGCGCAGGTGCGGCGGGCGCGAGGTCGGCGCGCGGACGTTACTCACGCCTGAGGTTATCTCCATTACTCGGGAGCGGTCAATTGGCCCCGCGCTGCGCTCCGGGCCGGGTCACTCAGTGTCTCAGTCCGCTGCTCGCCATGAATGCGCGCGCGTGGGCGCTGTGCGCGCTGAGCTCGCTGGCCGCGCTGGTCCCCGCCCCCGCCGCCTCGCTGCTGCCGCTGGACGCCGAGCACCTGCACGCCAGCGTCGGCGGGTTCGCCGTCATGAACTGCCACCTCGACTTTCCTTTTGGCAACGAGATTCCTTACCACTTACAATGGGATAAAGATGTAAGTACCCGCTTCATGTTCATTCCACTAACACCAGGCACAGGCATAGCGTGTGCAGTCCTGCATTATGAGTACATTACAACAACACCTAGGGTTAGGGGGACGGACTGGGGCAGGCAGGCCTACTGATCTTACAGCACAATCAGTACCCACGTAATGGTGTAGGTGCTCTCTGCTTCATATACCTAGACAGTTAAGGCTCATGTTAAAGTTTATTTCAAAATGTTCGTAGATATGATAAGGTACCTCGGTACAGTCATACACATCGTCTACCTACTCTACTAGTCGGACTCGCCTATTATCAACGCTCAATTTTCATTATTTGGGACCGCATACGTAGACCAGAGGTACCTACGGCATATCCGAATACGAACTAAGGGGTTTTCTATTTTCGTGTAATACCTACATTACCTACTTTTTCAATTGACTTCTAAAAAGGAGGATGTATTCCACCAGCATATCCGATTTCTCTCTGATTACTGGCCCGATTTAAGTGATTCCTTTTTCTTTTGGAAGCTCGCGCGGTGGTCCCATAAACATCTTATTACCTTTGCTTTGAATGAATCACTTAAATCGGATCAGTAATCACGGAGAAATCGGTGAACATACATAAAAAATAAAAGATTCTGGTGGAATACATAACCTCCCTCTTTTTTAGAAGTCGGATAAAAAGTGGGAAATAACTTTCCTTTCGGAAGTCGGTGGCTAAACAGTTACGTAATGAAATGAACAAAGGTCACTTCCGAAAGTAATTTACAACTTTTTTGTTTTTTTTTAAGTCAGTTTTTTTTTGTATCGTTTTCGTAAATATCTTTTATATAAATAATAAAAATACTTTACTGTCAGGCATCAAGGCCCTTGTTAGAATTACATCTTACTTATACATGCAGGGACACTAAAAAGAAAAAAGAAAATCACAACCACAGGAAGGTTTAACAAGCTTTGTTTAACACCTTCAGAATACCGTTGCTGCTTCCCCTCACTTGGGAGTTGGGATACTACTGAGGCAGCTTTCTGCCGCATTACTGCAAAGTAATCGTCAGTGCGCGCATCAGCGAGCATACCTGACGCACTACAGTAAGGTGGAAGCCTCAACAGCGCCCTGAAGGCAATGTTGTACTGAATGCGCAGGGCATTGTCTGCTTTTAGGGTATGGTTATCCTAAAGGCTGCTGGTGTAAAATGTTTGGCAGTAGGCTTTAAAAAGAGTTAGTTTCACGGGAACTGAACAAGCATGAAACCTGCGTATCATATTTCCCCTTACAGCCAAGTCGTCTTTTAATTCTTCAGTAACAATGTGGCCTAAATATTTAAAGTGGACAACTACCACCATTTACTTTTACAGGAGGGACAAAATTTGTCCCTCCTGTAAAAGTAAAAATACAACATTTAATGTTGTATTTTTATTCCTTCCTCGAAACACTAACAGTCTGTTCATCTTTTGTAGGGTTATATGTTAGCCCGTGGTGTTCGGCATATCGTTCACAAATTGAGAGTAACTTTCTACTTCCACTGATAGTAGGGCTCAGCAGCACCATGTCGTCTGCATAACTTAAGTTATTTAAACATACTCCGATTACTCCATCTATATGGCATCCGACATGAGTGCTGCTGAGCTCAACAAACAGTTTGTTGACATAAATATTAACAAGCCTCGGGGAAGTTAGACCTCCCTATCTAACGCCGCACGCGAATTTATACGGGTCAGAAAATGCATTACATCATTTGACGAAGTTACTCTGCTTGTCATACCAAAAAGATAATGTCGACACTAATGCAGTAGGAACGCCCGCCTCCAAAAGCTTCTCTCATAAGACATTATAAGAAACAGGTCGAAGGCCTTAGAAAGGTCCAGGAAACAAGCATACACAGGTGTTTTCCTGTCAGTATATTATTTGACAGTATGCTTCAACGCAAGTACCTATAGCACTTTCAGTGGATAGCTCAACACGAAAACCAAACTATGTGTGTAACTGGGAGTATGTACCGAGGTGTGAGTCGAGGACTTTGTCAAACACTGGCGCTTTGGACCACTACTGGGTTGACCGTACCATATCCATAATTTCAATTTAATTCTAGCCTGTGTGTGAAATTCATTGCCATGTCTGTTACACCCTTTTATACACTTTTTTCCCATAATGCCAAAAAAACAATTAAAAACAATAAAAACAATAAATAACAATTAATAACAATAGAAATTAAGATAATCAATATAATTATTCTAAATAATATTTAGAATAATTATATTGATTATCTTAATTTCTATTGTTATTAATTGCTATTAATTGAAAGATTTTTTTTTTATGTTTGTAATCGAACTATTTTATTTTTATACTTTTACGTATCTTGGCTTTATTGCCGGATTTATATGTAGAATAGCACGGGCCGAAGCCAAGTGCTACCCCGGGAAAGTGGTGATTTGATGAGATGATGGTATGATTGAATTTTGCGATGGTGAGTCTCTGTGTCTGTTAAACTGTGTGTGTGCAGTGACTTGATGTTGTGTGTTTGTGGTGGTGACTACAGATTCATTTTGCAAAAAAATTCTGACAATCCTGCATGTATTCAGGATTGCGGCTTTCTGAAGACTTTGGTATGTATATGGTGGTAAGTCAAGACTGGTGAAGTTGTTTAGGAATAACTCCTGTTGTTGATAGCACAATAGGGGACTATGGCGACATGGCTAAGGCACCACATTCGACTGATTTCTATTTTAAGATCTAAGTATATATTTTGAAAGTTTTTCTGCTATTGTATGTTGAAGATTGTGAGTGTATGGTACGGCGATGTCTATGATTTGTGCGGTTTTGTTACGTTTGTCTAATAACGTGATGTCTGGGTCTATTGTAGTGTAGGTATTGTTTTATCTGTGAAAATTCCTCGATCAAAGTACAATTTGTGGGTAGCGTTTTCAAGAACAATTTCGGGGTAGTATTTATAATAAGGGACAGGTGGGCTGGAGATTAATAGTACATTGTTACCCCAGGGGTGAAAGTAACTTATTTAGTCCCGAGACGGGGTTTGGCCAATAGTTCGAGGGACTAAATAAGTCTTTAACCCGAGGTAAACACTGTGCTTTTCATTACGAATACAAGGAAACAGATGAACTCATTTTATACAAATCTCTGCTATACGGAATTATAAACAAAACTCGAAAACTCGAAAAAACAAATGAAGATCGGATTGCCGCTTTCCCGTTTCCCGCCTATTTTGTTTTTTATTCTGTGGCCGGCCAGCTATTGAGCCATTTTTCATTTTCATCATTGAAAAAATGGTAAATATTTTGACCAAATCTATGTTATTTTAAAGAAATTGTTGAAACTAAATTATAATAAAGTTATTTAAACAATATATATTATTTAATCAATACTTTATTTTATTTAAAAAGAGTGATGAATATAAACGTTGATGGATGGAGAGGGAGAGGAAGACCAAAGAAACGATGGATGGATTGTGTGAGGAATGATATGAAAGATAAAGAAGTAAATGATAGCATGACGGTTGACAGAGGAGAATGGAAGAAAAAAACGTCATGCGCCGACCCCAAATAACATGGGACAGGGGCAGGAAGATGATGATGATTTTATTTAAATTCACATCGTGGCTGAAGAAAGTTGGAACATGGTTCAATAGAAATGTGAAAATAGAACTAGTTTTTTTTTTAAATAATTTGACAGCTGTCAGTTGAAAGCGATTCTCCCTAGGGATGAAAAGTATTACTTTCATCCCGCTCCTAAGGCAACTTCAGACCTACTTTCAGAGTATGAGTAATGAAAATTATATTTTATTGCTAATTTTTGATGGATTATGTTCGCTATTTGGTCATGCCATTCAGTCTGGACTACTGCTTTACATGCACCTGTGATATGCTGAATGGTCTCGGATGAACTATTGCATCGCCTACATATGTCTATTGTTTGAGGAACGCTCATTATGTGTTTCTGGTAATTGCGGGTTTCTATGACCTGGTCCTGAATCGCTATCATAAACCCTTCCGTCTCAGGGAACAGTTCTCCACGCCTTAACCATTCGTTCGACGTTAGGTAGATTGAGGTCGTGTCGGTGTCTCCCATGCAGTGACTTTTGCGTCCATTCAGCGATTTTTGTCTGTCGGTCAGTCTGTTGTTCATTACTTTGTGTTGTCCTGTCACACACGTTGAAAGGGGTAAGTTCATTATACGCTATGGCTTTGTGTAGGGTTGAAGTGGAGCTTATATTATCAAAGTATTTTCTCAATGTTGTTATTTGCTTGTTGTGTAGGTTAGTGATATCTATTATTCCTCTTCCGCCGTCGTTCCTTGTGTGAGTCTCTGTACACATGACCTAGGATGGTGTCTCCTGTGTTTAGTGAGAGTGGTTTTTATAATCCTTTGTAAGTTTTTGAGGCCGGTCTTGTTACTATTATGCTATATGGATTGTATCTGAAATAAACGTTTTATTATTATTATTATCACAAAAAATATCAGCATAAAGTTCAAACTCTTTAGGAAAATCTAAGTTCTTTAATTTACCGTGACGTATAGAAGAGTATTGACTGATTTCCTCTGCGATCCCCGCAACACACACAGTTACACAAAGATTTACATTAGTTTTCACTCTAATAACATTAATTAATATCACACTTTATTTTTAAAGGAAAGTGATCGGACCAAAACGAATCGTAAATAACTTTAATGTATGCAATTGTTTTTCCTGCCGACTGTGTAAACAAGACTGTGCTCAAGCGTACGCTTGCACCCGTGTCGTGTACGTCACTGATAATAGTGGAAGTTTGCGATTTAAACATGCTTGGGTAATCAAATCAATTTTCGCACATAATAATTCTTGCTCAGTACAAAAATTAACATATTTATTTATATTACAGTTTAAGTACTTTTTTTCACTTCGCTAACTCTAGAGGCAAGGTGGGAGGGGTAGTTGTTGAATTTTAACTTTATTGTAACGAAAAATTGTCTGGTCTCCTCGATTTTTGTCTGAGGAAAAGGTGGGTTGGCTATAGGAGGGTAGGTACACCTGATCCCAACCCTTCGCGGATTGCAGGTGTGATGATATAATGTTATCTCGAAATTACACGACGACTACGACACGAACACAAACACAACGTAGCTTCATCATAGATTTTTTGACGTTAAGTTGAATAGATAGGTAGGTTAGGTTGTCTTCTTTTTGCGTCTTTAAGCCTCTCCCACACTGGTGCGTTAATATCATGCGTTATAACGATATCTGTTTTTAGTACATTATGTATTAGGACGGCTACGAAGTTACACACTGCTGCGATAATAACGACGCAATAGAAGTAGGACGCTTGCGTTCCTCCGTCCTGCGATATTCCGATATGAGTTCTTCTAATAAGGGGCTGTCTCCACGAGCGAGAGAATCGCGGCGAAAATATCGTTGTGCCACGTATTTCTATACACTCTCTATGAACGCGTCTCCACACGGCGATGTTATCGCGGCGATGCGACGAGTGGCAATGTGCGCGCGTGACGTCGTCGTATCGCCGCGGTATCGTCGCGAGAGGCATATGTCACCATTATTTTTAGGTCGTTCTGGAGCCGAATACCATGAACTCGATCATCGAACTCGAAACGATTGGGACTATTTTTTTCAAAAAATAATTATAAAAAAAACACGAAAGAATAAATTTAATGTTTTTTTTTTGAAATAATGAGAACTCAAATGCATATGTGTGTGTAAAACGTATCCACGATCGGCAACACATGCGAACGATACCCATTGAAAAATTCATTCATCGATCGATTCTCATTATTTCACAAAAAAAACATTAAATTTATTCTTTCGTATTTTTTTTTATTGTTTGTTTTTTATAACACCATTACAGACTCGTCCAATACGATGCTATAATTCATACAATTTAGAAAAACATACAATATAAACACACAAAATAGAAAAAATACATTAAATATAAAATAAATAAGATTACACCCATTAAAAACAATTATACCTAAATTAATTGAACACACATGGCATACACAAACTAGTCACAAACTATTGACTGACACAACAGGCTCACGGACATGGTGTGGTGTTGTCAAAGAAGCACATTACGTACTTAGTTGGTCCACATGTTACTCTAAAAGCCCGTATATTGGCAAACCTTAGGTTTTACTTGTAAGTAAATCTTAGGGTTTGCCATCGTGATTTGGTAAATGTACAATCGGGCTTTAACCAATTTTTTTGCGTTAGTTCTAAACGCAAAAAATTAGTAAGTGAGACGACCCACTGTACCAGTATTTCTTTAAGGCTAGTATTTTTTTAACTGTAACTCAAAAAATCTTCTTTTGTTTGTATAAAAAAAAACCAATCCTTATCAAAAATACTGATTGCACAGCAAAATAGTTGCTGATTGTACAGCAAATTATTATTAATTGAGCAAAAATTTGAGTTCGTGACGCATCGGTATTAATTGAAAAGCGGAGCTTTTTTATGAACGGATATCTAATAATAACTAACGCACAATTAACTTTGTAATTCATTTTTGTTAAAACAAAGCTTCTATTTTTTTAACGCATAATATGGCAATTTGTTTAAATGAAACCGAGTCGACGTAGCCCTGCTGCGCGTGGCTATTATTTCTGTATGCAGGGTTTAAAGTAACCTACCTACTACCCCGAGTCAGGGTGCCACAAGTTATGCTATGGACTGTTATGGAGCCGAGAACTGCAGTAACAAATCCCCACGCATATCAAACGACGTTTTTCAATACACTTTCGAAGAAATAAAATATTAGAACGGAAAGTATTTTTTTCCGCGCTTTGCTTTCGCCAGGTTGAAGGAGAAGCAAAGGTATGATGCCGCTAAACAGCCTAATATGAAAAATAGAACATTCAAATAATTTTGTATTTAGAACACAAATAAATGTTAAATAAATAAATGTTAATTTGTTCATAAAAGTAAATATTTGTTTGAAATAATTATGCTTATCTATGATATTCTATTTATAAACACAATTTAAATACTCGAAAAATATTTTCGCCGCGCCGTAAAGATGCATATCTTTTAGCCGAGATTTAATAGTACATTGTTACCCTAGGGGTGAAAGTAACTTATTTAGTCCCGAGACGGGGTTTCAATTTATTCACATGGGTCGACTCGTTCTCCGTTATTGTTCGACGTCAGTTTCATATCGCCATCGGCCCGAAACGGTAGTTCCAAGTTCCAGTTTTTTATAGTTGGATTAAAATCGCAAGATGTTTCTCTGGGGATAGGTACCGGCTTTTTCTTTAGGGGTTGTCTTTTAATTACGTGAGGTTCGAAAAGAGGTGAGGGGATAAAAAAAAATGACGATGGGGGGTAGTGTGATAATCGCGTGTATTTTTCCCAGGAACTAAAAAAAAACATTTAACGTTTCAATTTTTTTACCAATTAGAAGAAGCAACTATTTGTGTCCATAAATTCGTTTTTTTATTAAAACAGATTTTCAAACTATCTATTTTTTTTAACATTAAAAAATATACATGATGCTGGGAGGACGAGGATGGGTTACCTGCAACCTCTTGATGTATCACCTAGGGAGAAGGGGGACTACAACCTCATGTGATTAAAGGATGGTCCCTTAATGGAATAGTCATGAGATTCACACATAAACATGTCTAGTAATATATAAAACATATGGGTGACATTTCGGAGAATGTGTTTTGTAATCACATAATTTATTTTCCCATCCCCATTCCATCATCAAACAAGCAAAGATACGGTGAAGCGTCAACGTTATATGGTTGACGTTCCACGGAAAGACGTTTGATAAAGCGTTTTGCATCCACGTTTATTGTGAATGTTTGTTGTGTCTAGTCTGTGGAATTCACTGTTCTCTGTGAATCTCTGTTCCCCGATCATAATAGATCAGTTCCCCGATCAGTTGTCTGGTTGCCATAGTACAGGCTCTGCCTAGTTTGGGATCAGATGGCGGTGTGTTGGCTGTCCCAAGATATTATTATTATAATAATCTGGATCTCTTCAGAGTTCGAGAGAATCGGTTTCTTCTCCGCAAGCTTGTTTCAACCTTTTTTTTTTCGGATGGGAAATCATCAAATGTCTCCTCCCGCTCTGGGCGGAGCGGAAGGGAGTGTCAGACTTTTACTGACTAAAAACCATCCATGTTCCTTCGTTTGCCCTTTATGTTTCAGGGTCGCGGTATCTCTTTCGAACAGTCCCGCAGCCCTGGCAGGCATCGGCCCTTGCGGGCCCCTCCTGTTTGCTGACATCTCTTTGAGGGCCGCGTGGAACACGAACGCGCCGTCGACACGGCCTGCCCGTCGTCATAAGACGGACGGACGGCGAGCTAGCCCATTACTCACCGTCCACAGGCCCGCGAAGCTTGTTTCCCCCTAGACCGCATCATCGCTTCGCATCAGTCGAGTTGCGGTCCAAAGCAAGCCAAATAGTAAACAAAAAACCCTCTAGTTTCTAAATTAACAGACAGATGTGTTGCTAGGGAGTCTACTGTTCCGGTTCTTGTCCCCAGTTAAAACGTTAAGGTAGCCATACACGCTAGAGTGTACCTGACAGGTACACCCGTCAGGTAAGCTTGAGCTGCGTAGAGGACAAACGTGCACAGTTTTGCAATATAAACACTCTGGTTTACCTGTACAGTTCAACTGTACAGGTAAAACTGTGCAGGTAGGTACAAGATATCTTCCGTATTTTTCAATTTTATGAGCTCCCGATATTTCAACGCTGTTGCAAGCGCCATCATCGTGGCATGTTGAAACTAATCGTAGTGCGATAAGAACCAGTTTTCGAGAAAGTGTATTGAAAATATATTTCATACTTATGTACATAAAAGTTATAACAGCTTTTCAACAATGTTTAACCGGGGGAGGTTAAACACCAAACTTTCCCAGATTTGCCAACAATTTACGACTTGCTATTTTAAATTCTGGCTTGACACCCCAACCCCCCCTGAACAAAATTCCTGGCTACAGTCTTAGTGCTTATGCAGCACAGCACCACAGCAGGTGAGCAGTCGGGCCCGCCACCGGGCAGTAGGAAGAGAGCCGCCGCGCCGCCGCGCCGCCGCGCCGCCACGCTGCCGGGGCGGAGCTGCTACTGCGCCACACGGGTAGATCGCGCTCGGCGTCAGTTCTGACGACACTCGCGAGAAGTAATGGCTTGCTTCTATTTGTAGCCGAGATGTGACCACGCGGTATTTACCTAGTTATCAATAAGTAGTCGTGCTCCGCTCATTTTTTTCAATTATTGTCTGTCTGTCTGTTTGTTCCGGCTAATCTCCGAAACGGCTAGACCGATTTTGACGAGACTTTTACTGGCAGATAGCTCAAAGTCAAACTCAAAGCATTTATTTCAATTAGACCATTACAGGCACTTTTGAAAGTCAAAAATTCTATTTGGTGTAGCTGATGTTATAAGGAATAACTAAGGCTATTACTGCTAGCTCATCCGTGGGTACCGCACGAACTCCCGCGAGGCGGCGAGCCTCCTTGCTGGATTGCCGCCATGGGATCTGGAGGCCATAGTCCTCGCGCGCCTGCACGAGTGGCGCGCGGAGGTACAGAGCCGGGGGGTAACTCCGCTGCCGCGGCATATTGTCGCGCGGCGGACAGACCTCCGCCGTGATCTCATGGCGACATGGAGAGAGCGACTATCGCAACCCCGTGCAGGGCACGCCACGATAGTGGCGATAAGTCCCCTCTTTGAGGAGTGGCTAGAGAGGCGCCTCGGCGCCCTCACCTTCCGCCTGACGCAGGTCCTCACCGGACACGGATGTTTCGGGAGGTACCTGCACCGAATCGGGGGGGAGGAAACGCCCGGGTGCTTTCATTGTGAGGATCGCCCGGAGGACACGGTGGAGCACACCGTGGAGGTCTGCTCCGCTTGGGCGGAGCACCGCCGTGTCCTCGTAGCGGCGATTGGCGGCGGCGACCTCTCGCGTCCGGCCCTGGTTCAAGCTATGGTCCGGGGCGAGAGGGAATGGGAAGCCGTCGCCTCCTTCTGCGAAGCATTCATGCTAGCGAAGGAGGCGGCGGAACGTGAGAGGGAGATAGCCTCACGTCCCAGCCGCCGCGGGAGGAGAAGCACCGGGCGTCGGGGACCACGCCGTGATGGCTCTCGGCCACCGTAGGCGCGGGCCTGTGGACGGTGAGTAATGGGCTAGCTCGCCGTCCGTCCGTCGTATGACGACGGGCAGGCCGGGTCGACGGCGCGTTCGTGTTCCACGCGCGCCTCAAAGAGATGTCAGCAAACGGGAGGGGCCCGCAAGGGCCGATGCCTGCCAGGGCTGCGGGACTGTTCGAAAGAGATACCGCGGCCCTGGAACATAAAGGGCCAAAGAAGGAACATGGGTGGTTTTTAGTCAGTAAGAGTCTGACACTCCCTTCCGCTCCGCCCAGAGCGGGGGGGGGTCATTTGATGATTTCCCACTCTCCAAAAAAAAAGGCTATTACTGCTATATACTCCTAATGCTATATACTTTTATTTTAGAATAAGAATTAAGGTTCCGTGCAAAAAAAAAACTTGAAAGTGGTAACAAAATCGTCATCATCTTTCTACCCTTGTCCCATTCTATTTGGTGTCGGCGCAACAGGTTTGCTTCTTCCATTCTCCCCTGTCAGACGTCACTGCATATTTTACTCCTTTCTCTTTCATATCAGTCCTCGCACAATCCATCCAAATTGTTAACAAAATCAAATTCAAAATAATGTCACGCGAACGAAGGCGGGCAACAGCTAGTAAATAATAAAACAACAACATCTTCTTAAACCTCTGTATCTACACGGAGAAAGGCAAAATATTTTGTTGGCTTTTTGTATTTGGGTAGCTACGCTGAAAGTGGGTTGGGTAGGTATTCCGCGTGGATGACGAGGCCGAGTGGTCGGCGGGGCTTGCTGCTTGGTCACGTACTCGGCGCTCGGCACAATACCACAGACCACGCGACTGCGCATTGTGCCCCTTAATCACTGCCAGCGACAATGCTCATGTACTTCATTATCACAATGCGAGTGACCGCGCCGCCACACCGCCCGCACCGTGCCTACACAAACCACGCAATAGTTCTAAGTAGTTCATATAGAACGAGTTCAGGCTCACATAAACATATCATGATGATGATGATGAAGAGAAAATCGAACCTTTTGCGAATCGGACGTTTTTTTGCAAAATAAATTGGGAATAGGGCGGGAGAATGAATGGATGTTTTGGCAAACCTTCCGCTTGTTTCGGTGTCTGTGTATTATAATTAGCAGCTAGGAAATGATCACCATCATAAATCTCGTTTAAACATTTGTCTGGCTCTGAGTATGCACAAGTAGGTACATACACACTGCCTGCTCATATGAGAAGCCACTGAGTACCGCATGACCTCGTCACGGCTTATACTTATTTATTCACGTTCATCGCAGAGATCATCTGACGAGTACTTCATTCGTTAACGAGTCGTTAGTGTAATGAGGCTACTTGGCTGCGTTAGCAATTGGGATCTATGCGTTCTGCTACACTCCTACTGTAGGTAGCTAGGTAGGTAAGTAGTAGCTACACGTGATGCGGCCGCACCGACGGCCGCGTGACGTCAACCTCGTACACAAGGAACAGTTTAATTCGCTACAGAATATCTTCGTTGCTCCTAAACTAACCGGGGACCGAGAGTCTACTAAGCATCATTTCTATTTTGAGAGGGAAAATTGATTTTTCAAAACACTTTCTCGAAAACTGGTTCTTATCGAACTACGATTAGGTTCAACATGCAATGTATTTCTCACGCGTGGTTTTTTAATATTTTTGCGCACACGTGCAGAAATAAAAATTTCCACAGACAGATTTTTTAATTTTTTTTATTACCTACTTATTTCTTTTTAATTTTTTTTATTATTTATTTTTTATTTAATTTTCGAAAACAAGAAGTTATTTTTTATATATTTATTTTGTACCCTATCACAATGTTTTCTTATTTAACCCAAAGGTTGACTGGTACAGAATGCCTTGTGGCATTAAGTCCGCCTATGTACCACTACTGTACATGAAGTTTAAATAAATAATAATAAATAACTATACTTATACTAAGTCCAAATGGGTTCAATAGTCGAACGTATTCCGTATTCAGTCCTTTCAAAACCTCCCAGATATCCCATCACCAGACTGTTCCATATTCCTTTCCGAAAATCAAACCTTGGTCTCAACGCTCCCATGCTACGAATATGTAGAAGGTACAATAGCTCCTGCACATCACCGGAAACCGATTTTAACAAAACGATAGTTAACAAAAATGTAAATAAAAATTCAGATATCAGACTCATAACACATATATCTTCATAATTCATTTCATTTCATTTAGTCGTAAGTAAATTTTATAAACAATATTCAAATTGTTTTACTTTCATTATTAATTTTTATTAGGTATTGTATTACTTTATATTTAAGATTTGATACATTATGTTGTTGTCCTATGGTGAATGCTGTGGCATACATGCCAGCACTTTTATGTTATTTTTATTGTTTCACATTAATTCTTAGTATGTACTGCTGTTGGTGTACCAAATAAATAAATAAAAAAAATAAAAAACTATAGTCACAGTGATTGATTTTTTTTTAAATCTCGTCTCGTCTTTACGGCGTATACATTTTTCGAGTATTTAATTTTTTCAATCCAGGAGGTTTTCACAGTGGCGACGCCATGAGACATGCGTTTCATCCGCCGGTGTGCCCCTTTTTTATTACAAAATGGCGCCTCTTAATAACTGGCAGTGTCTGTCTAAAGTCGCCTTTTCAAATGACCCCTCCTCCCGCGCTGGGTGGAACGGAAGGGACTGTCATCCATGTTCCTTCTTAGCGCTTTGTGTTCCAGAGCCGCAGTATCTCTTTCGAACAGTCCCGCAGCTCCGGCAGGCATCGGCCCTTGCGGACCCCTTCTGGTTTGCTGACATCATTTTGGCGCGCGTGGAACACGAACGGCCTGTCGTCATGAGACGGTTAGACGGCGAGCTAGCTAATTACTCACCGTCCACAGGGTCTAAAGTCGCTGCGAACAAAATAATGACACCACCCATCACGGATGTTCTGCAAGCTGCGGTTGGACGCCTCTAATGCATGCTTGTGCTCTTTCTTCGAAAGTAGTGTATTGAAAAACGTCGTTTGATATTAGTTAAGTTTCCCCACTTATTTCAAAATGTACTAACTGTTGATATAATCAAATTAACCAGGCTTTATGAATAATGACCATCTACTATTATATTGCCCCTATGCCTTGATATAGAGGGAAGTGGAAATCGTGATTTTTCCTACTCCACTATTCTTTTCTGATTAATTTCGTTACGGGATCTAACACGGTTAAATTGTTTCTCCGGGACTTCGTTGAGCTTCATTGTCTCGCTCTCGGCGCTTCTCTTAGGGTCGCCACTGTTGATTTTGGCTTTCAGGAGTTGAGCGCAGGCCAAACCGCCAGCTGGCGGACGGGCGAGCGAGGCGAATGAGGCCATTTTCATACTACGCTACGTTCGGCTCTTTCGGTAGTTCGCGGTGTGAACCAAAGTAGGAAAAGAGGTGAAACGATGACTCGTTCGACTCGCTCGCTCGCTCGCCAGCTGCTGGCGGTGTGGGCTGCGCTTTACTGTGGTTTGGGATTAGTGTGGCGGCATGTCCCATAAAAAAAAAGACTTAGGACCAACTAATTGACTAAAACCGTGTTTAGCCGGTTACACGTCTTCTGTCTAACTGACTTCTTTCTTGATATTCTTCTTCTTTTTTCATATTTTTTTGTTGTTGTTACATGTATTTTCACCGATATTTCAGTCAATTGTAGACCGATTTTCAAAGTTCTTTTTTATTCGAAAGAGTATACTCCCGAGGTGGTCCGATTGTCACCATATCAGGATCTGATGATGGGATCCTAGGGAAATCGAGGGCAACCCTCAAATTTTATAGGCACGTTTTACGTGTTTTATGTTTTTTCTAAAGCGGTTCGATTTTATTGAGGATAAGCCTATTACCATGAAATGTATATGTATAACAATCTTACTTCTTTATATATATATAAAATTTAATATGTATATATATATATAACTTTATATAAATATATTCAAATGCGAAAGTTTGGAGGGATGGATGTTTGTTGGATCTGGATGAAAGGCATAGAGATAGATTATAGTCTGGAATAGCACATAGGCTACCTATATATTATCGCGATATTAACTTAGGGGGATAAGCAATAGTGAATTATGTCCACATTCTTCAACTATGTATTTGACAACGGGCAACTGTCATAACATGCATTAAAATAGATCGGCGATTTTAGACAGGTTTCGCAAGTTCGAATCGCAGCCAGCATTCACTTTTTGTGTTTTTTTTTTAATGCTGTTAGATTTCTAAAAATAATAAACATGATTCACGAGTTCGATCCCCAAAGGGTTTTCACTTTTTGTAAGTTCTAGGTATTTTGTTTCATTTTAATGCTTTATGATTTTCAAATCATTACAAAATAGATTAATGTATACTTTTAGTTTTTTTTGTAACCATTCAAATGACAGGTAAATAAATAAATTAATAAAAACTGGGAACAAATTTTTTGAACTGTTATTTAAACATTTGAGAGGTTATTATGATCAGTTGAAAAAAATAATGGGTAGTTATTTTTTGTATCGGCGTTTGGTAAATTTGTTCGACAGTAAATAATAGACAGTAATAAAAAAAAAATTGGCCGGTTATTTCGTCTTACAGTGTCAGTACTAAAAATACGTAAACAGACTAATAAATAAATGGCCAGTAAAAATTATGGAATGGGCAGTTAGATAAATAGTTCGGCAGTTCATAGGGAGCGGAGAAACCCGGACTTAGGCACCCCGACTCGGACAGGTTAGGTTCCTCGTTCGTGTTAAGTTACTGTAAACGCTACAATAGGCGCAGCGACGCTGACTACGCTTTTTAGGCGAATATAAAGTGTTTGAGATTTCTTACTGACTAATTCCGATTTGTCAACTGCCCACTCGTAACTGCCCAATTAGTTATTTTACTGCTCAGTATTTATCAAATGATATATCAGTATTTTATTATTTTTTACAAGTCTTTTTTTTAGTTAACTGCTAAGTTTTTTACCAACGCACTGGGGGATGTGCTTAAGATGCTGAACTAGGAAGGACTTGGAACGGCGAGTACATCACACACTTGAAATTTGTAGAAGACACCGTCATATTAGTTGAATCGCTGCACTTCTTGCAGCTGATGCTGGATGGCGTAGTTGACGAGGCTGCATTTGTCTCAGGGTGAACTTGGATTAAACCCAGGTTATGTTCAACGAACACGTCACCCCAGGACCTATTGTTGTCAATGGCGGTCCTCTCGAGGTTGTTCGAGAATATGTTTACCTCGAGAAACTGCAGTTTGGTAAGAACAACTTTGAAAGGGGGGTTAACAGAAAAATCCAGCTGAGCGGGGCAGCATTGGTGAGTCTTTGTAGGGTCTTCTCGTCGCGTATTCCACAGAGCCTAAAACTAAGGTCTTTAATCAGTGCATCCTGCCTGTTAGGTATGACTTATGGGACCGAAAATTGACTTGAATGTGCCCTGGTGGCTGAGAGAATGTCATTCTCACTCAAAAGTCTCGCTGATGGTGGCGGGTGTGTCGGGTCATTTAGTTCCCTTCAATATGGTTGAGTTGTTGGCGCTGATCCATGCGTCATGTTCGTGAACGGGCGCTGTCAGTTGGGACTGGTCATCTCTTAGCTGCCACGGTTTATTTTAATTACTTTATTTTAAAATTGTTGATTTTATCTTTTACCCTGGACGCTCTTATAATATCTACATCGTTCTCACATATATGTATAATCTCAACATGAATGATGTAAACAAGATTTGGTACCAATATTTTGATTTAAAAGAGTGTCCATGGAGTTTCTTAACCATTCTTCTCCATAGAGATCTACGCTTTGGTATGTGCAAGCACAGTACTCTCTCCTTGTGACTGGGACTGACACTTCGCTTCTTTTTGTTTTTTTTTTTGACTTCAAAAGTGTCGTAATGGTCTAATTGAAATAAATGCTTTGGGTTTGAGTTTGAGTTTGAAACGTGAACACTCACGGTACCGTTGGTCCATAAATTCACGGTCACTCAGCGAGCTATGGAACGGGCTATGCTTTGAGCCTCTCTGAGGGATCGCATCTGGAACGAGGTGATCTGACAGAGAAACAGAGTTGTCGACATAGCTCACGGAATAAGTAAGCTGAAGTGGCAATGGGCCGGCAATATTAGCCGTAGAACTGATGACCGTTAGGGTCCTTGGTGTCTACCCAGACGTGTTCTTGAGTGGAGACCGCGAATCGGCAAACGTAAGGTGAGACGCTCTCAGACTCGGTGGAGCGAGGATCTTCGCAGGGTAGCTAGTAGCAAATGAATGTAAGCTACCAGCTTATGTAACTGTGGGTTACTATTTTTATTATGTTTGATTGAATTTCACAGTTCACAGATCAATAATAACCAATTAAAAAAATAAATAAAAGAACCGAAAAACCCGAAAAAAACTTGGGTATCCTATAACAGAACCGGTTTTTTACTAATCATTAAACCGGGAATACCCGGTTTTTTTTTAAGAACAGCGATAAACCGGTACGTGTGTCCTAGTGGCGTCGTTTTGCTCGCAGGCGACTTTAGACCCTGTGGACGGTGAGTAATGGGCTAGCTCGCCGTCCAACCGTCTTGTGACGACAGGCCGTGTCGACGGCGCGTTCGTGCTCCACGCGCGCCGTAATGAGATGACAGCTAACCGGAAGGGGTCCGCAAGGGCCGATGCCTGCCGGGGCAGCGGGACTGTTCGAAAGAGATACCGCGGCCCAGGAACACAAACAGAAGATGGATGGGTTTTAGTCAGTACAAGTCTGACACTCCCTTCCGCTGCGCCCAGAGCGGGAGGGTTCATTTGATGATTTCCCATCCGAAAAAAGGCGACTTTAGACAGACACTGCCAGTTATTGATTGAGGGGTACACCGGCGTTTGAAATAAACGCATGTCTCATGGCGTCGCCACTGTGAAAACCTCCAGTATCGAATACTCTATATTACGTGCAACAAGCGCGTCCAACTGTACAAAAATCTGCTGCAAATGGAAGAGGATCGTCTGGAATCCGACACAGATGGGAAAATTCTATTTTCCGAAGAATTTTTAGATCCACAGTATGAATTTATCATGCACGTTTTCGTCAATTTGGAGGTTAATATAAAAAATAAAGGGTAGGTAGTTGTGTGAGTACGCAGTGCTGTCGCCAAGAACGAGTAGGTCGATAAAATAAACAAAAAAAATTGACATGATCGTCAGCGATTCAAAAGTAGGTATACACATCCATAGACACTGTGATGGCTAATGACGATAGCATAGTACTGCCTACCCCGTTGAATTACTCAACTCCCTGGAGTTAACGGGCGTGCTGTCCCATCAGCTGGAGCTTAAAGTTGACGTTCCAGTTCTGGTGATGCAAAACCTTGACGCAACGTCAGACTGTGCAACGGCACCAGGCTTCGTATCACAGAGCTGGGCAGTAACATTATAAAAACGAAGCTGCTAAAGGAGAGAGCGTTTTAATTAACCGCATACCCATTATTTCAAATAACTTGTCATTTCATTTTCAAAAAACTTTTTTGCTAAAAAAACTTTTTTTTGAGATAGACGGTGACGAACTAATCTGTAAACCGCAGAGTGTGAGCTCTGATTGATCAGCGCGCAGCGCGTATCACGTGTTTGTTTCAAACCCTTGTGCAACGCTTTTTAACCGACCAACCTATCTCCCAACACACTGAGCGCCGAGCGGTTCCTGTTCGCTAATGACTTGGCCCTAGCAACACAATATTAGCGACTTTAGAAGCTGTAGAGCATAAATTGACAGTGCCACTAGACATACTAGGAAAATATTATGACAGTAATGCTCTACGCTGCGAATCTGCGTGTCCAGTGTGGCACCGGTTCGATCTCGCGAAGCAAGGAAGATAACATTGGTCTCGCTAAAGCTGATTCCTCTGAATGAGCTCTACCCGCTAGCAGATATGGCACCACCTGCCGTAGAAAGGGATAGCAATATCCCTTCGTACAACATGCGCGCTGAAAAAAAACTCAACAGCTAAAAAGTTGGAAATAAAAGAAAGTGACAACAAAATCTAAAAAACTCGATTGCGGTAAAAAATTTGAAAAGCAAAAGAAGAACATTGTGAACATTTGGAAGGTTCATTTTAATATAAAATTACTAGCTTTTGCCCGCGGCTTCGCTCTGCGTTAATTTAGAATTTGACAATCAATTAGGACACTAAAGTTTCTTTATTAATATAATTAAATCAAGATTCTAAACACACGTGGCGCCATCTATTATCACAAGAACGTTATTGTTGTTTTTCTCGAGATCAGATTTTTTTTTCCGGATGAAAGGTACTCTATGTCCGTTTCCGCACACAACATTATGCAAAATTTTAAGTTGATCGGTTCAGTGGTTTAGGCGTGAAAAGGTAACAAACGTCGTCCAGTATTTTTTGCGTAAATTATGTTGCTAAGGTTGTGGATCTTTTTTTCCGGAAACCATTTTGAGATTCATCGAAAATCTGAAAATTTTCGCAGAACGGTATAAATTATACGGTTTTCCTTAACTGCGCTGGAATTACCATTCTATACCGTCACATACGACAGTACGACAGTGGTAGGTATTCCGAATACAACTCGCGTCGCCTGTTCAAACAATCTTCTACAAAATGCACATACGTGCTTTCGTTTCTAATCGAGTGTAAATTAGCCTTAGGTGGGAGACGTGATCATGCATGTGCACAATTTTGTTTTGATACGACTTACTCAATATTATAGTTATATTCGGACAACAACACAGCCCACCTCTATAAACGAGATGCAGCCATAACCGGAATACCTGCCTTATCCCCGAAAATATAAGTTAATGGTTTATGGTCGGTTTTCAACGTAAACTTCCGACCATTTATAAATGCTGGTGGAATTTCCTTACCCCGAACACTATTGATAACGCCTCACGATCAATCTGCGATACGATCGCTCAGCAGCACTCGGCGACCGCGAGGCATAAGCTATCGGCGCTCTCCACTCGACGTGGTCGACAACACCGCGCCGACCGCCCGACCCCCACGCTGCTCGCGTCGGTAGTCAGCACGAGAGCACGAGCGGCAAGTCGGCTGAGTAGAGCGTCGCTCACCACTAGCCAGCAACCTTTTTATTTTCACAAATGCATTCTCGCATTCCTCGCTCCAATCATACCTTACCCCTGTAAATTGTATAAAGGGGCTAGAACTGTACTGACATTTCTTGTAAACTTTGCATAATACATAATCATACCAATAAAAGCCCTCAACTCCGATACGTTCGTCGGTGGTGGCGAATTTATAATAGCTTTAATCTGGTTCGCACAAGTGAGTGTGTACGCCTGCCTTACTGATGACATGACCCAAGTACACAACAGACTTCGAAAAGCAGGCACACTTATCTCCGATTCCGAAAGTAACGTTCGGCCAACTCACTCGGTTTCGGTTGAAGGTGTTTTTCCATAATAACCGTTATCTGTTCAAATGATTTTGTCTTTTGTTTGTCCGGAGTACTATTCACTAGCAAACCGTAACTTTCGGCATCCATTTCGGCACTTATAGCTCACTTGGTATTTTATTAACTAAAAAATACTGGGGGGAGGGCTAACACTGAATAAGGTAGGTAGCCTCGGGGCCACCCTATAACATGTATGGGCCACCCCAATCTTTTTTAACGGTTCATCAAGACAGCTACTCTCCAAACAAGTGTGTGGTGCCAACAGTCTCGGAGTAAAATGCCTGTGTAGTCCTCGTGGCCGTTATTCGGTCTTGCATCTAACACTTTTTTGGATAAAATTTTCTGTCTTTTTTCCTGAGTGCCCCGTTACCGTTACGTACACTCCAACCCCAACAGCTTTACATGCGCACCGAGGCACGGGGGACACTGGGACGGGAGACACCGCCGACCTCCAAATTTCAGGCTGCCACTTAGATATTCCCAATGGAAAAACTCAATAACACTTTTGCCCGTCCAGGGAATCGAACCCACGACCTCATGCGCAGCAGTCGCGCTTGCGACCACAAGACCTTTGGTCTTGTGGTCGCAAGCGACCGGCCGGTGCGGGCAGAGTACTGTTATTGTTAATTTGAAAACAGTACTTTTTAAGGAACATATTTTTTTTTTTTTTATAAGTTTTAAATAATTGAACTTACTCTACAATTGAAATAGTAATTCCGAGTTCAAATTGACGGAGAGTTCAGTTTGTATTTTGCCTTCTTATGGCTTCATTGAACTCCTTCCCGCCACATTCCAGTCACTATCATGTAACTAGATGTCGTGTTAGTGATGTGTGTTAGTGAAAACGGTCACAAGAGGCGGTCGTGGGGTAGCATACAGCGAGGGGCGGGCCAGCGGCGCGGCGCATCGCAGACACCCGCGGCCACGCTAGTACCACTAGACGCGCCAAATGCGCGTGGGAGCTGTAATTGTCTACTTGCTGACACTCGCACGTACATTAGCCGCAGGAGGCACTCGACGCGCCCTCACTGCCCCCCGCACGTCCCGCTGCTCCCCGCAGGTGACCCTGTTCGGTGCGACCGCGGCAAGGCAAGTTTACGCACCGCATACGACAGCGCAGCGCGCACGTGTCGCTCTCGCTAACTTGTCGCGCTGTTGATTTATTATGTCTGCGAGTGCCGCACGTCGCGTCACATTCATTATTGAAGCCGATACTTTACATAATCTGTTGAGGCATGTTCACACGTAGTCGTAACTGTGTAAATGTGTATACACTTACACAGTGCGTATAGCACAGAGTATTTGTAAAAAAACATACCCAACAAGTGCGAGTTCGACTCGCGTGGAGAGGGTTCGGTTCCGTACATTAATTATCTAAATTACGTAAGTTGTATTAAATCATCATCATCTACCTAGCCTTTTTCCAACTATTTTGGGGTCGGCTTCTATTCTAACCGGATGCAGCTGAATACCAGTATCTTACGTGGAGCGACTGCCTATCTGACCTCCACAACCCAGTTAGTTCTGGGTAATATGTAACCCTTTGATAAGACTGGTTGTCAGACTTTTGGGCCATTGACTACCTGTAACGTCTGTCAAAGATCTACAAATGACAGCCGGGACCAACGGCTTAACGTGCTTTCCGAGGCACGGAGGAAACTCGGTATTTAATGGGTGGTCACCCATCTGCGGACCAACCTAGGCAAGCGCAGCTTAACCTAAAGATCGATCCGAGAGGCTGTTATTGTTTAGCCACGAGCTCCTCCAAGTTGTTTTAAGTCTGACCCCAATTTATTTATGGTTACTTTGAATTTTTTAATACCATTGATTTCTTATAGGTTTTCCTGTAATATACAGGCAAAGAACTATTTCTTAATATTTTTTTTGTTTCGGAGTTAAGGGAGGGGGGGGCGAGGGGGAATGGTCAATTTTCGCCTATTTTCTTAAATAACTTCAACACTCCGTTCCGTCCGTTTTTGTTTAATCGATTTAACAATAACGGTAACATTTAGATTTTAAATAAGATCGGCGGCGAACAAAAATAGAAGGCAATATTAATTCGGATTCCATTACGTGGATCGGAGTCAAGCAAATATTTTGTAATCTGTCCAGTTTAGTTAAATGTATGTCGGCGCTATTGTCCAGTAAAAAACTACCGAAGTCGATACGGCTAAAAATAAGGGAATTATATAGGGAATTATATACTTAAGTGGTTGAGATTTTGGGGGTATGAGAACAGGGTGTAAAGCTCTTCAACCCCCGTAGAAAAGGGAGGATCCTCCGACCAGACGGGTGTTATGTCTGGTGGGCTACTGCCCGACAGTTGTTGTCGGGTTCTTCTATATAATCTTAAGTCGCGAATATCTTTACTTGCGCGATGCAGGATTTCGATGTTTAGTTTGTCCTCTGCGTCATAGATGGCGCTGTAGTACTTTTTGTAGTGCCGCTACAAGATGAACACCCCACCCAGGTCCCATTGTCTATAAAAAATATGTGATGTAACTAAAAATTTAAGGTTTTCGGAAATGTTCCTTTATAAGTGCTATAAAATTAATATTGCTTCATACCAAATTTCAAGATTCTAGGTCGACTGGAAGTACCCTTTAGGTTTTGATTCCCTTGCGAGTAGTTGCAAGTTTGAAAATAAGCGGCTTAAATTGCTGTTTCTTTTGATTGCGTTGGCTTAGAAGTTTGATTTTTTTTACAGCTCCATGGGACTGTAGACCTGAGTATTTGATATAAATTCCAGCTTGATACCTCCACGCATTCCTGAGAAAAAGGGTCTTGACAAACAGACAGACGGACGGACAACAAAGTGATCCTATAAGGGTTCCGTTTTTTCCTTTCGAGGTACGGAACCCTAAAAACCGAAAATGTTCACCGGCGCCATCTTGAATTTTTATTTTACCTCATTTTCGTTATCAACGACCCCACAAACCACGAAAGTGAATTTATCTCATGTAATTAAGTCAACATATAAAAAAATCTAGTTGGTACTAAATACGATATCGACCATTACCATTCTATCTCGTTCGCCCCTACATGCTTTCTTTTTTGCCCCTGTAGTAACTCGATAATCTACGGCTTACCGAGCTCCCTACAAAACGGTACTGCCAGCCGCGAAGTCACGTGTGCGCGTCCATACGATTTTAGTTCTGAATTCTGACACCCAAGCACCGGCTTATTTGGCGCCACCTGTTGGTTTATTTGTTGACATTTTTTTTTTTAATTTTTGAAATGTTTTCAATCGATGTATTAAATGGCTGTATTGTGATGTGATAAAATCAAAACCAAAATCAAAGCATTTATTTCAAGTAGGCCAGTTACAGGCACTTTTGAATTGTCGAAACAAAGACAACAATGAAATGTAGCTACAGTCCCAGTCACAAGGCATAAAAACTGTGAAAGTACTGTAGTTGCCCATTCCCTAACGTAGATCTCTATGGAGAAGAACGGGCAAGAAACTCCATGGACACTCTTTTAAATCAGAACATTTTACAAAACCTTGGTTACATCATTCAAGTTGAGATGGTACATTATGTGAGAGCGATGTAGCAAGATGTGCACGTTAAAAGTGTCCATAGTAAAAACAAAGAAAAGAACAATTCAAAAATAAAGTAATTAATTCAAATAAGCCGTGGCAACCAAGAGATGACCAGTCACAACTGACAGCGCCCGTTCACGAACATGACGCATGTATCAGCACCATCCAACTCAACCATTTTGAAGGGAACTAAATGATCCGACACACGCGCCACCATCAGCGAGACATTTGAGTGAGCATGACATACACTTAACCGCCAGGGCACATTCAAGTCAAAAAAAAAAAAAAGACGCAGGTTTCCAGCGAATGATAGCTTTCTAGTACATAGTACTCACATAATATGGGCTATGCGGTTATATAATGCCAAAAGAAATTGAATTTATACAATGGAAAGATAGTTGTACAATCAGATTAAAGAACTGCCTGACATAGTGAAGTACTCGGTTTCAGGAATAATTGAATGTTGCGCCATTAAAATGAAACAACATAATTTAATTATATTATGTATCTATAGACCGCCTAAGCTGTCCAACTTAAGTAAATTTTATGAAAATTTAGATACTATCCTAAAAAATATATGTACTAACCGTCACACTAAAATAATTGTATGCGGCGATTTCAATATAGACGTTTTAAAAAATAATAGAATAACCTTGGAATTTAAATGCTTTCTCCAGAGCTACAACCTCAATTTAGAAATTAATGAAGCGACACGTCCTACTAGTAATACGTGTTTAGATAATTTTGCACACAATGCCAAACACAAATGCCATTGTCAAGTAATAGACTTCGGGCTTTCAGATCATACAGCACAAATAATTAATATAAAAGTAAATAAATCGTGCACGATTAAAACTTGGAGAACTAAGATTCGAGATACTTGTGAAGAAAATCTCATTAAATTTAATAACTATCTGCAAAATCTATCGTTTTCTGACGTATATAACACAGAGGATTCAAACATAGCGTATGATAATTTCTTTGAAATATTTAAGCTCATACATGACTTATGTTTTCCATATAAGCTAGTGACAATAAAATCAGAAAAACCAATCAAGTGGATATCGCGTGGCATAAGATTATGCAGTAAAAGGCAACGAAATTTACTTTGGAAACATAGACTAAAGCCGTCACCAGAAAATAAAAACGCTTTCGTTAATTACTCTAGGAGGTTTAAAAAAATAATTAAATTAACTCAGAAAGCCCAAAATAATTACTTGATCAAGAACTCAAAGAATAAATCGAAAACCTCTTGGCAAATAATAAATAATAGCAAAATGAATAGAGAACTAATTTCACAGATAAGGAATAAACATCGGACACTAACGGATCCGAAAGAAATAGCAGAGTCTTTCAATAATTTTTTCATTGACCAAGTTACTAATATACCCAATAACCCAATACACGACGTTAAAAAATTAGACCATAACCCAAACTCAATATTTGTCCCACCAGTAGTACCTCAAGACGTGATGAGAATAATTAAATCATTAAAAAACAAAAAGAGCTTTGGTTATGACGGGATTTCTACTCAAGTCGTAAAATTTGTTGCTAATAGTATAGCTGGCCCTCTAACTCATATTATTAACGTTAGCATATCATCAGGAAGATTTCCTGATAACTTAAAAACTGTAATTGTAAAACCAATTCATAAAAAGAACAGTAAAGATGATATGTCGAACTATAGGCCGATAGCTTTAACTCCCGTTTTTTCTAAAATAATAGAAAAAGTCATTTATGAAGCAGTATCATCTTTTCTGACTAAATTTAATATACTTTGCCATGAGCAATACGGGTTCAGGAAAAATAGAAATATAAACATGGCAATTTTTGAACTGCTGAATATTATTATGTCGAATGTTGATACTAAAACGCCTATATGCGCTATATTTACAGATATGTCGAAAGCTTTCGATTTTGTCAACCATAAAATACTTCTTCAAAAATTAAGCGCCTATGGCATTCGAGGTAATATCCTGAACCTAATAAAAACATATCTATCCGGTCGCAAACAGATAACAGAAATCTACAAAATATGTGCCAAGTCTAAATTAGAACGAAAATGCGTGTCTTCTAGTAGAGAAATTAAATTCGGTGTACCACAGGGAAGCGTCCTTGGGCCATTGTTATTTTTAATTTACATTAATGATCTCCCACGCCAAATCCACCATCCCATGGTACTATTTGCCGACGATAGTACAGCACTTTTAAAATGCGACAATAATGAAAATTAAGAAAACATTATAAACGAGTCCATTAAAATTATAATAAATTGGCTAAATAGTAACAACTTACAAATAAACATACAAAAAACAAAGATAATGCATTTTTACCAAAGACTTCGTATCAATGATTTAAATATTGATTATAATAATCAAAGTGTAGACAGAGTAGATGTGACAAAATTTCTAGGAATTTTAATTGACAGTCAACTGACATGGAAAGCACAGGCAGAAGCAATCTGTAAAAAACTCAGCGCATCTGCATACGCACTTTATAATCTTAAAAAAAAAGTTAATATCAAAACAGTATTACTAGCATATCACAGTCTTGTCGTTTCCATTTTAAGGTTTGGTATTATATATTGGGGCAACTGTACCGAAAGAGAGAGTATTTTTAAAGCCCAAAAACGCTGCTTACGAGCTATATTTGGTTTAAAAGTTACTGACAGCTGTGTTCCAATTTTCAAGAGTCGTAATTTATTGACATTTCCGTGTCTTTACATTTTAGAAATTGCCCTTTTTGTTAAATGTAATAGACATCTATTTTTAAATTTATCAGAAAGCAGATACCGAGATGTAACTTTGCGATCTCAATACCGAAACTTGTTACGCACGGGTGGATATAGGACTGCTTTGTTGAGGAAAAGTGTCTTTGGTATGGCACCGGCTATTTTTAATCACATTCCTAATTCTATAAAAGAGGAACCAGTAACAACTTTCAAAAAGAAACTAACTGTACTTTTATTAAATAAATGTTATTACTCTGTATCCGATTTTTTAGCTGATATATTTTAGCTGTGTTAATGTTTGATGATGAACTGCATCAATGTTTGCATGCCAAAATGGTAGAATGTACAAGGATTCTTTAATATTGTAACCACCTTATTGTAATACCTACATTCCGAGCAAATAAATGACTATTCTATTCTATTCTATTCTATTCTTAATCTTCAGCAGCTCCAACAATACTATTTAATGCTATCCATTAATCCATTTCTGCGCCCCTGTCCATGTGGAGCAGGACTAGCATTGAGCCAAGCATTTTTATCAGAGATATAATCGTCCAACTTGTAATATGCTTGCTTACATAGTGTGCGTTTAATGCATGTTTTAAATTGTGTCTCATTCAGTTCAAGAATACTTTGTGGAATTTTATTATAGCATCTCAAACAGTACCCCATGAAAGATGAGTCAACTTTAGCGAGTCTGAAGCCCGGCTGAACTAATTGATCTCTAGTTCTAGTACTGTAATTGTGTCTGTCACCTCTTTTATTAAAAAGATGTAGATTTTTTCTAACGTACATTATGTTTTCGTAGATGTATTGACAATGTACCGTCATGATGTTAATTTCCTTAAACAGTTCCCTAGATACTCACAGATGTGTTTGTAATATACTATTTGACTACTAGACACCTAGACACTACGTCTGAGTGCCTTGTTCCCGAAGGGAAGCCGGCAGGAATGGGCTTCTTAGGTGCCTTCGGCCCTGATAACTGGCCGTCTAAAACCTCTACTAAACAAACAGATTTTATTTTTAGCGTAGGAAATGTTTAACCCAACTTGTGTCAACATGCTGTTGATGAGATCAAGTGCAGACTGGATCTTGCGTTGTCCCTCACTAACAGAAGAAAACTGCACGTGTATAGCGAAGCAGCCACGTACTGGGATATACAAATGTTGTTTCGCACACGTTTACAAATGTGAGACGTTACTATAGTAAATGATATTGCAGATAACAGATCACCCTGAGCCAAACCAGTGCCGGAATATCTACTAAGTAATAAAGTTATTACCAATTCTTATCTTGAGTACTCTTCTATGGAGAAAGTTCCATAGATATCTACAGATACGGGAACCAACTTTAAAGCTATCTAAAACATTTACTAAAACAGAATTATTTACATTATTGTACGCATTATCTATTTCTAAAAAACAACCCATAGTGGAACAACCCTCAGAAAAACCAAATAGAACGACCTACCCCTACGGAATCCAACTGTGTTCACAGAACATGTGTTTCTTTTAAAAAAAAACATTCCATCTTCGGTATAAAACATAATGGAAAATTTTGCATTTGCACGACAGTAACGATATAGGTCGGAGTGAGGAAACGTTACTAGGGTCACGACCAGGTTTTGGAATAAGTACAATACAAATGTCGTGCCACTGACAGGGAACAAAACTGTGATTAAAAAAGTTGTTAAATAAAGTAATACAGATTTACCTACATCAGGTAAACTCTTAATCATGGGATAAGATATGTCGTCGCATTCAGGAGATGTATCCTTAGATTTGATACATTTATCTAGCTCCTGAATCAGGGATCTCACATTCTAATGTAGGGTTACTATGGTGAACGGTAGGGGTCGAAGGGCACACATAATCGGATGCTATGGAAATTTTAAAGAATTTAGGATTAAAAAAATGATTTGTGGTACTTTGAGCGTCCACAAAAGGTCTGGGCGAACGGTAATCCTTCAACCATCTCATTTTGCGCCACTTTCCACTAGACGATGTAGTGTGATGAACTGAGGAACAAAAATGTTGAAAGTTCATTCCTCTAGCCTGCCGGATTAACCTTTGGGATGTATTTATCCTACCATTAAGAGTATCCAGGTTTTGGGGTGTGGGATTACGCCTAAATTTGGATAAAGCTAACCTACGATGAGCCACAGCTTGTGACAGTTCGGTAGTCCAGTATGGTTTTGGAGTGAAATTTGAAGTAGGGTTTTGATTAAATTTAAACATCGGAATGAATTTATTAGCAGCGTCATTCAGAATATCTAAAAATAAATCATAGGCTTTTTGGGGGTCATTTGGTAGACATAAATTTTGTCATTTTTCTTCCAGATATTTTTTATATGAAGTCCAGTCTGCTTTTCCAAAATTCCTTGTAATAACTGTAGGAAGGCATGTCGTACACAATGTTGATAGTTTAATAATTAAATGGTAGCTGCCTAGAGTAATTTAAAACGGCCCAATTAAAGTTTAACGCTATATCTATAGAAACTAGTGAAATGGCGTGATGGGCATTAAAGTCACCAAGAATTAACTTTTTAATAATAAAATCATACTTATACAAATATTTAGGGTATACACAATTGAAATGACTAGATCACGTTTGAATTAAAGAAACGCTTACTGCAGAGTTCAAGAGGAGACTTAACGCTATGTGTAAAATCCAACTGTTTGGCAAAAATCTCATTAATACCTTTTTGGGGGTAGGAAGAACAGGGTGTAAAGCTCTTCAACCCCCGTAGAAAAGGGAGGATCCTCCGACCAGACGGGTGTTATGTCTGGTGGGCTACTGCCCGACAGTTGTTGTCGGGTTCTTCTATATAGTCTTAAGTCGCGAATATCTTTACTTGCGCGATGCAGGATTTAGATCTTTAGTTTGTCCTCTGCGTCATAGATGGCGCTGTAGTACTTTTTGTTCAATGTTGCTGAAGTACTTTTTTGTAGTGTCGCTACATCATCACGTCGGGGTCACCAATTTGGGGGTAGGAAGAACATGGTGTAAAGCTCTTCAACCCCCGTAGAAAAGGGAGGATCCTCCGACCAGACGGGTGTTATGTCTGGTGGGCTACTGCCCGACAGTTGTTGTCGGGTTCTTCTATATAGTCTTAAGTCGCGAATATCTTTACTTGCGCGATGCAGGATTTAGATCTTTAGTTTGTCCTCTGCGTCATAGATGGCGCTGTAGTACTTTTTGTTCAATGTTGCTGAAGTACTTTTTTGTAGTGTCGCTACATCATCACGTCGGGGTCACCAATTTGGGGGTAGGAAGAACATGGTGTAAAGCTCTTCAACCCCCGTAGAAAAGGGAGGATCCTCCGACCAGACGGGTGTTATGTCTGGTGGGCTACTGCCCGACAGTTGTTGTCGGGTTCTTCTATATAGTCTTAAGTCGCGAATATCTTTACTTGCGCGATGCAGGATTTAGATCTTTAGTTTGTCCTCTGCGTCATAGATGGCGCTGTAGTACTTTTTGTTCAATGTTGCTGAAGTACTTTTTTGTAGTGTCGCTACACCTTAAATACATTTGCTATCCCCATATTAATCTTCTTATCATAAAGCCACGGCTTACTCCAGGTCTCTTGAGATGCATGAGAAATAGGGATAAACTGCGTCTGAAGTCAAAGAACAAAAATAAAGTAAAATCTCCTAACAATACAATTCTAAAGGTAAGTATACCAAAACAGTAAAAAAACTGTGTCTGTACATTGAATATATTAAAAAAATTAATTGAGAGGGGTTTAGAAACAGTAATAGAGCACGAAACCAAAAAAAAAATCTGTCTGTTTGTCTGTGTGTCTGTTTGTTTGTACACGCTAATCTTCGGAACTACTTGACGGATTTGAATGATTTTTTTTTGTTGTATAGGTATAAAATCTGAGCAACATATAGGTTATAAGTTATCTTGGAAACTTGAACACCTGATGCAGAACCGCAACAGACCAGCTAAACTATAAGAGATACAAAAATGGTACCTTAGCAAAAATTGTTTCACGTGATGAGCTTTTTCTGCTAAGAGAATAAATTTGAAGATCTGGAACACCTGATGTGGAACTCCAAAGCCCATGGCAGCGACACTATAACATATGAAGGAATGACGTCTTAGCAAAAGTTATTTAGTCTGATGGGCATTTCCTGTTGACATACAATAATGAATGATCTGGAACGACTCCAATCGTCTCGCTCATCCCGTTGTTTTCCCGTCCCCGGGCCTTAGATTCTACATCAGACGACAGATTTTGACGACCCCGGTTGTCGCTGGCATAAGCAACGGGATCCGCGTACGAAGTCGCGGGCAGAAGCTAGTATACAATAAAATTAATCAGGCACTGGAAATTTATCCTCTAACTAAGCAAAAATGCAAACAAACTGCCACACGATGGCCACGGCGCCCTCACCTTCCGCCTGACGCAGGTCCTTACCGGACACGGTTGTTTCGGGAGGTATCTGCATCGAAACGGGCGGGAGGAAACTCCCGGGTGTTATCATTGCGAGGATCGTCCGGAGGACACGGTGGAGCAAACCGTGGAGGTCTGTTCCGCTTGGGTGGAGCACCGCCATGTCCTCGTAGCGACGATTGGCGGCGGCGACCTCTCGCGTCCGGCCCTGGTTCAAGCCATGGTCCGGAGCGAGAGGGAATGGGAAGATGTCACCTCCTTCTGCGAAGCAGTCATGCTAGCGAAGGAGCTGGCCCCAGCCGCTGCAGGAGACGCCCCGGGCGTCGGGGGCCACGTGGTGGCTGTCGGCCACCGTAGGTGCGTCCCGAGTAATTAACGGCTAGCTCGCCTTTCTTCCGTCTTATGACGACAGGCCGCGTGTTTGTGTTCCACGCGCGCCTCAAAGTGATGTCACCAAACCGGAAGGGTCCGCAAGGGCCGCGGCCCTGGAACACAAAGGGCAAAGAAGGAACATGGATGGGTTTTAGTCAGTAAAAGTCGGACACTCCCTTCCGCTCCAAAAAGGGGTAAAAGGGGTGGAATTCCTAAAAAATATTTCTTAGTGAATTCACTCTCTTCACAAAGAGAACACCTCCAATTTTCATGTCTCTAGGACCAGCGGTTTGGGCTGTTTGTTGATATATCACCCAGTCAATCAGTCATTCAGTCTACCATTTTATATAAATATAAGATAGAAGAAGGTAGATATAGATAGATGACTCCGTAATTCTCTATATTTCTTCTAAATTTTTATTTTCTGGGCCGTAACCTTTTTTCCGACGTCATCACACAAAAACTTTCATCCCCTATTTTTACCTACTTTAACAGTAAAACTTTCACAAACTTTGTACCTATGTCGTATTTATTTATATGTCATCAAAAGCCTAAAAAATAAGATTCAAGCTTCTAGCTATAAAAATGACGTAATTTCCATACAAATTTTCATCCCCTATCAACCCCTTATAGCCCTTTTCTCGCATTATAAAGTAGTGTAGGGAGTAGTGTACATGTACGCGTGCACGACAGAATGCAAGGTAAGCAGAATCGCTTGTGTGAGCGCGACGTATGAACGGCGGGCTAGTTACTGCGCACTAGTCCGGTCGGAAGGTTCTCCTTGGGATTTAATTGGAAATAAAAGTCATTCAGTAGTGAAGCAGTCATTTACTTAAATCTGCCCAGAGACTATAACCGGACAGCGCAGTGCTCATATAAATAGGGATTGTCGTAGACATTTAACAACGACAGAAATATCCCTAAAGTAGCCTATGTCCTTTCTCAGGCTCTAGAATATCTCTGTACCAAAGGAGAATGGACAAAAATGAATGAAGCCTGGTACTCGGCCCAATAGCCATAATCTATATATCATTGGAAAGGTCTTTTTACAAGGATTAATGATATTATGATGATGAGTCGCTTGTCTCCATTTGCTGTCGGTCAAGTATCTTCGTTTATGCCATATTCATTTAAATCTTGGAGTACACTTTCTCTACATATTTTTAAAATGTATAGTCCATTTGACAAATACTCGTTGCAGTAGGATCGGGCTAGCTTCAGTTGATAGCTGGTGCCTAAAGAAAGTAAAATAATCTGTTCTTCCGTCAGTAGTGGGAAGTTCCGTATTTCTTGACTTTCTATTCTTTGAAAATCTGCTCTTCGACTATTCAAACGTTTTCTTTCTACATAATCATAAAGAACGGAACGGAACGTCGTCTCACGTACAGAACGAAACAACCACTAATGAAGGATGTGGCACAAAAGGTTGTCCACTGGCACCGCGCACCCCACCCTGCGGCTGGTTCCCTATCCCCGAGGTCTATAGTCACCGTAGTAACAAAAAACAGAAATCTTAAATGTACTTTTTTATGTCAAAAAAACATATTTTCAAAAGTCCCTAACCAATTCTGCCAAATACATGTTATAATACCTGGTACTTGCGATGGAGCATTCGGCCAATAAAGCATTATCTGAGTGAAACATTTCCGTTTGTATTAATACTCCACCCAACTTTGTCTGCCATCCCAACGTACCAAGCGGGCGCGGGAGAATGACTACGATGTAACTAGATTTCTGCTACTTCAAAGAAGAAGTCAAAATTATTATAATATAATCGTTGATTGCAACCCAGAGCGAGGAAATAAAATAAATGTCTAATAGGTAGAGTCAATTTAATTTCGTCGTGTGAGTGACGAAATTTTTTTTAAAGTGTAAAAGTAAAATCAAATCCTCGCTTTATAGGCTAAACACTAATGGTGTTCAAAAGTTGAAGCTTGTGTGTCCTGCCGCAAGTACCTACTTTAGAATTATGATGATCGGTGAGTGAATCGCGTGTCTGTCCGTCTGTCACAGCCAATTTACTCCAAAACTACTGGTGGACCGATTGAGTTGAAAAAAGGTTCACATAATATATGTAAGTTGGTGACCCTAATACGGGCGTGTAACGTAATTTAATGAATTTTAAAAATGAAAAAAAAAAAGATTTTGCAAACTATATGGTGTTCCATATCAAATAAAAGGGCTCATTGTGAGAATCTCAAATGTATCAAATGATCCCTCCCGTTCTGGGCGGAGCGGAAGGGAGTAACAGACTTGTCCTGACTAAAATCCATCCATGTTCCTTCTGCACACAAAAAGGGCTACCTTTGTTTTCCAGAGCCGCGATATCTCTTTCGAACAGTCCCTTCCTGTTTGCTGACATCTCTTTGGGGCGCGCGTGGAACACGAACGTGCCGTCGACACGGCCTGTCGTCATACGACGGAAGGACAATGAGCTAGCCCATTACTCAATACGCCCGGGGCGTCTCCCGCGGCGGTGAGGACGTGAGGTTCTTTCCTTCTCACGTTCCGCCACCTCCTTCGCTAGCATGTCTGCTCCGCAGAAGGAGGTAGCGGCTTCCCATTCCCTCTCACTCCGGACCATGGATTGAACCAGGGCCGGACGCGAGAGGTCGCCACCACCAATCGCCGCTATGAGGACTATTCCCCACCCCCCTTCGAAACTACAGGGCTGAATTTTTTTTTCCTCTTTTCTTTGTATTTTAGATTCCTTACCTACACATGAACGCGACGATTACTTTATATTAGGACGACGCCTGAGGCTATTGATATTAAATTGGTGAAAATTGACAATAGGATGTATAGATACTGTGGCCAACTGTCTCATGTAATACTTGTCTTGTCCATATCCCATGAGACAGTTGGACCGAAGGACGAAAGAATAACATTCAAAAAGTAGATTCCTCTAGGACCTGGGAACATGTGATAAGGTGCTTAGTGACGTGCCGTGGCTGTTTGCACTTGCAGGACGATACGATCTTCTCGTGGTACAGCGGAGAGGGCACGGCGCGCGTGGCGGACCGCTGGGGCGGGCGCGTGCGCCGCGTGCTGGACGGTCGCGCCGGTCTCGGCCGCGGCTCCATCAACGTGAGCGCCGTGCGCGAGACCGACGCCGGCCTGTACCGCTGTCGCGTCACCTTCCCTAACCGCACGCCGCCCGCGCGCAACAATGGCACCTTCTACTACCTCGAAGTCGATGGTCAGACCTCCGCAAGTCCGAAGCGATACAGTGCGCCTCACCGCCGCACTCCATCCTACGATATACTTGAGCGAGATGTCGTTAACTTTTCAGGAGGTAACTTGATAGTGACGCCGCCGATGAACGTGACGGTGCTGGAGGGCGAGCGCGCCGAGCTGGAGTGCCTACCGAAGAGCCCCGAGTCCGCGGTAGAGTGGTACAAGGAAGGCGCACCGCTCAGCGAGCTGCCCGAGCTGGCGCTGCGCTCCGAGCGGCCTGTAAACGGCTCGCTGGTGCTGCGCCGCGCCGCGTCCACCGACCCCGGCGAGTACGAGTGCCGCGTGCGGGATCCCGACGGCGCGCTGCAGAGCTCTAGCGCCTTCCTCGACGTGCAGTGTGAGTACAACGGCCGCTCCAGGCGCACGTTCGCCGCACGCTCGCACATGCACTCTTCTAAACGTTTTCCTGTTTCAGATAAAGCCAAAGTAGTTTACGCGCCGAAGGAACGCTTCCTGCCGTACGGCAAGCCCGCCAGCCTGGACTGCCACTTCAGCGCCAACCCGCCACTCACCAATCTGCGCTGGGAGAAGGATGGCTTCTTGTTCGACCCCTACAACGTGCCCGGCGTGTTTTACAGCAGGAATGGAAGTTTACTATTCAATCAGGTATCAGTTATCAGAGACGTCTCACGTTCATTTCAAAATATAAAGTACCACTTTTGACGGCACGGTTGGCGTAGTGGCTGAGCGATTGACTGCTGCGTAACGTGTCGCGGGTTCGATCGCACGGAACAAATATTTATATGGCCTACAGATAGTTGTTCCGGGTTTGGCTGTTTGTGTATGTGAGTTTAAATGTTTGTAAACGCACCCACGATACAGGAGATATTCCTAGTGTGGGGCAACGTTTTTAAAAAAAAAAAAACTTTTAGCATAACAGGCTTCTTAGCATTTTAAGTAGTACGGGCTTACTAAATTATGAAACAAGTAGTACTAGCTATTCTTTCTTGCGTTAGGTGGACGAGTCGCACGAGGGGGAGTACTCGTGCACGCCGTACAACTCGCTGGGGTCGGAGGGCCCGTCGCCCGGCGTGCGCGTGCGCGTGCAGCGGCCGCCAGCGCTGGCGGCGCGCCCGCAGCCGTTGTACGTGGCGCGCCTGGGCGCCACGCTCACGCTACCGTGCGCCGCCGCCGCGCGCAATCACCACGACCTGCCGCTCGTGCACTGGGCGCGCAAGGACGGCGGCGACCTGCCCGCTGGCCGCCACAACCTCGACGACGGCAACCTCACCATCGTGGATGTCACCGAGGACGACCGCGGCGTGTACGTGTGCACCGTCAGCAACGAGGCCGCCACCGTCGCCGTCGAGACTGAGTTGCTGGTCGAGAACATGCCTCCGCGCGCGCCCTATAATCTCACCGTCAGACCCTCCACTGACTCTCTACACCTCACCTGGGTGCCCGGTGAGCACGACATCAATACCTTTGGCTACTTACTTTTATTGTTATGGTCGTGACTTATTATGAGTTGGTTTTACATTATTTCAGGACACAACGGACTTGAGGTTGATTACAACGTATGGTATCGCGAGCGGACTGTGAGCGAATGGCGCACAATGAAGATTTTGACGAGAGGTGTTACTGAGGCCACTCTGGTCAGCCTGCGACCCGGCACGGAGTACGAGCTGCGTGTGCTGTCGCAAGACCTAATAGGAGACGGACTTTTTAGTAAACCAGTATTTGCGAGAACACTCGGTAGGACTCGGAGCGTAACCGATTAAACTTCCAGTCATGCGTTTATTTGAATGTAATATGAACTTTACTGTCTGTTTAAGGATCAATGGACGGCGAAGCATTGGATACAGTGGAGGCAGTAGAAGGAGAACAGATCGCGTTCGCCGCCATCACCACTGAGGAGCCCGAGCTGCCGGAGTACGGCGAGGGCGGCGAGCTGGAGGTGACGGTGCGCCTTATCGACGAGGGCGCACTGGTGCGCTGGCACCGCGAGCCGGGCGACGCGTCGCGCTGTACTGTGCGCTGGTACGAGGGCGCCGCGCCCGGCGAGCGCCTGCTGGCCACGGGCCATACGCTACACGACTACATGCTCGGTAAGACGCCTACACTGTACTGTCCTCTGTGTACCGGGAGCCGGTCTGACCGCGCTTGTTGCCTGCAGTGAGCGGCGCGGCGGAGGGCGCGCGCTATTGGGCGCGCGTACAGTGCACGAGCGGCGCGTGGGGTGGCGCGGCGCTGCGCGTGCCGGAGTACGCGCGCTTGCGCGGCGTGGCGGTGGGCTGTGCGGCGGCGGCGCTGCTGCTGGCGGCGCTCGCGGCGGCGTTGTACGCGGGCCGCCGGCGCCTGTGTGCGCGCGACCGCTTGCCACGCACCGACAAGCGCCTGCGCTGACGCCGCGCGCCCCTTGGCGGGACGTCGTCGCTGACGACGCTCGTCGGCCGGCGCACAGACGACGCCGTGGTCCCCGTGATGTTTGTGCACTCTGTGACTTTGCGTTCCGTGTTTGGATGTTTGTTCGAAGTTGATGTTGTTATTTATTAAAGTATGCGTGTAACGAAAGAAATAAAACCTATTTATTTTTAAGATTAAGTAAGAGTTACTGAGCAATAAATAAATCGAGAACTCTTTTAGTTTTTGTTTTCCTTGTGACCCTGAAACTCAAATGGAAAATGCGTGAATTAAATACAATACCCGACTGCTGCAAGCCCAAAAGGAGAGGTGTGTTGGGTGTGTCCGTTTCTTTGTTCCCTCGTAAACTCGTACCTTTTAAAAGGATGAACCGATTTCAATAAATTATACATCGTTAGATTTGTCTTGATGGCGCCTGTCACTGTGTAACTGTTCCAAAATTACCATAGGCTGATCAAATTTTCGTTTTTCCTAAATCATGTAAATATTAGTATTAATATCGGCTCCCCCATTAGGGGAAGAGGCCGTGCTCCTCCATTCGCACGGCTCTTGTGAGACGCGCCCTGCAGATAGAACGTCTCCCCACCGAAATAAGGAATTTTGATTCCAGTCCTGCCCCGACTTTAGAAGGGAGCAGGAATGGGGTATACAAGGTGAAGTTAGTATTGGGAGTTCACAGTTAGGACATATACATGAATAATAACACATCATATAAAACAATACAACAATAAGGTATGAAACAATAAGACAAAAGTACGCAAAGATATGATATATGATGAAAGTTTGGTAAGGGAAACTTTACGCTTGCGCTTAAGAAATCCATTAGTTATTCGTTACGTTAACTTATTTGATTCCAAAATACAAGATGCCGTTTCGCAACCGCAAACGATTCCATGTTACAACATGGAACTGTTTTACAACGTTCCATAAGCACTATCTACATGTCTTTCCCAATTCTAAGGCAGTGGTTTGTGAGGCCAGCTGCCATTGAGGAAGGCAGGTTTTCAGTATTTCTACTTATACCTACTTATGTCTATCCCAATTACTATTTCATAATACAATTTGCACAAGCGTATCGTAGACTCAGTCTGTAGCAGATCATGTTGCGCATAACAATTATTGGTGGACGCCGAAGTGGTAGCTGTCGTCACTTCACATTTCTTTAATCTACCCCATGTCGTGGTTGTGTGTCTCGCTAAATAGTGTCGATTCAGTAATAGGCCTGTGGCAGCCGGGGTTGATTTTAACGAGACACAGTCCCTAGCGTTCCTTAGAACGTGGCTATCAATTCAATTTAGAATACTTGGTGAAGCCTACCCCACACTCCCACAAATGTGCGCCAACAATCTCTACGCAATGTTTCTGAGCTAGACCTTTATAGGAAGCAATTTGGTGAATATTGCTTCCTATCAGGGCTTGGTTTCTTTGTACGAAAAGTACAAGTCGGCATTATAAATTACTGTTTCTTCTTCTTAGCGTATCGATGGCAATCTAAATTGTATCACCCCAAACCTGAGCTACTAGTTTGGCGCTTTCAGTAGCGTCCATCAGTTCCTGTAGCGAACAAACAACAGGACACGCAGGGCACGATATTAAGTGCCCCATCGTTTGTAGAACAGCACCACATTTACACTCCAGGGCAGTCATTAATATGCGAGGATCGCCCGGAGGACACGGTGGAGCACACCGTGGAGGTCTGCTCCGCTTGGGCGGAGCACCGCCGTGTCCTCGTAGCGGCGATTGGCGGCGGCGACCTCTCGCGTCCGGCCCTGGTTCAAGCCATAGTCCGGGGCGAGAGGGAATGGGAAGCCGTCGCCTCCTTCTGCGAAGCAGTCATGCTAGCGAAGGAGGCGGCGGAACGTGAGAGGGAGATAGCCTCAGCCTCACGTCCCGGCTGCCGCGGGAGGAGAAGCACCGGGCGTCGGGGGCCACGTCGTGATGGCTCTCGGCCACCGTAGGCGCGGGCCTGTGGACGGTGAATAATGGGCTAGCTCGCCGTCCGTCCGTCGTATGACGACGGGCAGGCCGTGTTGACGGCGCGTTCGTGTTCCACGCGCGCCTCAAAGAGTTGTCAGCAAACGGGAGGGGCCCGCAAGGGCCGGTGCCTGCCAGGGCGACTGTTCGAAAGAGATACCGCGGCCCTGGAACATAAAGGGCCAATGAAGGAACATGGGTGGTTTTTAGTCAGTAAGAGTCTGACACTCCCTTCCGCTCCGCCCAGGGCGGGGGGGGGGGTCATTTGATGATTTCCCACCCACCTAAAAAAGTGTAAAAGTGTATATAAAAAGAAACAAAAATGCACTCGAGATCGTAAAAATCTGAGTGTGTTATTTAAAAAGAAAAAAGTGCTTTCTCTATATGTAGAGTAGCGTGGTCAGCCCTTTGTTCAATAGAACGGTCAAAACAATACACGTGAAAGAAAAAAATTTCTTCCTAGAGTCGAGTACCGTCGAGGTAGAGTCAAATTAGAACGAGACTCTATGTAGAGTCGTTTTTCCACTGCCAGTAGATAGCTCTCCTCGAGCCCTTTCAAACGACCCCAAACTCGGATCGGTTCCACCAAGGGGTTCCGGAGATAACCCAACTTAAAGATTTTGGTTTTTTGCCAAGATGGCGGCCGAAATATGGTTACAGGTGGATATCTCCGGAACCACTGGTCCAAAAACCCTGGTGTTTGGGCTTTTCGCACTTGGCTCGACGAGACCCGTCCACTGGCACGGCTTTCAGGCTGAAAAATTCTAAAACCTGGAAATCGCCTGAAAGTAGCCACGTCTAGAGACTGCGGCCAGCTGATATGTTCGGTGAAAATCCGAGCTCTCTACGACTCTCCGTTCAGGAGTTACGCTAGTCGAAAGATTGCACAAAATGGCCGCAGACCTGTCAAAGTCAATCTTTCACAGCGGATAACTTCCTTTGGGAAAGCCGTAGACCCACCGAGTTTGGGCTCTCCACACTCGGCCTGTGCTCAGCTATTCGTTGAAACCACTTTCAGGAGCCCGGAAATTTTCAGCGTCAAACTGCCTGAAAATGTAGGGTAAGAAAGGCAATGAGCCCTTGAGTACACAGTTGAAAACCGCAACTTCCCACGACCAACGGTTCAGAAGTTATTGCAGTTTGAAACGAAGCAAGATGGCCGCCGAGCTGTCAAAAGTCAAATTAAAATGCCCGTAACTTCAGAACCCCTCGTCGTAGGAAGTCAGGGTTTTGGGTGTACAACTCAGCGTCACCTCGGGTATCTCTTGAAAGTGTTTTCAGCGACAAAAAATTTAGTCGCCTGAAACGTCCTGAAAACCTACTTTCCTTAAAATTTATACTAAGCTACAGGTAGAACTGAAAATCCGAGATCAATCGGCCCAGCGGTTCCCAAGATATCGCTCTTTGAAATCTATAACCAAAAAACCAAGATGGCGGAATTTTGTCAAAACTTCCAATTTTGAAGATATACAGCCCGTGTTTGGGCTTAAATGGGTAACAATGGACTTATTGGACCCAGTCTCAGTGTCAAAAATATTAATTTCCTATTAAATTTAAAGTAAATGCCAAAAAACAGTAAAAATTCGATATCTTTGGTTCCACCTGACGAAAAATTTCGGAAAAAATGTCAAAAAATAGTACAAATAAAGCTCTACAAGATACAAAAAACAATAATAATAAAAACAGACAAATAACTCGAAAAATTTTTGAAAGTGTGATTTTCTTATAAATTACCTTATAATTTTAAAAATATACAATCTAAAAATCTAGAACTTAAAATCTATATTCTATTAACTAGCGCGCCAAGGGCTGCTGTGGAAAATCTTGAATTTTCTTGTTATTACCGGAGTTATTTATGAATTTTGACTTTTCAATTACTTCTTAAAAATCGGGTATTGTAGGTAGAATGAAAATTTTTGCAGTTACCGTCTATAATTTCAGGGGTGATTACGGCTGCAAAGTTTCAGGCGTCTGGCTCCTTGATTTCGGGTTTTCAGTGACACGTGGTTTTCGAGTTTTTCGATGTATCTCCTGAAACTCTGGGTTTTTCAGGACTCTGGCTGGTCGAGGTGGTGAGCGGGGCTGCTGCCCTTCCCTTTCTTCAACAAAAAGGTAGGGTCGTCGATCTCAATCTCGCAGCGTTTGCAGTTGAAGTCTTTTCTTCAACGTTTAACCTCAAAAAATTGAGGTTTTTCAGCTTTCGGCGAAACAGCACTGAAATCCAGGTTAACACTTTCACATGGGCGTATAGGTTGCACTAAGCCCCACACGTGGACACCAAATTCGTTGAGATCGGTCAACTTTTTCCCACTTTTTCGAATTTTTAACTACGGAGCGCCTTTAAAAACGATCCGACCGCCACGGAGGTTGGGGGGATACTGGGTTAGGTTAGGTTAGGTTAGGTTGGGGTGCTAGGTCAGAAAACCTCCTAGGGGGCCCAGTGGCTGCCGGTCCTTCTCGATACGTCTGGAGGGAACAGCAGCTGCTGGGACGGTGCACCCTGGGCGCGGCAGTATCCGTCCCCGATGAATGGGAAGACATTCTTATTCCTCGGGGAATGTTACTGTCGTGGCCGATATTCTGACACGGGAGGGGGTCCTATTTGGACTGCGCTGTTCCGCGTGACCCTCTGAAAAGCAGAGGGCACAGCGGAGGAGCAAGGGCGGGCTCGGTGTGCACTCACCCTGCCTCCGAGCAGACAGAGGAGGATTCCATCCTTCACTGTCTCCGCCGATCTCGTAATCCCATCGTCGACGTCTCGCGGCTTCGATAGGGACCGAGGGTCTTGGCTTAACCGCCCGGACTGCGAGGTAGAAAACCTCTATAAAAAGTTACCCCGAATCCCAAGCGGCGGCGCACCGTGAGGGGATGTGGGCAATTTTTTATTTCATTGTCAATATGTTTTTTGGGCATGTCCTACCAAGTTCATAAAGTGTTTCTGTAACGTTTGATGCTTTTCTTTTGTAAGCTTTCATTGTTTTTGTAAAGGACTTTATAAGCTTTAAGAATATGTATAAATTTCAGTGTGAAAGTATTTTTTTCAAATAAAATTATTTTATTTAAGATTACAAAATCGTTATTTTCCTATGTCCCACCACAGAATGGTCATAATGTTTCATCTTAAACTGTTTTGTTTTTCAATTTATGGTGGAGTACTATATCTCCAAAAAAAGGAATTACTATTTCAAAACTATTTTAATAACACACATTCCTTTAATTTAATATTAAACAAAATGAATTATAATTAATTTCTAGGACACAAAACATGATCAGGTGGAAATTCCTATTGAGTTACGTTATTTTCTTACGATCTCACTTCGAAAATTACCAAACGATTTTTTTTTTTCAAATGCAACACTAAAACAGTCTCGACTTGTCAGCCATTTTGAAATCAGAGCGTCAGTGGCAAAACCTAACGGCCGGGCGAGGAGACGTGTTGCAGCGTCACATTTTTTGTTCCGTTTAAAAACGGAGTTTTCTAAGGTAATTTGCATGAATTTATCTACTTGCTTGAAAGCAATTAGTGTTTTAGTATGTTTAGTCCCGAAATAACATTAAATAAGTTGAATTATAAGTTTTACATCGATTATTTAGTTATGTTTTTGTATACTCAAGCAAGACGTTACGTTCCATTGAGAAATTTCGTAACTCAGTGGAACAAATTGTAACTCAGTGTAAGGGTAAAGACGCGATACAGTAACGTAAAATTTGTACTAAAACATTTTTCACTAAGGTCATAAAATATTACGACTTTCTGTCCGCGCTATTAAATAATTAACATACATAAACTTTTACCTATCTTAGGCCTTTTCTGCTCAGAAACCTTGCTACAACCACCAGTGCAGTTATAGCATACCTAAATAATAATAATTCATACATAATCATTTTGTTGTAGATAATAATACGAAAAACTATAGAAATGGCTCTGACACCAGCAGAAAGAATGAAGAGGTATCGCGAACGACTTAAACAAAATCCAGAAAAATATGAAAGCATTAAAAAAAAACACGTTGAATATGTAAAATCTAAAAGCAAATCAGTTAAAGAGCTAACGGAGAAAGAAAAGGAAAATCAACGAAAAATTTGGAGAAATCAGAAACGAAAGCAGAAACAAAAGAAAAAACAGCTTCAAGTTCAGGAAGAAAAAAGTGTATCTACGAAACCAAAAATAAGGAACCAAAGTAAATTGTTGAAGAATTATAAGACTGCTGTAAAAAGAAACCTAAAATTGACAAAATTGGTACTTATCTATAGAAAAAGACTATACCGGTTAAAACTTGCAACAGACAAACAAATTCAGAAGCTTGAAAAAGATAACTTATCAAGAGCTGTTTTTGAATAATCTCTTATCTAAGATACAGTGATATTAAAATATTTTAGTTTTTAAGATAATGTGATTCTAAAAGATCTCAGATAAGTAAGTAAAAATAAGTTTTAAGAAAATGATACTACGAAGAGACTGATATAAAGTTATTGAACCTAAAACTAAAATATTTTGTTTAAAAACAATGAGTCCGAAATTTGGAACAACATTTATATAATAGAAGATATTATTATTATTTTTTTTAAATTGAAGAAGCTTCTTGTTAATTTTTTTTATATTTTGTATTTTCATATAAATAAAAAATATAAATATGTTTTATCTTTTATTTTAAACTATTTTATAAGCTAGTAGCGGGATGAACATACTTTAATCAATATTCATTTAAGTTCCATAACATACACTTACTACCATGAACTCCCAGAATTATTATTATTAATTAATATTTTATGAGAAGAATTGTTTTTGTTAATTTTAAAGTTGACTTTTGTTTTGGTCATTTTGGTTGTCAAAGTGAACACTGCCTTACAATTTTGTTACGTTCCACTGAGAAATCGTCCTCTATTTTTGTAAGTATAAAATAATAATTTAATGTCCTTTCTATGTAAAATTACGATATGTTAAGATTGTTATTAAATGTTAGAATATGTCGGTTTACGGATAATTACAATGTTTGACATTGAACTTTTGTAGTTTAACAGTAATGCGAATTAAAATGGTTAGGCTGTAACAGTAATGTAACTCAAAGGAATTACTGATATGAATACTCAGCTATATTTCTTTCTTTTCTGATTTTTTTGTGGTAATTAATGAAAAGTACCTTATTATTTTTCAAATAAAATATTAAATGCAAGTGCACTGAGTTTTATTAAAGGGTTTACAGTAGTGAACATTTCGTAACTCAATGGAAAGATAATTTTCGCCAAACCAACAAAAAAATCAATTATTTCATAAATTATTAAGTATTTTATGCATTTCCTTGCCTTTTTACGTACTTTAGTTGTCAACACACCAAACTTAGTCGTTTTATCCTCAAAAATACGATCTTTTTTTTATATGAACTTTTTTCTAACATGGACAAAAAAATAAAAATTTGCCCATGTATGGCTGACGGGAGTTCTTATGGAACAATCAGTCGTTAGTGCGACCATCGCTCATTCCTCGAAGTTCTCGGGGAGTGAAGCAGGGCTGGGATATATTGTCGTGTACCGTGCGATGGCTCACGGAGTGGGCTCATCGGACGGTACGTGATCATGGCATTCATCGCCCTCTGGTACGCGTCTGCCCATCAGACGTGACTGTGAGGGTGATGGGACAGCCATAGGGTATAAAAAAGGGGGGGGGGGAATGATGAAGTAGGAGGATAGGGACCACACCCTTCAAAGGAAAACAAAAAATAATGAAAAAGACGAATTGCAATAAAGTACCCCAGGGCGGTACCAGCTGCTCAGCAGCTGGAGAATCCGCCACGACCCCTTCCGGGTCGTCATGCCCACCGTATTCTGGGGAGGGCAGCAACCGTCTTCCACTTGCCGATGGCAACAAGAGCCGAGGAGGCTCCTCGAGATCGAGGTCTTTTGAAGACCTCATCTCCTTTAATTTTAGAACGGACGCAGTGTCGGACTCTGGCGCTGCGTCACTGAGAAGTTTATGTTCCCCAGCGGAGCCACGTGTGGTTCTGGAGAGGGTGAGTGTGTTGTCGGAGGTCGACAACACACTGCAAGCAGTTGCGGCCTCTCCCTCCAAGTTTTGGGGGAAACGGCCGCGTGCCTGTGAGTCGGAAGCGGGTTCGGCGGGTTTGTCGTCTAGCGAGGAGGACCTGCCGGCCCCCAAGGTGCCGACAGCCAGGAGGGGCGGACGACGCGGGATATCTTCCGGACTGAGCTCTCCGGCAGCGTCCCGCGACTCCCTGAGCCGCTTTCTGAAGCGGCCCGATATGCCGGTAGCCAGTGGAGCAAGCGACTCCGACGGGGCAATGCAGGTGGAGCAGGCTGAAACCTCCACCGCATTGATGAGCACCAAGGCAGAGCTCAATGCCGCGAGGCGGGAGGGCCGGAAGGCTATCGCGACCGACGAGGTCGCTGAAATGGCCCGGCAAGCAAGGGAGAGGAGGTTGCAGACCGCCGTTGCCCTTGAAGGCCTGACGGCAGAGGCGCTCAGCCGACAAGTGTTGGACGGCGTGGACGTTGTCCTGAAGGTTGCTACGAAATCGGGCAACCTGAAGGGCACGTTCACGCGGGCTCTGAAGGAGGCGGCAGACGGCATCAGGGAGGCGGTTGAAGTCCTCCTTGACCGAACAACCTCGGAGGAGACGGTAAAACTCCAAGAGGAAAATAACCGTCTCCACACGAGGCTGGAGGAGCTTCAACGGGAGGTGAGCGCCCTGAGGGCGGACTTCAGCCGGCAGCAGGGTGCGACGACTACAGATAGTCGTGCCCTGCCACAGAACGGGTCTTTGGGGGAAGACCAATTTGACCGGCTGTTGAGAATTATGACCGCCCGCCTGGACAGCATAGAGCCAAGGCTTAACCCCCCTATTAGCCTTCGTCCGCCGCTGGCAGCAGATAAGCGGAGGAAGGAGGCGGAGCCCGCTCCAGCAACGGCTGGGCCAACGTGGGCACAGGTGGCTAAAGCGTCACCTGCGCCAAAAAGGAGCACGCAGGCGGCCAAAAAGCCCTCGCAGGTGGCCAAGAAACCTTCGCAGGCGGCCAAGGGTCCTTCGCAGGTAGCCAAGAGGACCTCAGAGGTGGCCGAAAGGCCCTCGCAGGTTGCCACAAGGCCCAGAGAAGGGGCCATAAATCCTGAAATACAGGAGCATGACCCGGCTCCCAACGAGGGTCTTTGGAAGACGGCCGAAGGCCGCAAGAAGAGGCGGAAGAGGGGCCGCAAGGCCAAGAACGCACCGGGCTCAAGGGGGCAGGCCCCAAGAATCCGCATCCCTCGCTCCGAGGCTGTAGTGGTCACGCTGCAGCCCGAAGCCAAAGAGCGGGGGGTGACTTACCAGAAGGTACTGGCGGAGGCGAGGGGCAAACTGGCCTTCGCCGATTTCGGCACCCCAGACGGCTTCCGTTTCAGGACGGCAGCCACGGGGGCCAAAATGTTCGAGTTGGCGGGGGCCAGCAGTGCCGAGAGGGCGGACTCTCTAGCTGCAAAGCTGAGGGACGTCCTCAACCCCGAGGAGGCCCGGGTGTCCAGGCCTATTAAGACGGCTGAGGTGCGGGTCGATGGGCTGGACGACTCCGTAACCCCAGAGGAGGTGGTGGCGGCCATAGCCCGGAGCGGTGGATGCCCGCCAGAAAATGTGCGGGCGGGCGGCATTCGCGTCAATGCTGGCGGGCTTGGCACCATCTGGGTGCGGTGTCCGGTGGCTGCGGCGAAGCAGATCACCAACGCGGGACGTCTGCTGGTGGGCTGGGTGTCAGCGAGAGTTAAACTCCTGACACCCCGGGCCTTGCAGTGCTATCGGTGCCTGGAGAAAGGCCACGTCCGGGCACTGTGCACTGCCGAAACAGACCGCAGTGATTTGTGCTATCGCTGCGGTCAGCCTGGGCATAAGGCGTCCCAGTGCTCCGCGGAACCAAACTGCAGCCTCTGTACAGCTGCAGGAAAGTCCGCGGGGCACAGCATAGGTGGCAACGCTTGCGGCGCGCCCAGAAAGCGCAGCAAGCGGTGGACGAGACCGGCGGGGGCCGCACCCCCTAGCACCTCTTTGGCCGACTCCCGGCCTGTGGTTGGAAACGCCGAGGAAATGGAGTGCCAGTGATGGCCCTCCGTTTCCTCCAGGCGAATATCAACCACTGCACCAGAGCTCAGGATCTCTTGGTCCTGAGCATGGCGGAGTGGTTGATAAATGTGGCGGTGGTCGCTGAGCCGTATTTCGTCCCCCCCCGGGATAACTGGGCGGGGGATCTGGACGGCCTGGTGGCCATCATCGGCGCGACTCTTGTCGACGTATCCCGGGGTCACGGTTGGGTTGCCGCCCTTGTGAACGGGATCGTCACGATTGGGGCATACTTTTCGCCCAACAGGAGTCTCGCCGACTTCGAGAGTTTCCTTGTCGAGTTGGGAGCCGTCGTCGGCCGGTCTCACCCTCGGCCCGTTTTGCTTCTCGGTGATCTGAACGCCAAATCCGCGGCGTGGGGATCCCCGGTCACAGACCCGAGAGGCGACGTGCTAGAGGAGTGGGCCGTTACGACGGGCCTGGCCGTCTTGAATCGGGGATCGGCCTACACGTGTGTGCGGCAGCGGGGTGGGTCCATAGTGGACGTCTCGTTCGCCAGTCCCGCTGTCGCGCACCGCGTTCACGATTGGCACGTGGAAGAGGAGGTGGAGACGCTATCGGATCACCGATACATACGCTTCGACGTCTCCACCCAGACCGCTGGAGGTCGTAGCCAATCGGCCCCCCGAAGAGACGGCCCGCGTTGGGCGTTGAAACGCCTCGACAAGGAAGCTCTCGAGGAAGCCACCATCGTCCAAGCCTGGATCCGGGAGTCGGCTAACGTCGGTCCCGTCGACGTCGAACAGGAGGCGCAGTGGTTTAACGACGCGATGACGCAAATCTGCGACGCGTCCATGCCACGCGTCTCCTCTCTGTCCGCAAGGCGCCGCGTGTACTGGTGGTGCGTCGAGGTCGAGCGGTTGCGCGTCGAGTGCGCAGCCGCCAGACGCCCGTACACGCGGTGTCGGAGAAGACGTCTGCGGTATCCCGACGAAGAAGCCGCGCTGTATGAGGTGTACAGCGCGGCGAAGGAGGCTCTGTGGCTGGCCATCGGCGAGTCGAAGAAGCGCTCCAGAGAGGAGCTGCTGGCGACCCTAGACGGGGATCCGTGGGGGCGCCCGTACCGCACGGTCCGAGGGAAACTTCGGCCGTGGGCACCCCCGCTAACGGAAGGTCTCGAGCCGCAGTTTCTGGAGCGAGTGGTCTCGGCTCTCTTCCCTGATAGGGCCGAGCACGAGCCACCGCCGATGGCTCCGCCCACAGCTGCAGAGCCGGAAGAAGAAGAGGAGAGCGAAACCGTCCCAGAGGTGACACAGGCAGAGATGAGCGCGGTCGTGATGCGGCTCCGGGCAAAAAACACTGCTCCGGGGCCCGACGGAGTGCCTGGCCGCGCTCTAGTACTCGCCCTGAAGGAGCTGGAGCCCCCACTGAGGGGACTCTTCTCGGCGTGCCTTGAGCAGGGTCAGTTCCCTACGAGGTGGAAGGCTGGTCGACTGGTCCTGCTCAAGAAGGCGGGGCGCCCGGCGGATTCGTCGTCCGCTTATCGGCCCATAGTGCTGCTGGACGAGGCGGGCAAGTTGCTCGAGCGAGTAATCGCAGATCGCCTCGTCAGCCACTTGTGTACAGAGGGGCCGAACCTGGACGACAGCCAGTTTGGCTTCCGGCGTGGGCGCTCTACCATTGACGCAATCATGAGAGTAAGAGTCCTGGCGGAGGAAGCGGTGTCCCGGGGTGGGGTGGTGCTGGCGGTGTCCTTGGACATCTCCAACGCGTTCAACACCCTGCCCTGGAGTTGCATCCGGGAGGCCCTGCGATACCATCGGGTGCCTCCCTACCTCCGCAACATTGTGGGGGCTTATCTGTCCGGAAGGTGTGTCACCTACATGGGACGCGACGGCTCGGGCCGTCGCGAGATGTCGTGCGGTGTTCCGCAGGGGTCGGTTCTGGGCCCACCCCTGTGGAACATCGGATACGACTGGGTTTTGCGGTGCGAGCTCCCGCCGGGAGTGAACCTGACGTGTTATGCGGACGACACGCTGGTCACGGCTCGGGGGAGCTCGTACAGGGAAGCAGCGTTGCTGGCTACGGCTGCGGTCTCGCAGGTCGTGAGCCGCATACGACGCCTGGGCCTGGAGGTGGCCCTCAACAAGTCGGAGGCCATTGCCTTTCATGGCCCCCGACGGGCACCGCCGTTGGGATCGCACATTGTGGTCGGGGGGGTCCGGATCGCTGTCGAGTCAACCATGAAATACCTGGGATTGGTGCTCGACAGCCGTTGGGACTTCGGCCCCCACTTTCAGCGGCTGGTGCCCAAGTTGATGGGCGCGGCGGGCGCGCTGTCAACGCTGCTTCCCAATCTGGGGGGCCCGAGCACCGCCTGTAGGCGGTTGTACGTAGGGATCGTGCGATCGATGGCCCTCTATGGGGCCCCGATATGGGCGACGGACCTGACGGCCCGCACTATCGCCGTACTGCGCAGACCGCAGAGAGCGATGGCCGTCAGGGTCGTACGGGGATATCGCACGATCTCCTACGAGGCGGCTTGCGTACTGGCCGGATCCCCGCCGTGGGACCTGGAGGCGAAGACCCTCGCGACGCTGTACCAATGGCGCGAGGGGGCCAAGCGTCGGGGCGAGAGACTGGTGGAGCGACAGATAACGCAGTACCGGTCTCAGCTCCGACAGGTCATGGTGGCGGAATGGCGGGGGAGGCTAGAGCTCCCTACCGCCGGCCTCGACACAATCGAGGCGATCCGGCCAGTACTCGACGACTGGCTCGGGAGGAAGCACGGCTCCCTGACGTTTCGGGCGACGCAGGTGCTCTCGGGGCACGGCTGCTTCGGGAAGTACCTGTGTCGCCTGAGCAGGGAGCCGGACGCCCGGTGCCATCACTGCGTCCACTGTCCGGAGGACACGGCGCGGCATACGCTGGCCGAGTGCGCCGCGTGGGATGAGCCGCGCCGTGCCCTCGTCGCAGAGGTAGGAGGAGACCTGTCGCTGCCGACCGTCGTTCGCTCTATGGTTGGCAGTGCAGAGTCCTGGGACGCAGTGATTGCCTTCTGCGAAGCCGTCATGTCGCAGAAGGAGGCTGCGGAGAGGGAGAGGGAGATGACTAGCTCCCGCCCATCCCGCAGCAGACGCACCGGACGTCGGCAGAGGGCGGATAACGCCCTCTTCCGGCCCCCCTAAATAGGTCCAGGGGCGACGGATTTGGGGACATCCGTCGTCCCCCATCGCAATGGACCCGAGACGGCGGCGCGTAGTGTTCCACGCGCGCCTGTCTTAGACGTAACGGGGGGAGTCTCACACCTCACTCCCCCCCGAGACGAGGCCCGCAGGTCGAGCGGGCCGGCACTAGTCCGGGGCAGCGGAAGTCGCATCAGATCCCGTTGCCCCCCGACGCAAGTGTGCGAGGGAACACCGGTGTGGTTTTAGTCAGTAGGAGTCTGACAGACCCCTCCGCTCTCCCCAGGGCGGAGGACATCCATCGAGGATTTCCACATCGAGAACAAAAAAAAAAAAAAAAAAAGGTTAGGTTAGGTTAGGTTGGGGTGCTAGGTCAGAAAACCTCCTAGGGGGCCCAGTGGCTGCCGGTCCTTCTCGATACGTCTGGAGGGAACAGCAGCTGCTGTGGACGGTGCACCCTGGGCGCGGCAGTATCCGTCCCCGATGAATGGGAAGAGATTCTTATTCCTCGGGGAACGTTACTGTCGTGGCCAATATTCTGACACGGTGGGGCGACTCCACGCGGCCCTCTGGGTCGCAGAGGGCGCAGTGGAGGAGCCAGGGCGGGCTCGGTGTGCCGCCGGGCGTTGGGCGCGCTCGGTCCGGTCTTGTGGAGGGCTGGCTCGGGCGCGCCCGGCGTCCGGCGGCGCACTGGGCCCGCCGGTGGTAGGACCGGACCTCTCGCTTCCCGGCGTGGTTGAGCGCCATGCTGGGGTTCGGGGAGGTCTGGTCAGCGGTCGCCTCCTTTTGCGAGTTCGCTCGCAAAGGGAGGAGGCGGAGCGCGCGCGGGGGGGGCGACCCTCTCGTTGCGCCGCTCCGCAGCGGAGGAGCCGGGGCGGGCTCGGTGTGCCGCCGGGCGTTGGGCGCGCTCGGTCCGGTCTTGCAGAGCCGGTCCGGGCGCGTCCGGCTTCCGGTGGCGCACCGAGCCCGCCGGTGGTCGGACCGGGCCCTCGCTTCCCGGTGTGGTCGAAGCCGTGCTGGGGGGCGGGGAGGCACTGGTCAGCGGTAGCCTCCTTTTGCGAGTTCGCTCGCAAAGGGAGGAGGCGGAGCGCGCGCGGGGGGGGCGACCCTCTCGCTGCGCCGCTCCGCAGCGGAAGGGGGAGAAGGCTTCGTGCCCTCCCTCCTCATGGTGACGGCAGGCGGCAGGCACGGGGGTGCCTTCGCCCGCATTGCACCCGTCACCTTAGCGGGTCATTCCGGCCCCCCACACCCGCGAGGGTGTGAGGGGTCGCCTTGCGGGGCAATCGTCGGCGGAGGACTGGTCGTTAAGGCTATGCCGGTTTCCCAGTCCCCCGCCACTATGACGAAGCGGGAATGCGCTGGGTCGTTTTAGTGGGTATACCGGGTTTGGTACGCCCGGGGAGTCCCACATACCCCTCCTGTCCCCCGATGGGAGGGTATGCGTAATTGCATTTTTTCCCAGCGTCAACAAAAAAAAAAAAAAAAAAAAAAAAAAAAGGTTAGGTTAGGTTAGGTTGGGGTCACCCTGGGATGGAATGGGAAGAGATTCTTATTCCTCGGGGAACGTTACTGTCGTGGCCGATATTCTGACACGGTGGGGCGACTCCACGCGGCCCTCTGGGACGCAGAGGGCGCAGTGGAGGAGCCAGGGCGGGCTCGGTGTGCCGCCGGGCGTTGGGCGCGCTCGGTCCGGTCTTGCGGAGGGCTGGGCCGGGCGCATCCGGCTTCCGGCGGCGCACCGAACCCGCCGGTGGGTGGACCGGGCCCTCGCTTCCCGGCGTGGTCAACGCCGTGCTGGGGGGCGGGCAGGCCTGGTCAGCGGTCGCCTCCTTTTGCGAGTTCGTCTCGCAAAGGGAGGAGGCGGAGCGCGCGCGGGGGGGCGACCCTCTCGTTGCGCCGCTCCGCAGCGGAGGAGCCAGGGTGGGCTCGGTGTGCCGCCGGGCGTTGGGCGCGCTCGGTCCGGTCTTGCGGGGCCGGGCCGGGCGCGTCCGGCTTCCGGTGGCGCACCGAGCCCGCCGGTGGTTGGACCGGGCCCTCGCTTCCCGGCGTGGTCGGCACCGTGCTGGGGGGCGGGGAGGCCTGGTCGGCGGTCGCCTCCTTTTGCGAGTTCGCTCGCAAAGGGAGGAGGCGGAGCGCGCGCGGGGGGGGCGACCCTCTCGCTGCGCCGCTCCGCAGCGGAGGGGGGAGAGGGCGTTGTGCCCTCCCTCCTCATGGTGACGGCGGGCGGCAGGCACGGGGGTGCCTTCGCCCGCATTGCACACGTCACCTTTGCGGTCATTCCGGCCTTGCGGGGCAATCGTCGGCGGAGGACTGGTCGTTAAGGCTATGCCGGTTTCCCAGTCCCCCGCCACTCTGACGAAGCGGGAATGCGCTGGGTCGTTTTAGTGGGTATACCGGGTTTGGTTCGCCCGGGGAGTCCCACATACCCCTCCCGTCCCCCGGCGGGTGGGTATGCGTAATGCATTTTTTCCCAGCGTTAACAAAAAAAAAAAAAAAAAAAAAAAAAGGTTAGGTTAGGTTAGGTTAGGTTTTTTTTTTTTTTTTTTTTTTTTTTTTGTTTTGGCAGGAGTGGGAAATCCCCACGGACACCTCCACTATCTCACAGGGTGTGAGACAGTGGAGGTAGTGTCGGACTCGAACCGACTAAAACCCACTCCTGCCGCGCCAGTGTCCCTCTGACATGATCAGAGACCTTATTATTCATGTTTTTTATTGATTTTGCAGCGACTTGTCTTTTGGAGGCCGAAGAGAAATGCCAAATTTAGTTTTTACACAATTGTTTGTGCTTTTTTAATATTAAAACCTGTTTCACAATTAAATTTTTCTATTTTCCAATTGTCTAAAATTAACTAATACTAAGTACCTATCTTCATTATTTCTAAACTAAATTTAAAACAAAATAAATAAAATTGACATAAATTATAACTAATTAACATCCAACATAACATTTTACTCTTATTTTTACAGGTTAGGTTAGGTTAGGTTAGGTTAGGTTGGGGGAGGGGTGCTAGGTCAGAAAACCTCCTAGGGGGCCCAGTGGCTGCCGGTCCTTCTCGATACGTCTGGAGGGAACAGCAGCTGCTGTGGACGGTGCACCCTGGGCGCGGCAGTATCCGTCCCCGATGAATGGGAAGAGATTCTTATTCCTCGGGGAACGTTACTGTCGTGGCCAATATTCTGACACGGTGGGGCGACTCCACGCGGCCCTCTGGGTCGCAGAGGGCGCAGTGGAGGAGCCAGGGCGGGCTCGGTGTGCCGCCGGGCGTTGGGCGCGCTCGGTCCGGTCTTGTGGAGGGCTGGCTCGGGCGCGCCCGGCGTCCGGCGGCGCACTGGGCCCGCCGGTGGTAGGACCGGACCTCTCGCTTCCCGGCGTGGTTGAGCGCCATGCTGGGGTTCGGGGAGGTCTGGTCAGCGGTCGCCTCCTTTTGCGAGTTCGCTCGCAAAGGGAGGAGGTGGAGCGCGCGCGGGGGGGGCGACCCTCTCGTTGCGCCGCTCCGCAGCGGAGGAGCCGGGGCGGGCTCGGTGTGCCGCCGGGCGTTGGGCGCGCTCGGTCCGGTCTTACGGGGCCGGTCCGGGCGCGTCCGGCTTCCGGTGGCGCACCGAGCCCGCCGGTGGTCGGACCGGGCCCTCGCTTCCCGGTGTGGTCGACGCCGTGCTGGGGGGCGGGGAGGCCTGGTCAGCGGTAGCCTCCTTTTGCGAGTTCGCTCGCAAAGGGAGGAGGCGGAGCGCGCGCGGGGGGGGCGACCCTCTCGCTGCGCCGCTCCGCAGCGGAAGGGGGAGAAGGCTTCGTGCCCTCCCTCCTCACGGTGACGGCGGGCGGCAGGCACGGGGGTGCCTTCGCCCGCATTGCACTCGTCACCTTTGCGGTCATTCCGGCCCCCCACACCCGTGAGGGTGTGAGGGGTTGTCTTGCGGGGCAATCGTCGGCGGAGGACTGGACGTAAAGGCTTTGCCGGTTTCCCAGTCCCCCGCCACTATGACGAAGCGGGAATGCGCTGGGTCGTTTTAGTGGGTATACCGGGTCCGCCCGGGGAGTCCCACATACCCCTCCTGTCCCCCGACGGGAGGGTATGCGTAATGCATTTTTTCCCAGCGTCAACAAAAAAAAAAAAAAAAAAAAGGTTAGGTTGGGGGAGGGGTGCTAGGTCAGAAAACCTCCTAGGGGGCCCAGTGGCTGCCGGTCCTTCTCGATACGTCTGGAGGGAACAGCAGCTGCTGTGGACGGTGCACCCTGGGCGCGGCAGTATCCGTCCCCGATGAATGGGAAGAGATTCTTATTCCTCGGGGAACGTTACTGTCGTGGCCAATATTCTGACACGGTGGGGCGACTCCACGCGGCCCTCTGGGACGCAGAGGGCGCAGTGGAGGAGCCAGGGCGGGCTCGGTGTGCCGCCGGGCGTTGGGCGCGCTCGGTCCGGTCTTGTGGAGGGCTGGGCCGGGCGCGTCCGGCTTCCGGCGGCGCACCGAGCCCGCCGGTGGGTGGACCGGGCCCTCGCTTCCCGGCGTGGTTGAGCGCCACGCTGGGGGGCGGGGAGGCCTGGTCAGCGGTAGCCTCCTTTTGCGAGTTCGCTCGCAAAGGGAGGAGGCGGAGCGCGCGCGGGGGGGGCAACCCTCTCGTTGCGCCGCTCCGCAGCGGAGGAGCCAGGGTGGGCTCGGTGTGCCGCCGGGCGTTGGGCGCGCTCGGTCCGGTCTTGCGGGGCCGGGCCGGGCGCGTCCGGCTTCCGGTGGCGCACCGAGCCCGCCGGTGGTTGGACCGGGCCCTCGCTTCCCGGCGCGGTCGACGCCGTGCTGGGGGGCGGGGAGGCCTGGTCAGCGGTCGCCTCCTTTTGCGAGTTCGCTCGCAAAGGGAGGAGGCGGAGCGCGCGCGGTGGGGGCGACCCTCTCGCTGCGCCGCTCCGCAGCGGAAGGGGGAGAAGGCGTTGTGCCCTCCCTCCTCATGGTGACGGCGGGCGGCAGGCACGGGGGTGCCTTCGCCCGCATTGCACTCGTCACCTTTGCGGGTCATTCCGGCCCCCCACACCCGCGAGGGGGTGAGGGGTCGCCTTGCGGGGCAATCGTCGGCGGAGGACTGGTCGTTAAGGCTATGCCGGTTTCCCAGTCCCCCGCCACTATGACGAAGCGGGAATGCGCTGGGTCGTTTTAGTGGGTATACCGGGTCCGCCCGGGGAGTCCCACATACCCCTCCTGTCCCCCGATGGGAGGGTATGCGTAATGCATTTTTTCCCAGCGTTAACAAAAAAAAAAAAAAAAAAAAAAAGGTTAGGTTGGGGGAGGGGTGCTAGGTCAGAAAACCTCCTAGGGGGCCCAGTGGCTGCCGGTCCTTCTCGATACGTCTGGAGGGAACAGCAGCTGCTGTGGACGGTGCACCCTGGGCGCGGCAGTATCAGTCCCCGATGAATGGGAAGAGATTCTTATTCCTCGGGGAACGTTACTGTCGTGGCCAATATTCTGACACGGTGGGGCGACTCCACGCGGCCCTCTGGGACGCAGAGGGCGCAGTGGAGGAGCCAGGGCGGGCTTGGTGTGCCGCCGGGCGTTGGACGCGTCCGGCGTCCGGCGGCGCACCGAGCCCGCCGGTGGTCGGACCGGGCCCTCGCTTCCCGGCGTGGTCCACGTGGCGGCGTGGCCATGCTGGGGGGCGGGGAGGCCTGGTCAGCGGTCGCCTCCTTTTGCGAGCTCGTCTCGCAAAGGGAGGAGGCGGGGCGGCGCGCTCGGGGGGGGTGACCCTCTCGCTGCGCCGCTCCGCAGCGGAGGAGCCGGGGCGGGCTGGGTGTGCCGCCGGGCGTTGGGCGCGCTCGGTCCGGTCTTACGGGGCTGGGCCGGGCGAGTCCGGCTTCCGGTGGCGCACCGAGCCCGCCGGTGGTCGGACCGGGCCCTCGCTTCCCGGCGTGGTCGACGCCGTGTTGGGGGGCGGGGAGGCCTGGTCAGCGGTAGCCTCCTTTTGCGAGTTCGCTCGCAAAGGGAGGAGGCGGGGCGCGCGCGGGGGGGGCGACCCTCTCGCTGCGCCGCTCCGCAGCGGAAGGGGGAGTAGGCTTCGTGCCCTCCCTCCTCATGGTGACGGCGGGCGGCAGGCACGGGGGTGCCTTCGCCCGCATTGCACCCGTCACCTTAGCGGGTCATTCCGGCCCCCCACACCCGCGAGGGTGTGAGGGGTCGCCTTGCGGGGCAATCGTCGGCGGAGGACTGGTCGTTAAGGCTATGCCGGTTTCCCAGTCCCCCGCCACTATGACGAAGCGGGAATGCGCTGGGTCGTTTTAGTGGGTATACCGGGTTTGGTTCGCCCGGGGAGTCCCACATACCCCTTCCGTCCCCCGACGGGAGGGTATGCGTAATGCATTTTTTCCCAGCGTCAACAAAAAAAAAAAAAAAAAAAAAAAAAAAAAAAGGTTAGGTTGGGGGGGGGGTGCTAGGTCAGAAAACCTCCTCGTGGGCCCAGTGGCTGCCGGTCCTTCTCGATACGTCTGGAAGGAACAGCAGCTGCTGAGGACGGTGCACCCTGGGCGCGGCAGTATCCGTCCCCGATGAATGGGAAGTGATTCTTTTTCCTCGGGGAACGTTACTGTCGTGGCCGATATTCTGACACGGTGGGGCGACTCCGCGCGACCCTCTGAGACGCAGAGGGCGCAGTGGAGGAGCCAGGGCGGTTACGGTTTCCGTCGTGGGCGTTCGACGATCGACGCGCTGGCCCTTCTCAAGGGCCAGGTGAAGGAGGCAGTGGAGGCGGGGGACGGAGTGCTGGCGGTGTCGTTCGACATTGCCAACGCCTTCAACTCCGTCCCCCACTCGACGATATTGGAGGCGCTCCGGTACCACGGAGTGCCCCAATATCTGCGGAGCCTCCTGGCCGACTACTTGGAGGACCGCGAGGTCCTCCTCGTGGACAAGTCGGCCACCGTGAGGCGGTACGGCGCAGAGTCCGGTGTTCCACAGGGGTCGGTCCTGGGGCCCCCCTTGTGGAACATCGGATTCGACTGGCTCCTGCGGGGAGTCCTCCTCCCGGGCACGAGTGTCATCTGCTACGCGGATGACACTCTGCTCACTGCCCGGGGGAGGAACTTTGCCGACGCGGCCATTCTGGCCTCGGCTGGCGGATCCTTGGTGGCAGAGAGGATCCGCCGCCTGGGATTGAGGGTGGCGCTGCACAAAACGGAGGCCGTGTTCTTTCGCGGTCCCCGGCAGCGCTGCCCTGCCGACGCCCACATCGTCGTGGAGGGCGTCCGCATAGAGGTCCAGCCTCAGATGAAATATCTGGGGCTGGTGCTGGACGACAGGTGGCGCTTCGGCCCGCATTTCAGCGGGCTGTCGACGCGCCTGTTGAAGGCCGCGGACGCCCTCTAATGGCTCCTCCCAAACCTGGGGGGGCCCAAGGCGAAATGCCGGCGCCTCTATGCCGGCATTTTGCGGAGCATGGCCCTATATGGGGCCCCCATTTGGGCGGACTCCCTCCACAGGAGGGAGAATGCCACCGCCATCCGCAGGCCCCAGCGGGCCCCGGCGGGAAAAAAAGGTTAGGTTAGGTTGGGGTGCTAGGTCAGAAAACTTCCTAGGGGGCCCAGTGGCTGCCGGTCCTTCTCGATACGTCTGGAGGGAACAGCAGCTGCTGTGGACGGTGCACCCTGGGCGCGGCAGTATCCGTCCCCGATGAATGGTCTTCCCATTCATCGGGGACGGATACTGCCGCGCATTCTTATTCCTCGGGGAATGTTACTGTCGTGGCCAATATTCTGACACGGTGGGGCGACTCCACGCGGCCCTCTGGGTCGCAGAGGGCGCAGTGGAGGAGCCAGGGCGGGCTCGGTGTGCCGCCGGGCATTGGGCGCGCTCGGTCCAGTCTTGTGGAGGGCTGGCTCGGGCGCGCCCGGCGTCCGGCGGCGCACTGGGCCCGCCGGTGGTAGGACCGGACCTCTCGCTTCCCGGCGTGGTTGAGCGCCATGCTGGGGTTCGGGGAGGTCTGGTCAGCGGTCGCCTCCTTTTGCGAGTTCGCTCGCAAAGGGAGGAGGCGGAGCGCGCGCGGGGGGGGCGACCCTCTCGTTGCGCCGCTCCGCAGCGGAGGAGCCGGGGCGGGCTCGGTGTGCCGCCGGGCGTTGGGCGCGCTCGGTCCGGTCTTGCGGGGCCGGTCCGGGCGCGTCCGGCTTCCGGTGGCGCACCGAGCCCGCCGGTGGTCGGATCGGGCCCTCGCTTCCCGGTGTGGTCGACGCCGTGCTGGGGGGCGGGGAGGCACTGGTCAGCGGTAGCCTCCTTTTGCGAGTTCGCTCGCAAAGGGAGGAGGCGGAGCGCGCGCGGGGGGGGCGACCCTCTCGCTGCGCCGCTCCGCAGCGGAAGGGGGAGAAGGCTTCGTGCCCTCCCTCCTCATGGTGACGGCGGGCGGCAGGCACGGGGGTGCCTTCGCCCGCATTGCACTCGTCACCTTTGCGGTTCATTCACCGACCCTCCCACACCCGTGAGGGTGTGAGGGGTTGTCTTGCGGGGCAATCGTCGGCGGGGGACTGGACGTAAAGGCTATGCCGGTTTCCCAGTCCCCCGCCACTCTGACGAAGCGGGAATGCGCTGGGTCGTTTTAGTGGGTATACCGGGTCCGCCCGGGGAGTCCCACATACCCCTCCTGTCCCCCGACGGGAGGGTATGCGTAATGCATTTTTTCCCAGCGTCAACAAAAAAAAAAAAAAAAAAAAAAAAAAAAGGTTAGGTTAGGTTGGGGTGCTAGGTCAGAAAACCTCCTAGGGGGCCCAGTGGCTGCCGGTCCTTCTCGATACGTCTGGAGGGAACAGCAGCTGCTGTGGACGGTGCACCCTGGGCGCGGCAGTATCCGTCCCCGATGAATGGGAAGAGATTCTTATTCCTCGGGGAATGTTACTGTCGTGGCCAATATTCTGACACGGTGGGGCGACTCCACGCGGCCCTCTGGGTCGCAGAGGGCGCAGTGGAGGAGCCAGGGCGGGCTCGGTGTGCCGCCGGGCGTTGGGCGCGCTCGGTCCGGTCTTGTGGAGGGCTGGCTCGGGCGCGCCCGGCGTCCGGCGGCGCACTGGGCCCGCCGGTGGTAGGACCGGACCTCTCGCTTCCCGGCGTGGTTGAGCGCCATGCTGGGGTTCGGGGAGGTCTGGTCAGCGGTCGCCTCCTTTTGCGAGTTCGCTCGCAAAGGGAGGAGGCGGAGCGCGCGCGGGGGGGGCGACCCTCTCGTTGCGCCGCTCCGCAGCGGAGGAGCCGGGGCGGGCTCGGTGTGCCGCCGGGCGTTGGGCGCGCTCGGTCCGGTCTTACGGGGCCGGTCCGGGCGCGTCCGGCTTCCGGTGGCGCACCGAGCCCGCCGGTGGTCGGACCGGGCCCTCGCTTCCCGGTGTGGTCGACGCCGTGCTGGGGGGCGGGGAGGCACTGGTCAGCGGTAGCCTCCTTTTGCGAGTTCGCTCGCAAAGGGAGGAGGCGGAGCGCGCGCGGGGGGGGCGACCCTCTCGCTGCGCCGCTCCGCAGCGGAAGGGGGAGAAGGCTTCGTGCCCTCCCTCCTCATGGTGACGGCGGGCGGCAGGCACGGGGGTGCCTTCGCCCGCATTGCACCCGTCACCTTAGCTTAGGTTGTCTTGCGGGGCAATCGTCGGCGGAGGACTGGACGTAAAGGCTTTGCCGGTTTCCCAGTCCCCCGCCACTATGACGAAGCGGGAATGCGCTGGGTCGTTTTAGTGGGTATACCGGGTGTGGTTCGCCCGGGGAGTCCCACATACCCCTTCCGTCCCCCGACGGGAGGGTATGCGTAATGCATTTTTTCCCAGCGTCAACAAAAAAAAAAAAAAAAAAAAGGTTAGGTTGGGGTGCTAGGTCAGAAAACCTCCTAGGGGGCCCAGTGGCTGCCGGTCCTTCTCGATACGTCTGGAGGGAACAGCAGCTGCTGTGGACGGTGCACCCTGGGCGCGGCAGTATCCGTCCCCGATGAATGGGAAGAGATTCTTATTCCTCGGGGAACGTTACTGTCGTGGCCAATATTCTGACACGGTGGGGCGACTCCACGCGGCCCTCTGGGACGCAGAGGGCGCAGTGGAGGAGCCAGGGCGGGCTCGGTGTGCCGCCGGGCGTTGGGCTCGCTTGGTCCGGTCTTGCGGGGCTGGCTCGGGCGGTGCCGCGGTCTTCTCTCTTTCCGTCTGGTGCGGGTGTTGTCTGGAAACTCCCACGCGGCCGTCCCGGACCGCACCCGCGCTTGATCGGGGGGGGGGGGGTTCCCGGCGTGCCGCAGTCGTGGCGCCGGGGCTTCCCCTCTCCCGGTCTGGCGCGCGTGCGGTCCGGGACGGCCGTGTCTGGATGGCGCCTGCGCCGGGTTGGGGGGGGGGGGGGGGCGTGGGGCCGCTCGGGCTGGCCCTGCGGGGCTGGGCCGGGCGCGTCTGGCTTCCGGCGGCGCACTGAGCCCGCCGGTGGTCGGACCGGACCTTTCGCTCCCCGGCGTGGTCGACGCCATGCTGGGGGGCGGGGAGGCCTGGTCAGCGGTCGCCTCCTTTTGCGAGTTCGTCTCGCAAAGGGAGGAGGCGGGGCGCGCGTGGGGGGGCGATCCTCTCGCTGCGCCGCGTCGCAGCGGAAGGGGGAGAGGGCGTAGTGCCCACCCTCCTCATGGTGACGGCGGGCGGCAGGCACGGGGGTGCCTTCGCCCGCATTGCACCCGTCACCTTCATCGGTCATTCCCGACCCCCCACACCCGTGAGGGTGTGAGGGGTCTGTGCCTTTCAATCGTCGGCGGAGGACTGGAAGTAAAGGCTGTGCCGGTTTCCCAGTCCCCCGCCACTGTGACGAAGCGGGAATGCGCTGGGTCCCTCTCGTTGCGCCGCTCCGCAGCGGAGGAGCCGGGGCGGGCTCGGTGTGCCGCCGGGCGTTGGGCGCGCTCGGTCCGGTCTTACGGGGCCGGTCCGGGCGCGTCCGGCTTCCGGTGGCGCACCGAGCCCGCCGGTGGTAGGACCGGACCTCTCGCTTCCCGGCGTGGTTGAGCGCCACGCTGGGGGGCGGGGAGGCCTGGTCAGCGGTTGCCTCCTTTTGCGAGTTCACTCGCAAAGGGAGGAGGCGGAGCGCGCGCGGGGGGTTGATCCCCTCGCTGCGCCGCTCCGCAGCGGAAGGGGGAGAAGGCGTCATGCCCTCCCTCCTCATGGTGACGGCGGGCGGCAGGCACGGGGGTGCCTTCGCCCGCATTGCACTCGTCACCTTTGCGGTCATTCCGGCCCCCCACACCCGTGAGGGTGTGAGGGGTTGTCTTGCGGGGCAATCGTCGGCGGAGGACTGGACGTAAAGGCTTTGCCGGTTTCCCAGTCCCCCGCCACTATGACGAAGCGGGAATGCGCTGGGTCGTTTTAGTGGGTATACCGGGTGTGGTTCGCCCGGGGAGTCCCACATACCCCTTCCGTCCCCCGACGGGAGGGTATGCGTAATGCATTTTTTCCCAGCGTCAACAAAAAAAAAAAAAAAAAAAAGGTTAGGTTGGGGTGCTAGGTCAGAAAACCTCCTAGGGGGCCCAGTGGCTGCCGGTCCTTCTCGATACGTCTGGAGGGAACAGCAGCTGCTGTGGACGGTGCACCCTGGGCGCGGCAGTATCCGTCCCCGATGAATGGGAAGAGATTCTTATTCCTCGGGGAACGTTACTGTCGTGGCCAATATTCTGACACGGTGGGGCGACTCCACGCGGCCCTCTGGGACGCAGAGGGCGCAGTGGAGGAGCCAGGGCGGGCTCGGTGTGCCGCCGGGCGTTGGGCTCGCTTGGTCCGGTCTTGCGGGGCTGGCTCGGGCGGTGCCGCGGTCTTCTCTCTTTCCGTCTGGTGCGGGTGTTGTCTGGAAACTCCCACGCGGCCGTCCCGGACCGCACCCGCGCTTGATCGGGGGGGGGGGGGGTTCCCGGCGTGCCGCAGTCGTGGCGCCGGGGCTTCCCCTCTCCCGGTCTGGCGCGCGTGCGGTCCGGGACGGCCGTGTCTGGATGGCGCCTGCGCCGGGTTGGGGGGGGGGGGGCGTGGGGCCGCTCGGGCTGGCCCTGCGGGGCTGGGCCGGGCGCGTCTGGCTTCCGGCGGCGCACTGAGCCCGCCGGTGGTCGGACCGGACCTTTCGCTCCCCGGCGTGGTCGACGCCATGCTGGGGGGCGGGGAGGCCTGGTCAGCGGTCGCCTCCTTTTGCGAGTTCGTCTCGCAAAGGGAGGAGGCGGGGCGCGCGTGGGGGGGCGATCCTCTCGCTGCGCCGCGTCGCAGCGGAAGGGGGAGAGGGCGTAGTGCCCACCCTCCTCATGGTGACGGCGGGCGGCAGGCACGGGGGTGCCTTCGCCCGCATTGCACCCGTCACCTTCATCGGTCATTCCCGACCCCCCACACCCGTGAGGGTGTGAGGGGTCTGTGCCTTTCAATCGTCGGCGGAGGACTGGAAGTAAAGGCTGTGCCGGTTTCCCAGTCCCCCGCCACTGTGACGAAGCGGGAATGCGCTGGGTCGTTTTAGTGGGTATACCGGATCCGCCCGGGGAGTCCCACATACCCCTCCTGTCCCCCGACGGGAGGGTATGCGTAATGCATTTTTTCCCAGCGTCAAAAAAAAAAAAAAAAAAAAAAAAAGGTTAGGTTAGGTTAGGTTAGGTTAGGTGCGGGTCCCAGAGCGGGAGGAGTCATTTGATGATTTCTCACCCCCCAAAAAAAAAAAAAAAAAGGGTGGTTAGGGAAGTTTTTTATAGGGGTGGTTCGGTGAGTGCAATATCGTCAGGACGTCGGCGGACGCCTAGTTTTGTCTAAAAATGCTGAAAACAGCTTCAAAATCGCACGTCTAGAACCGAATATATTCACTTTTTTATTAAAAACTATCTTCCTAAGGTGGATTTAGGTACTATACAGAAACTATGAGAAAAACTGTTTTTTGAAAATGTACAAGTTTTATTTGAGCCAGACGGGCGAGCGAGGTCTCAAAAGAAGCGGCTCGTCGCGGGCTAGCTAATTACGAAATAAAACGAGGTAGGTGCCGAACAAAATTTTGGACTTTTGGTCAAAAAACCAGTTTTTGAACCAAAAAATTTAGGGTTTCAACCTCCAACCGGGGCGCCGGCGCACGGAACGCGGACCAGAGCACAGGGATGAAGGGTGAGTACTATTGAAACTATAATTTGAAAGAAAATTTGGAAAAACACTAAATTTGGATGAGTTTTTGTAAAAAATTCGAAAAATTTCTAAGGGTGGTTAGGGAAGTTTTTTATAGGGGTGGTTCGGTGAGTGCAATATCGTCAGGACGTCGGCGGACGCCTAGTTTTGTCTAAAAATGCTGAAAACAGCTTCAAAATCGCACGTCTAGAACCGAATATATTCACTTTTTTATTAAAAACTATCTTCCTAAGGTGGATTTAGGTACTATACAGAAACTATGAGAAAAACTGTTTTTTGAAAATGTACAAGTTTTATTTGAGCCAGACGGGCGAGCGAGGTCTCAAAAGAAGCGGCTCGTCGCGGGCTAGCTAATTACGAAATAAAACGAGGTAGGTGCCGAACAAAATTTTGGACTTTTGGTCAAAAAACCAGTTTTTGAACCAAAAAATTTAGGGTTTCAACCTCCAACCGGGGCGCCGGCGCACGGAACGCGGACCAGAGCACAGGGATGAAGGGTGAGTACTATTGAAACTATAATTTGAAAGAAAATTTGGAAAAACACTAAATTTGGATGAGTTTTTGTAAAAAATTCGAAAAATTTCTAAGGGTGGTTAGGGAAGTTTTTTATAGGGGTGGTTCGGTGAGTGCAATATCGTCAGGACGTCGGCGGACGCCTAGTTTTGTCTAAAAATGCTGAAAACAGCTTCAAAATCGCACGTCTAGAACCGAATATATTCACTTTTTTATTAAAAACTATCTTCCTAAGGTGGATTTAGGTACTATACAGAAACTATGAGAAAAACTGTTTTTTGAAAATGTACAAGTTTTATTTGAGCCAGACGGGCGAGCGAGGTCTCAAAAGAAGCGGCTCGTCGCGGGCTAGCTAATTACGAAATAAAACGAGGTAGGTGCCGAACAAAATTTTGGACTTTTGGTCAAAAAACCAGTTTTTGAACCAAAAAATTTAGGGTTTCAACCTCCAACCGGGGCGCCGGCGCACGGAACGCGGACCAGAGCACAGGGATGAAGGGTGAGTACTATTGAAACTATAATTTGAAAGAAAATTTGGAAAAACACTAAATTTGGATGAGTTTTTGTAAAAAATTCGAAAAATTTCTAAGGGTGGTTAGGGAAGTTTTTTATAGGGGTGGTTCGGTGAGTGCAATATCGTCAGGACGTCGGCGGACGCCTAGTTTTGTCTAAAAATGCTGAAAACAGCTTCAAAATCGCACGTCTAGAACCGAATATATTCACTTTTTTATTAAAAACTATCTTCCTAAGGTGGATTTAGGTACTATACAGAAACTATGAGAAAAACTGTTTTTTGAAAATGTACAAGTTTTATTTGAGCCAGACGGGCGAGCGAGGTCTCAAAAGAAGCGGCTCGTCGCGGGCTAGCTAATTACGAAATAAAACGAGGTAGGTGCCGAACAAAATTTTGGACTTTTGGTCAAAAAACCAGTTTTTGAACCAAAAAATTTAGGGTTTCAACCTCCAACCGGGGCGCCGGCGCACGGAACGCGGACCAGAGCACAGGGATGAAGGGTGAGTACTATTGAAACTATAATTTGAAAGAAAATTTGGAAAAACACTAAATTTGGATGAGTTTTTGTAAAAAATTCGAAAAATTTCTAAGGGTGGTTAGGGAAGTTTTTTATAGGGGTGGTTCGGTGAGTGCAATATCGTCAGGACGTCGGCGGACGCCTAGTTTTGTCTAAAAATGCTGAAAACAGCTTCAAAATCGCACGTCTAGAACCGAATATATTCACTTTTTTATTAAAAACTATCTTCCTAAGGTGGATTTAGGTACTATACAGAAACTATGAGAAAAACTGTTTTTTGAAAATGTACAAGTTTTATTTGAGCCAGACGGGCGAGCGAGGTCTCAAGAGAAGCGGCTCGTCGCGGGCTAGCTAATTACGAAATAAAACGAGGTAGGTGCCGAACAAAATTTTGGACTTTTGGTCAAAAAACCAGTTTTTGAACCAAAAAATTTAGGGTTTCAACCTCCAACCGGGGCGCCGGCGCACGGAACGCGGACCAGAGCACAGGGATGAAGGGTGAGTACTATTGAAACTATAATTTGAAAGAAAATTTGGAAAAACACTAAATTTGGATGAGTTTTTGTAAAAAATTCGAAAAATTTCTAAGGGTGGTTAGGGAAGTTTTTTATAGGGGTGGTTCGGTGAGTGCAATATCGTCAGGACGTCGGCGGACGCCTAGTTTTGTCTAAAAATGCTGAAAACAGCTTCAAAATCGCACGTCTAGAACCGAATATATTCACTTTTTTATTAAAAACTATCTTCCTAAGGTGGATTTAGGTACTATACAGAAACTATGAGAAAAACTGTTTTTTGAAAATGTACAAGTTTTATTTGAGCCAGACGGGCGAGCGAGGTCTCAAAAGAAGCGGCTCGTCGCGGGCTAGCTAATTACGAAATAAAACGAGGTAGGTGCCGAACAAAATTTTGGACTTTTGGTCAAAAAACCAGTTTTTGAACCAAAAAATTTAGGGTTTCAACCTCCAACCGGGGCGCCGGCGCACGGAACGCGGACCAGAGCACAGGGATGAAGGGTGAGTACTATTGAAACTATAATTTGAAAGAAAATTTGGAAAAACACTAAATTTGGATGAGTTTTTGAAAAAAATTCGAAAAATTTCTAAGGGTGGTTAGGGAAGTTTTTTATAGGGGTGGTTCGGTGAGTGCAATATCGTCAGGACGTCGGCGGACGCCTAGTTTTGTCTAAAAATGCTGAAAACAGCTTCAAAATCGCACGTCTAGAACCGAATATATTCACTTTTTTATTAAAAACTATCTTCCTAAGGTGGATTTAGGTACTATACAGAAACTATGAGAAAAACTGTTTTTTGAAAATGTACAAGTTTTATTTGAGCCAGACGGGCGAGCGAGGTCTCAAAAGAAGCGGCTCGTCGCGGGCTAGCTAATTACGAAATAAAACGAGGTAGGTGCCGAACAAAATTTTGGACTTTTGGTCAAAAAACCAGTTTTTGAACCAAAAAATTTAGGGTTTCAACCTCCAACCGGGGCGCCGGCGCACGGAACGCGGACCAGAGCACAGGGATGAAGGGTGAGTACTATTGAAACTATAATTTGAAAGAAAATTTGGAAAAACACTAAATTTGGATGAGTTTTTGTAAAAAATTCGAAAAATTTCTAAGGGTGGTTAGGGAAGTTTTTTATAGGGGTGGTTCGGTGAGTGCAATATCGTCAGGACGTCGGCGGACGCCTAGTTTTGTCTAAAAATGCTGAAAACAGCTTCAAAATCGCACGTCTAGAACCGAATATATTCACTTTTTTATTAAAAACTATCTTCCTAAGGTGGATTTAGGTACTATACAGAAACTATGAGAAAAACTGTTTTTTGAAAATGTACAAGTTTTATTTGAGCCAGACGGGCGAGCGAGGTCTCAAAAGAAGCGGCTCGTCGCGGGCTAGCTAATTACGAAATAAAACGAGGTAGGTGCCGAACAAAATTTTGGACTTTTGGTCAAAAAACCAGTTTTTGAACCAAAAAATTTAGGGTTTCAACCTCCAACCGGGGCGCCGGCGCACGGAACGCGGACCAGAGCACAGGGATGAAGGGTGAGTACTATTGAAACTATAATTTGAAAGAAAATTTGGAAAAACACTAAATTTGGATGAGTTTTTGTAAAAAATTCGAAAAATTTCTAAGGGTGGTTAGGGAAGTTTTTTATAGGGGTGGTTCGGTGAGTGCAATATCGTCAGGACGTCGGCGGACGCCTAGTTTTGTCTAAAAATGCTGAAAACAGCTTCAAAATCGCACGTCTAGAACCGAATATATTCACTTTTTTATTAAAAACTATCTTCCTAAGGTGGATTTAGGTACTATACAGAAACTATGAGAAAAACTGTTTTTTGAAAATGTACAAGTTTTATTTGAGCCAGACGGGCGAGCGAGGTCTCAAAAGAAGCGGCTCGTCGCGGGCTAGCTAATTACGAAATAAAACGAGGTAGGTGCCGAACAAAATTTTGGACTTTTGGTCAAAAAACCAGTTTTTGAACCAAAAAATTTAGGGTTTCAACCTCCAACCGGGGCGCCGGCGCACGGAACGCGGACCAGAGCACAGGGATGAAGGGTGAGTACTATTGAAACTATAATTTGAAAGAAAATTTGGAAAAACACTAAATTTGGATGAGTTTTTGTAAAAAATTCGAAAAATTTCTAAGGGTGGTTAGGGAAGTTTTTTATAGGGGTGGTTCGGTGAGTGCAATATCGTCAGGACGTCGGCGGACGCCTAGTTTTGTCTAAAAATGCTGAAAACAGCTTCAAAATCGCACGTCTAGAACCGAATATATTCACTTTTTTATTAAAAACTATCTTCCTAAGGTGGATTTAGGTACTATACAGAAACTATGAGAAAAACTGTTTTTTGAAAATGTACAAGTTTTATTTGAGCCAGACGGGCGAGCGAGGTCTCAAAAGAAGCGGCTCGTCGCGGGCTAGCTAATTACGAAATAAAACGAGGTAGGTGCCGAACAAAATTTTGGACTTTTGGTCAAAAAACCAGTTTTTGAACCAAAAAATTTAGGGTTTCAACCTCCAACCGGGGCGCCGGCGCACGGAACGCGGACCAGAGCACAGGGATGAAGGGTGAGTACTATTGAAACTATAATTTGAAAGAAAATTTGGAAAAACACTAAATTTGGATGAGTTTTTGTAAAAAATTCGAAAAATTTCTAAGGGTGGTTAGGGAAGTTTTTTATAGGGGTGGTTCGGTGAGTGCAATATCGTCAGGACGTCGGCGGACGCCTAGTTTTGTCTAAAAATGCTGAAAACAGCTTCAAAATCGCACGTCTAGAACCGAATATATTCACTTTTTTATTAAAAACTATCTTCCTAAGGTGGATTTAGGTACTATACAGAAACTATGAGAAAAACTGTTTTTTGAAAATGTACAAGTTTTATTTGAGCCAGACGGGCGAGCGAGGTCTCAAAAGAAGCGGCTCGTCGCGGGCTAGCTAATTACGAAATAAAACGAGGTAGGTGCCGAACAAAATTTTGGACTTTTGGTCAAAAAACCAGTTTTTGAACCAAAAAATTTAGGGTTTCAACCTCCAACCGGGGCGCCGGCGCACGGAACGCGGACCAGAGCACAGGGATGAAGGGTGAGTACTATTGAAACTATAATTTGAAAGAAAATTTGGAAAAACACTAAATTTGGATGAGTTTTTGTAAAAAATTCGAAAAATTTCTAAGGGTGGTTAGGGAAGTTTTTTATAGGGGTGGTTCGGTGAGTGCAATATCGTCAGGACGTCGGCGGACGCCTAGTTTTGTCTAAAAATGCTGAAAACAGCTTCAAAATCGCACGTCTAGAACCGAATATATTCACTTTTTTATTAAAAACTATCTTCCTAAGGTGGATTTAGGTACTATACAGAAACTATGAGAAAAACTGTTTTTTGAAAATGTACAAGTTTTATTTGAGCCAGACGGGCGAGCGAGGTCTCAAAAGAAGCGGCTCGTCGCGGGCTAGCTAATTACGAAATAAAACGAGGTAGGTGCCGAACAAAATTTTGGACTTTTGGTCAAAAAACCAGTTTTTGAACCAAAAAATTTAGGGTTTCAACCTCCAACCGGGGCGCCGGCGCACGGAACGCGGACCAGAGCACAGGGATGAAGGGTGAGTACTATTGAAACTATAATTTGAAAGAAAATTTGGAAAAACACTAAATTTGGATGAGTTTTTGTAAAAAATTCGAAAAATTTCTAAGGGTGGTTAGGGAAGTTTTTTATAGGGGTGGTTCGGTGAGTGCAATATCGTCAGGACGTCGGCGGACGCCTAGTTTTGTCTAAAAATGCTGAAAACAGCTTCAAAATCGCACGTCTAGAACCGAATATATTCACTTTTTTATTAAAAACTATCTTCCTAAGGTGGATTTAGGTACTATACAGAAACTATGAGAAAAACTGTTTTTTGAAAATGTACAAGTTTTATTTGAGCCAGACGGGCGAGCGAGGTCTCAAAAGAAGCGGCTCGTCGCGGGCTAGCTAATTACGAAATAAAACGAGGTAGGTGCCGAACAAAATTTTGGACTTTTGGTCAAAAAACCAGTTTTTGAACCAAAAAATTTAGGGTTTCAACCTCCAACCGGGGCGCCGGCGCACGGAACGCGGACCAGAGCACAGGGATGAAGGGTGAGTACTATTGAAACTATAATTTGAAAGAAAATTTGGAAAAACACTAAATTTGGATGAGTTTTTGTAAAAAATTCGAAAAATTTCTAAGGGTGGTTAGGGAAGTTTTTTATAGGGGTGGTTCGGTGAGTGCAATATCGTCAGGACGTCGGCGGACGCCTAGTTTTGTCTAAAAATGCTGAAAACAGCTTCAAAATCGCACGTCTAGAACCGAATATATTCACTTTTTTATTAAAAACTATCTTCCTAAGGTGGATTTAGGTACTATACAGAAACTATGAGAAAAACTGTTTTTTGAAAATGTACAAGTTTTATTTGAGCCAGACGGGCGAGCGAGGTCTCAAAAGAAGCGGCTCGTCGCGGGCTAGCTAATTACGAAATAAAACGAGGTAGGTGCCGAACAAAATTTTGGACTTTTGGTCAAAAAACCAGTTTTTGAACCAAAAAATTTAGGGTTTCAACCTCCAACCGGGGCGCCGGCGCACGGAACGCGGACCAGAGCACAGGGATGAAGGGTGAGTACTATTGAAACTATAATTTGAAAGAAAATTTGGAAAAACACTAAATTTGGATGAGTTTTTGTAAAAAATTCGAAAAATTTCTAAGGGTGGTTAGGGAAGTTTTTTATAGGGGTGGTTCGGTGAGTGCAATATCGTCAGGACGTCGGCGGACGCCTAGTTTTGTCTAAAAATGCTGAAAACAGCTTCAAAATCGCACGTCTAGAACCGAATATATTCACTTTTTTATTAAAAACTATCTTCCTAAGGTGGATTTAGGTACTATACAGAAACTATGAGAAAAACTGTTTTTTGAAAATGTACAAGTTTTATTTGAGCCAGACGGGCGAGCGAGGTCTCAAAAGAAGCGGCTCGTCGCGGGCTAGCTAATTACGAAATAAAACGAGGTAGGTGCCGAACAAAATTTTGGACTTTTGGTCAAAAAACCAGTTTTTGAACCAAAAAATTTAGGGTTTCAACCTCCAACCGGGGCGCCGGCGCACGGAACGCGGACCAGAGCACAGGGATGAAGGGTGAGTACTATTGAAACTATAATTTGAAAGAAAATTTGGAAAAACACTAAATTTGGATGAGTTTTTGTAAAAAATTCGAAAAATTTCTAAGGGTGGTTAGGGAAGTTTTTTATAGGGGTGGTTCGGTGAGTGCAATATCGTCAGGACGTCGGCGGACGCCTAGTTTTGTCTAAAAATGCTGAAAACAGCTTCAAAATCGCACGTCTAGAACCGAATATATTCACTTTTTTATTAAAAACTATCTTCCTAAGGTGGATTTAGGTACTATACAGAAACTATGAGAAAAACTGTTTTTTGAAAATGTACAAGTTTTATTTGAGCCAGACGGGCGAGCGAGGTCTCAAAAGAAGCGGCTCGTCGCGGGCTAGCTAATTACGAAATAAAACGAGGTAGGTGCCGAACAAAATTTTGGACTTTTGGTCAAAAAACCAGTTTTTGAACCAAAAAATTTAGGGTTTCAACCTCCAACCGGGGCGCCGGCGCACGGAACGCGGACCAGAGCACAGGGATGAAGGGTGAGTACTATTGAAACTATAATTTGAAAGAAAATTTGGAAAAACACTAAATTTGGATGAGTTTTTGTAAAAAATTCGAAAAATTTCTAAGGGTGGTTAGGGAAGTTTTTTATAGGGGTGGTTCGGTGAGTGCAATATCGTCAGGACGTCGGCGGACGCCTAGTTTTGTCTAAAAATGCTGAAAACAGCTTCAAAATCGCACGTCTAGAACCGAATATATTCACTTTTTTATTAAAAACTATCTTCCTAAGGTGGATTTAGGTACTATACAGAAACTATGAGAAAAACTGTTTTTTGAAAATGTACAAGTTTTATTTGAGCCAGACGGGCGAGCGAGGTCTCAAAAGAAGCGGCTCGTCGCGGGCTAGCTAATTACGAAATAAAACGAGGTAGGTGCCGAACAAAATTTTGGACTTTTGGTCAAAAAACCAGTTTTTGAACCAAAAAATTTTGGGTTTCAACCTCCAACCGGGGCGCCGGCGCACGGAACGCGGACCAGAGCACAGGGATGAAGGGTGAGTACTATTGAAACTATAATTTGAAAGAAAATTTGGAAAAACACTAAATTTGGATGAGTTTTTGTAAAAAATTCGAAAAATTTCTAAGGGTGGTTAGGGAAGTTTTTTATAGGGGTGGTTCGGTGAGTGCAATATCGTCAGGACGTCGGCGGACGCCTAGTTTTGTCTAAAAATGCTGAAAACAGCTTCAAAATCGCACGTCTAGAACCGAATATATTCACTTTTTTATTAAAAACTATCTTCCTAAGGTGGATTTAGGTACTATACAGAAACTATGAGAAAAACTGTTTTTTGAAAATGTACAAGTTTTATTTGAGCCAGACGGGCGAGCGAGGTCTCAAAAGAAGCGGCTCGTCGCGGGCTAGCTAATTACGAAATAAAACGAGGTAGGTGCCGAACAAAATTTTGGACTTTTGGTCAAAAAACCAGTTTTTGAACCAAAAAATTTAGGGTTTCAACCTCCAACCGGGGCGCCGGCGCACGGAACGCGGACCAGAGCACAGGGATGAAGGGTGAGTACTATTGAAACTATAATTTGAAAGAAAATTTGGAAAAACACTAAATTTGGATGAGTTTTTGTAAAAAATTCGAAAAATTTCTAAGGGTGGTTAGGGAAGTTTTTTATAGGGGTGGTTCGGTGAGTGCAATATCGTCAGGACGTCGGCGGACGCCTAGTTTTGTCTAAAAATGCTGAAAACAGCTTCAAAATCGCACGTCTAGAACCGAATATATTCACTTTTTTATTAAAAACTATCTTCCTAAGGTGGATTTAGGTACTATACAGAAACTATGAGAAAAACTGTTTTTTGAAAATGTACAAGTTTTATTTGAGCCAGACGGGCGAGCGAGGTCTCAAAAGAAGCGGCTCGTCGCGGGCTAGCTAATTACGAAATAAAACGAGGTAGGTGCCGAACAAAATTTTGGACTTTTGGTCAAAAAACCAGTTTTTGAACCAAAAAATTTAGGGTTTCAACCTCCAACCGGGGCGCCGGCGCACGGAACGCGGACCAGAGCACAGGGATGAAGGGTGAGTACTATTGAAACTATAATTTGAAAGAAAATTTGGAAAAACACTAAATTTGGATGAGTTTTTGTAAAAAATTCGAAAAATTTCTAAGGGTGGTTAGGGAAGTTTTTTATAGGGGTGGTTCGGTGAGTGCAATATCGTCAGGACGTCGGCGGACGCCTAGTTTTGTCTAAAAATGCTGAAAACAGCTTCAAAATCGCACGTCTAGAACCGAATATATTCACTTTTTTATTAAAAACTATCTTCCTTTTTTTTTTTTTTTTTTTTTTTTGGAGGGTGAGAAATCATCAAATGACTCCTCCCGCTCTGGGTAGAGCGGAAGGGAGTGTCAGACTCTTACTGACTAAAAAACACCCATGTTCCTTCATTGGCCCTTTATGTTCCAGGGCCGCGGTATCTCTTTCGAACAGTCCCGCAGCCCTGGCAGGCACCGGCCCTTGCGGGCCCCTCCCGTATGCTGACAACTCTTTGAGGCGCGCGTGGAACACGAACGCGCCGTCGACACGGCCTGCCCGTCGTCATACGACGGACGGACGGCGAGCTAGCCCATTACTCGCCGTCCACAGGCCCGCGCCTACGGTGGCCGAGAGCCATCACGGCGTGGCCCCCGACGCCCGGTGCTTCTCCCGCGGCGGCTGGGACGTGAGGAGGTTCTCTCCCTCTCACGTTCCGCCGCCTCCTTCGCTAGCATGACTGCTTCGCAGAAGGAGGCGACGGCTTCCCATTCCCTCTCGCCCCGGACCATGGCTTGAACCAGGGCCGGACGCGAGAGGTCGCCGCCGCCAATCGCCGCTACGAGGACACGGCGGTGCTCCTCCCAAGCGGAGCAGACCTCGACGGTGTGCTCCACCGTGTCCTCCGGTCGATCCTCGCAATAGTAGCACCCGGGCGTTTCCTCCCGCCCGATTCGGTACAGGTACCTCCCGAAACAACCGTGTCCGGTGAGGACCTGCGTCAGGCGGAAGGTGAGGGCGCCGTGGCGCCTCTCAAGCCACTCCTCAAAGAGGGGACTTATCGCCACTATCGTGGCGTGCCCTGAACGGGGTTGCGATAGTCGCTCCAAAACTATCTTCCTAAGGTGGATTTAGGTACTATACAGAAACTATGAGAAAAACTGTTTTTTGAAAATGTACAAGTTTTATTTGAGCCAGACGGGCGAGCGAGGTCTCAAAAGAAGCGGCTCGTCGCGGGCTAGCTAATTACGAAATAAAACGAGGTAGGTGCCGAACAAAATTTTGGACTTTTGGTCAAAAAACCAGTTTTTGAACCAAAAAATTTAGGGTTTCAACCTCCAACCGGGGCGCCGGCGCACGGAACGCGGACCAGAGCACAGGGATGAAGGGTGAGTACTATTGAAACTATAATTTGAAAGAAAATTTGGAAAAACACTAAATTTGGATGAGTTTTTGTAAAAAATTCGAAAAATTTCTAAGGGTGGTTAGGGAAGTTTTTTATAGGGGTGGTTCGGTGAGTGCAATATCGTCAGGACGTCGGCGGACGCCTAGTTTTGTCTAAAAATGCTGAAAACAGCTTCAAAATCGCACGTCTAGAACCGAATATATTCACTTTTTTATTAAAAACTATCTTCCTAAGGTGGATTTAGGTACTATACAGAAACTATGAGAAAAACTGTTTTTTGAAAATGTACAAGTTTTATTTGAGCCAGACGGGCGAGCGAGGTCTCAAAAGAAGCGGCTCGTCGCGGGCTAGCTAATTACGAAATAAAACGAGGTAGGTGCCGAACAAAATTTTGGACTTTTGGTCAAAAAACCAGTTTTTGAACCAAAAAATTTTGGGTTTCAACCTCCAACCGGGGCGCCGGCGCACGGAACGCGGACCAGAGCACAGGGATGAAGGGTGAGTACTATTGAAACTATAATTTGAAAGAAAATTTGGAAAAACACTAAATTTGGATGAGTTTTTGTAAAAAATTCGAAAAATTTCTAAGGGTGGTTAGGGAAGTTTTTTATAGGGGTGGTTCGGTGAGTGCAATATCGTCAGGACGTCGGCGGACGCCTAGTTTTGTCTAAAAATGCTGAAAACAGCTTCAAAATCGCACGTCTAGAACCGAATATATTCACTTTTTTATTAAAAACTATCTTCCTAAGGTGGATTTAGGTACTATACAGAAACTATGAGAAAAACTGTTTTTTGAAAATGTACAAGTTTTATTTGAGCCAGACGGGCGAGCGAGGTCTCAAAAGAAGCGGCTCGTCGCGGGCTAGCTAATTACGAAATAAAACGAGGTAGGTGCCGAACAAAATTTTGGACTTTTGGTCAAAAAACCAGTTTTTGAACCAAAAAATTTAGGGTTTCAACCTCCAACCGGGGCGCCGGCGCACGGAACGCGGACCAGAGCACAGGGATGAAGGGTGAGTACTATTGAAACTATAATTTGAAAGAAAATTTGGAAAAACACTAAATTTGGATGAGTTTTTGTAAAAAATTCGAAAAATTTCTAAGGGTGGTTAGGGAAGTTTTTTATAGGGGTGGTTCGGTGAGTGCAATATCGTCAGGACGTCGGCGGACGCCTAGTTTTGTCTAAAAATGCTGAAAACAGCTTCAAAATCGCACGTCTAGAACCGAATATATTCACTTTTTTATTAAAAACTATCTTCCTAAGGTGGATTTAGGTACTATACAGAAACTATGAGAAAAACTGTTTTTTGAAAATGTACAAGTTTTATTTGAGCCAGACGGGCGAGCGAGGTCTCAAAAGAAGCGGCTCGTCGCGGGCTAGCTAATTACGAAATAAAACGAGGTAGGTGCCGAACAAAATTTTGGACTTTTGGTCAAAAAACCAGTTTTTGAACCAAAAAATTTAGGGTTTCAACCTCCAACCGGGGCGCCGGCGCACGGAACGCGGACCAGAGCACAGGGATGAAGGGTGAGTACTATTGAAACTATAATTTGAAAGAAAATTTGGAAAAACACTAAATTTGGATGAGTTTTTGTAAAAAATTCGAAAAATTTCTAAGGGTGGTTAGGGAAGTTTTTTATAGGGGTGGTTCGGTGAGTGCAATATCGTCAGGACGTCGGCGGACGCCTAGTTTTGTCTAAAAATGCTGAAAACAGCTTCAAAATCGCACGTCTAGAACCGAATATATTCACTTTTTTATTAAAAACTATCTTCCTAAGGTGGATTTAGGTACTATACAGAAACTATGAGAAAAACTGTTTTTTGAAAATGTACAAGTTTTATTTGAGCCAGACGGGCGAGCGAGGTCTCAAAAGAAGCGGCTCGTCGCGGGCTAGCTAATTACGAAATAAAACGAGGTAGGTGCCGAACAAAATTTTGGACTTTTGGTCAAAAAACCAGTTTTTGAACCAAAAAATTTAGGGTTTCAACCTCCAACCGGGGCGCCGGCGCACGGAACGCGGACCAGAGCACAGGGATGAAGGGTGAGTACTATTGAAACTATAATTTGAAAGAAAATTTGGAAAAACACTAAATTTGGATGAGTTTTTGTAAAAAATTCGAAAAATTTCTAAGGGTGGTTAGGGAAGTTTTTTATAGGGGTGGTTCGGTGAGTGCAATATCGTCAGGACGTCGGCGGACGCCTAGTTTTGTCTAAAAATGCTGAAAACAGCTTCAAAATCGCACGTCTAGAACCGAATATATTCACTTTTTTATTAAAAACTATCTTCCTAAGGTGGATTTAGGTACTATACAGAAACTATGAGAAAAACTGTTTTTTGAAAATGTACAAGTTTTATTTGAGCCAGACGGGCGAGCGAGGTCTCAAAAGAAGCGGCTCGTCGCGGGCTAGCTAATTACGAAATAAAACGAGGTAGGTGCCGAACAAAATTTTGGACTTTTGGTCAAAAAACCAGTTTTTGAACCAAAAAATTTAGGGTTTCAACCTCCAACCGGGGCGCCGGCGCACGGAACGCGGACCAGAGCACAGGGATGAAGGGTGAGTACTATTGAAACTATAATTTGAAAGAAAATTTGGAAAAACACTAAATTTGGATGAGTTTTTGTAAAAAATTCGAAAAATTTCTAAGGGTGGTTAGGGAAGTTTTTTATAGGGGTGGTTCGGTGAGTGCAATATCGTCAGGACGTCGGCGGACGCCTAGTTTTGTCTAAAAATGCTGAAAACAGCTTCAAAATCGCACGTCTAGAACCGAATATATTCACTTTTTTATTAAAAACTATCTTCCTAAGGTGGATTTAGGTACTATACAGAAACTATGAGAAAAACTGTTTTTTGAAAATGTACAAGTTTTATTTGAGCCAGACGGGCGAGCGAGGTCTCAAAAGAAGCGGCTCGTCGCGGGCTAGCTAATTACGAAATAAAACGAGGTAGGTGCCGAACAAAATTTTGGACTTTTGGTCAAAAAACCAGTTTTTGAACCAAAAAATTTAGGGTTTCAACCTCCAACCGGGGCGCCGGCGCACGGAACGCGGACCAGAGCACAGGGATGAAGGGTGAGTACTATTGAAACTATAATTTGAAAGAAAATTTGGAAAAACACTAAATTTGGATGAGTTTTTGTAAAAAATTCGAAAAATTTCTAAGGGTGGTTAGGGAAGTTTTTTATAGGGGTGGTTCGGTGAGTGCAATATCGTCAGGACGTCGGCGGACGCCTAGTTTTGTCTAAAAATGCTGAAAACAGCTTCAAAATCGCACGTCTAGAACCGAATATATTCACTTTTTTATTAAAAACTATCTTCCTAAGGTGGATTTAGGTACTATACAGAAACTATGAGAAAAACTGTTTTTTGAAAATGTACAAGTTTTATTTGAGCCAGACGGGCGAGCGAGGTCTCAAAAGAAGCGGCTCGTCGCGGGCTAGCTAATTACGAAATAAAACGAGGTAGGTGCCGAACAAAATTTTGGACTTTTGGTCAAAAAACCAGTTTTTGAACCAAAAAATTTAGGGTTTCAACCTCCAACCGGGGCGCCGGCGCACGGAACGCGGACCAGAGCACAGGGATGAAGGGTGAGTACTATTGAAACTATAATTTGAAAGAAAATTTGGAAAAACACTAAATTTGGATGAGTTTTTGTAAAAAATTCGAAAAATTTCTAAGGGTGGTTAGGGAAGTTTTTTATAGGGGTGGTTCGGTGAGTGCAATATCGTCAGGACGTCGGCGGACGCCTAGTTTTGTCTAAAAATGCTGAAAACAGCTTCAAAATCGCACGTCTAGAACCGAATATATTCACTTTTTTATTAAAAACTATCTTCCTAAGGTGGATTTAGGTACTATACAGAAACTATGAGAAAAACTGTTTTTTGAAAATGTACAAGTTTTATTTGAGCCAGACGGGCGAGCGAGGTCTCAAAAGAAGCGGCTCGTCGCGGGCTAGCTAATTACGAAATAAAACGAGGTAGGTGCCGAACAAAATTTTGGACTTTTGGTCAAAAAACCAGTTTTTGAACCAAAAAATTTAGGGTTTCAACCTCCAACCGGGGCGCCGGCGCACGGAACGCGGACCAGAGCACAGGGATGAAGGGTGAGTACTATTGAAACTATAATTTGAAAGAAAATTTGGAAAAACACTAAATTTGGATGAGTTTTTGTAAAAAATTCGAAAAATTTCTAAGGGTGGTTAGGGAAGTTTTTTATAGGGGTGGTTCGGTGAGTGCAATATCGTCAGGACGTCGGCGGACGCCTAGTTTTGTCTAAAAATGCTGAAAACAGCTTCAAAATCGCACGTCTAGAACCGAATATATTCACTTTTTTATTAAAAACTATCTTCCTAAGGTGGATTTAGGTACTATACAGAAACTATGAGAAAAACTGTTTTTTGAAAATGTACAAGTTTTATTTGAGCCAGACGGGCGAGCGAGGTCTCAAAAGAAGCGGCTCGTCGCGGGCTAGCTAATTACGAAATAAAACGAGGTAGGTGCCGAACAAAATTTTGGACTTTTGGTCAAAAAACCAGTTTTTGAACCAAAAAATTTAGGGTTTCAACCTCCAACCGGGGCGCCGGCGCACGGAACGCGGACCAGAGCACAGGGATGAAGGGTGAGTACTATTGAAACTATAATTTGAAAGAAAATTTGGAAAAACACTAAATTTGGATGAGTTTTTGTAAAAAATTCGAAAAATTTCTAAGGGTGGTTAGGGAAGTTTTTTATAGGGGTGGTTCGGTGAGTGCAATATCGTCAGGACGTCGGCGGACGCCTAGTTTTGTCTAAAAATGCTGAAAACAGCTTCAAAATCGCACGTCTAGAACCGAATATATTCACTTTTTTATTAAAAACTATCTTCCTAAGGTGGATTTAGGTACTATACAGAAACTATGAGAAAAACTGTTTTTTGAAAATGTACAAGTTTTATTTGAGCCAGACGGGCGAGCGAGGTCTCAAAAGAAGCGGCTCGTCGCGGGCTAGCTAATTACGAAATAAAACGAGGTAGGTGCCGAACAAAATTTTGGACTTTTGGTCAAAAAACCAGTTTTTGAACCAAAAAATTTAGGGTTTCAACCTCCAACCGGGGCGCCGGCGCACGGAACGCGGACCAGAGCACAGGGATGAAGGGTGAGTACTATTGAAACTATAATTTGAAAGAAAATTTGGAAAAACACTAAATTTGGATGAGTTTTTGTAAAAAATTCGAAAAATTTCTAAGGGTGGTTAGGGAAGTTTTTTATAGGGGTGGTTCGGTGAGTGCAATATCGTCAGGACGTCGGCGGACGCCTAGTTTTGTCTAAAAATGCTGAAAACAGCTTCAAAATCGCACGTCTAGAACCGAATATATTCACTTTTTTATTAAAAACTATCTTCCTAAGGTGGATTTAGGTACTATACAGAAACTATGAGAAAAACTGTTTTTTGAAAATGTACAAGTTTTATTTGAGCCAGACGGGCGAGCGAGGTCTCAAAAGAAGCGGCTCGTCGCGGGCTAGCTAATTACGAAATAAAACGAGGTAGGTGCCGAACAAAATTTTGGACTTTTGGTCAAAAAACCAGTTTTTGAACCAAAAAATTTAGGGTTTCAACCTCCAACCGGGGCGCCGGCGCACGGAACGCGGACCAGAGCACAGGGATGAAGGGTGAGTACTATTGAAACTATAATTTGAAAGAAAATTTGGAAAAACACTAAATTTGGATGAGTTTTTGTAAAAAATTCGAAAAATTTCTAAGGGTGGTTAGGGAAGTTTTTTATAGGGGTGGTTCGGTGAGTGCAATATCGTCAGGACGTCGGCGGACGCCTAGTTTTGTCTAAAAATGCTGAAAACAGCTTCAAAATCGCACGTCTAGAACCGAATATATTCACTTTTTTATTAAAAACTATCTTCCTAAGGTGGATTTAGGTACTATACAGAAACTATGAGAAAAACTGTTTTTTGAAAATGTACAAGTTTTATTTGAGCCAGACGGGCGAGCGAGGTCTCAAAAGAAGCGGCTCGTCGCGGGCTAGCTAATTACGAAATAAAACGAGGTAGGTGCCGAACAAAATTTTGGACTTTTGGTCAAAAAACCAGTTTTTGAACCAAAAAATTTTGGGTTTCAACCTCCAACCGGGGCGCCGGCGCACGGAACGCGGACCAGAGCACAGGGATGAAGGGTGAGTACTATTGAAACTATAATTTGAAAGAAAATTTGGAAAAACACTAAATTTGGATGAGTTTTTGTAAAAAATTCGAAAAATTTCTAAGGGTGGTTAGGGAAGTTTTTTATAGGGGTGGTTCGGTGAGTGCAATATCGTCAGGACGTCGGCGGACGCCTAGTTTTGTCTAAAAATGCTGAAAACAGCTTCAAAATCGCACGTCTAGAACCGAATATATTCACTTTTTTATTAAAAACTATCTTCCTAAGGTGGATTTAGGTACTATACAGAAACTATGAGAAAAACTGTTTTTTGAAAATGTACAAGTTTTATTTGAGCCAGACGGGCGAGCGAGGTCTCAAAAGAAGCGGCTCGTCGCGGGCTAGCTAATTACGAAATAAAACGAGGTAGGTGCCGAACAAAATTTTGGACTTTTGGTCAAAAAACCAGTTTTTGAACCAAAAAATTTAGGGTTTCAACCTCCAACCGGGGCGCCGGCGCACGGAACGCGGACCAGAGCACAGGGATGAAGGGTGAGTACTATTGAAACTATAATTTGAAAGAAAATTTGGAAAAACACTAAATTTGGATGAGTTTTTGTAAAAAATTCGAAAAATTTCTAAGGGTGGTTAGGGAAGTTTTTTATAGGGGTGGTTCGGTGAGTGCAATATCGTCAGGACGTCGGCGGACGCCTAGTTTTGTCTAAAAATGCTGAAAACAGCTTCAAAATCGCACGTCTAGAACCGAATATATTCACTTTTTTATTAAAAACTATCTTCCTAAGGTGGATTTAGGTACTATACAGAAACTATGAGAAAAACTGTTTTTTGAAAATGTACAAGTTTTATTTGAGCCAGACGGGCGAGCGAGGTCTCAAAAGAAGCGGCTCGTCGCGGGCTAGCTAATTACGAAATAAAACGAGGTAGGTGCCGAACAAAATTTTGGACTTTTGGTCAAAAAACCAGTTTTTGAACCAAAAAATTTAGGGTTTCAACCTCCAACCGGGGCGCCGGCGCACGGAACGCGGACCAGAGCACAGGGATGAAGGGTGAGTACTATTGAAACTATAATTTGAAAGAAAATTTGGAAAAACACTAAATTTGGATGAGTTTTTGTAAAAAATTCGAAAAATTTCTAAGGGTGGTTAGGGAAGTTTTTTATAGGGGTGGTTCGGTGAGTGCAATATCGTCAGGACGTCGGCGGACGCCTAGTTTTGTCTAAAAATGCTGAAAACAGCTTCAAAATCGCACGTCTAGAACCGAATATATTCACTTTTTTATTAAAAACTATCTTCCTAAGGTGGATTTAGGTACTATACAGAAACTATGAGAAAAACTGTTTTTTGAAAATGTACAAGTTTTATTTGAGCCAGACGGGCGAGCGAGGTCTCAAAAGAAGCGGCTCGTCGCGGGCTAGCTAATTACGAAATAAAACGAGGTAGGTGCCGAACAAAATTTTGGACTTTTGGTCAAAAAACCAGTTTTTGAACCAAAAAATTTTGGGTTTCAACCTCCAACCGGGGCGCCGGCGCACGGAACGCGGACCAGAGCACAGGGATGAAGGGTGAGTACTATTGAAACTATAATTTGAAAGAAAATTTGGAAAAACACTAAATTTGGATGAGTTTTTGTAAAAAATTCGAAAAATTTCTAAGGGTGGTTAGGGAAGTTTTTTATAGGGGTGGTTCGGTGAGTGCAATATCGTCAGGACGTCGGCGGACGCCTAGTTTTGTCTAAAAATGCTGAAAACAGCTTCAAAATCGCACGTCTAGAACCGAATATATTCACTTTTTTATTAAAAACTATCTTCCTAAGGTGGATTTAGGTACTATACAGAAACTATGAGAAAAACTGTTTTTTGAAAATGTACAAGTTTTATTTGAGCCAGACGGGCGAGCGAGGTCTCAAAAGAAGCGGCTCGTCGCGGGCTAGCTAATTACGAAATAAAACGAGGTAGGTGCCGAACAAAATTTTGGACTTTTGGTCAAAAAACCAGTTTTTGAACCAAAAAATTTAGGGTTTCAACCTCCAACCGGGGCGCCGGCGCACGGAACGCGGACCAGAGCACAGGGATGAAGGGTGAGTACTATTGAAACTATAATTTGAAAGAAAATTTGGAAAAACACTAAATTTGGATGAGTTTTTGTAAAAAATTCGAAAAATTTCTAAGGGTGGTTAGGGAAGTTTTTTATAGGGGTGGTTCGGTGAGTGCAATATCGTCAGGACGTCGGCGGACGCCTAGTTTTGTCTAAAAATGCTGAAAACAGCTTCAAAATCGCACGTCTAGAACCGAATATATTCACTTTTTTATTAAAAACTATCTTCCTAAGGTGGATTTAGGTACTATACAGAAACTATGAGAAAAACTGTTTTTTGAAAATGTACAAGTTTTATTTGAGCCAGACGGGCGAGCGAGGTCTCAAAAGAAGCGGCTCGTCGCGGGCTAGCTAATTACGAAATAAAACGAGGTAGGTGCCGAACAAAATTTTGGACTTTTGGTCAAAAAACCAGTTTTTGAACCAAAAAATTTAGGGTTTCAACCTCCAACCGGGGCGCCGGCGCACGGAACGCGGACCAGAGCACAGGGATGAAGGGTGAGTACTATTGAAACTATAATTTGAAAGAAAATTTGGAAAAACACTAAATTTGGATGAGTTTTTGTAAAAAATTCGAAAAATTTCTAAGGGTGGTTAGGGAAGTTTTTTATAGGGGTGGTTCGGTGAGTGCAATATCGTCAGGACGTCGGCGGACGCCTAGTTTTGTCTAAAAATGCTGAAAACAGCTTCAAAATCGCACGTCTAGAACCGAATATATTCACTTTTTTATTAAAAACTATCTTCCTTTTTTTTTTTTTTTTTTTTTTTTGGAGGGTGAGAAATCATCAAATGACTCCTCCCGCTCTGGGTAGAGCGGAAGGGAGTGTCAGACTCTTACTGACTAAAAAACACCCATGTTCCTTCATTGGCCCTTTATGTTCCAGGGCCGCGGTATCTCTTTCGAACAGTCCCGCAGCCCTGGCAGGCACCGGCCCTTGCGGGCCCCTCCCGTATGCTGACAACTCTTTGAGGCGCGCGTGGAACACGAACGCGCCGTCGACACGGCCTGCCCGTCGTCATACGACGGACGGACGGCGAGCTAGCCCATTACTCGCCGTCCACAGGCCCGCGCCTACGGTGGCCGAGAGCCATCACGGCGTGGCCCCCGACGCCCGGTGCTTCTCCCGCGGCGGCTGGGACGTGAGGAGGTTCTCTCCCTCTCACGTTCCGCCGCCTCCTTCGCTAGCATGACTGCTTCGCAGAAGGAGGCGACGGCTTCCCATTCCCTCTCGCCCCGGACCATGGCTTGAACCAGGGCCGGACGCGAGAGGTCGCCGCCGCCAATCGCCGCTACGAGGACACGGCGGTGCTCCTCCCAAGCGGAGCAGACCTCGACGGTGTGCTCCACCGTGTCCTCCGGTCGATCCTCGCAATAGTAGCACCCGGGCGTTTCCTCCCGCCCGATTCGGTACAGGTACCTCCCGAAACAACCGTGTCCGGTGAGGACCTGCGTCAGGCGGAAGGTGAGGGCGCCGTGGCGCCTCTCAAGCCACTCCTCAAAGAGGGGACTTATCGCCACTATCGTGGCGTGCCCTGAACGGGGTTGCGATAGTCGCTCCAAAACTATCTTCCTAAGGTGGATTTAGGTACTATACAGAAACTATGAGAAAAACTGTTTTTTGAAAATGTACAAGTTTTATTTGAGCCAGACGGGCGAGCGAGGTCTCAAAAGAAGCGGCTCGTCGCGGGCTAGCTAATTACGAAATAAAACGAGGTAGGTGCCGAACAAAATTTTGGACTTTTGGTCAAAAAACCAGTTTTTGAACCAAAAAATTTAGGGTTTCAACCTCCAACCGGGGCGCCGGCGCACGGAACGCGGACCAGAGCACAGGGATGAAGGGTGAGTACTATTGAAACTATAATTTGAAAGAAAATTTGGAAAAACACTAAATTTGGATGAGTTTTTGTAAAAAATTCGAAAAATTTCTAAGGGTGGTTAGGGAAGTTTTTTATAGGGGTGGTTCGGTGAGTGCAATATCGTCAGGACGTCGGCGGACGCCTAGTTTTGTCTAAAAATGCTGAAAACAGCTTCAAAATCGCACGTCTAGAACCGAATATATTCACTTTTTTATTAAAAACTATCTTCCTAAGGTGGATTTAGGTACTATACAGAAACTATGAGAAAAACTGTTTTTTGAAAATGTACAAGTTTTATTTGAGCCAGACGGGCGAGCGAGGTCTCAAAAGAAGCGGCTCGTCGCGGGCTAGCTAATTACGAAATAAAACGAGGTAGGTGCCGAACAAAATTTTGGACTTTTGGTCAAAAAACCAGTTTTTGAACCAAAAAATTTAGGGTTTCAACCTCCAACCGGGGCGCCGGCGCACGGAACGCGGACCAGAGCACAGGGATGAAGGGTGAGTACTATTGAAACTATAATTTGAAAGAAAATTTGGAAAAACACTAAATTTGGATGAGTTTTTGTAAAAAATTCGAAAAATTTCTAAGGGTGGTTAGGGAAGTTTTTTATAGGGGTGGTTCGGTGAGTGCAATATCGTCAGGACGTCGGCGGACGCCTAGTTTTGTCTAAAAATGCTGAAAACAGCTTCAAAATCGCACGTCTAGAACCGAATATATTCACTTTTTTATTAAAAACTATCTTCCTAAGGTGGATTTAGGTACTATACAGAAACTATGAGAAAAACTGTTTTTTGAAAATGTACAAGTTTTATTTGAGCCAGACGGGCGAGCGAGGTCTCAAAAGAAGCGGCTCGTCGCGGGCTAGCTAATTACGAAATAAAACGAGGTAGGTGCCGAACAAAATTTTGGACTTTTGGTCAAAAAACCAGTTTTTGAACCAAAAAATTTAGGGTTTCAACCTCCAACCGGGGCGCCGGCGCACGGAACGCGGACCAGAGCACAGGGATGAAGGGTGAGTACTATTGAAACTATAATTTGAAAGAAAATTTGGAAAAACACTAAATTTGGATGAGTTTTTGTAAAAAATTCGAAAAATTTCTAAGGGTGGTTAGGGAAGTTTTTTATAGGGGTGGTTCGGTGAGTGCAATATCGTCAGGACGTCGGCGGACGCCTAGTTTTGTCTAAAAATGCTGAAAACAGCTTCAAAATCGCACGTCTAGAACCGAATATATTCACTTTTTTATTAAAAACTATCTTCCTAAGGTGGATTTAGGTACTATACAGAAACTATGAGAAAAACTGTTTTTTGAAAATGTACAAGTTTTATTTGAGCCAGACGGGCGAGCGAGGTCTCAAAAGAAGCGGCTCGTCGCGGGCTAGCTAATTACGAAATAAAACGAGGTAGGTGCCGAACAAAATTTTGGACTTTTGGTCAAAAAACCAGTTTTTGAACCAAAAAATTTTGGGTTTCAACCTCCAACCGGGGCGCCGGCGCACGGAACGCGGACCAGAGCACAGGGATGAAGGGTGAGTACTATTGAAACTATAATTTGAAAGAAAATTTGGAAAAACACTAAATTTGGATGAGTTTTTGTAAAAAATTCGAAAAATTTCTAAGGGTGGTTAGGGAAGTTTTTTATAGGGGTGGTTCGGTGAGTGCAATATCGTCAGGACGTCGGCGGACGCCTAGTTTTGTCTAAAAATGCTGAAAACAGCTTCAAAATCGCACGTCTAGAACCGAATATATTCACTTTTTTATTAAAAACTATCTTCCTAAGGTGGATTTAGGTACTATACAGAAACTATGAGAAAAACTGTTTTTTGAAAATGTACAAGTTTTATTTGAGCCAGACGGGCGAGCGAGGTCTCAAAAGAAGCGGCTCGTCGCGGGCTAGCTAATTACGAAATAAAACGAGGTAGGTGCCGAACAAAATTTTGGACTTTTGGTCAAAAAACCAGTTTTTGAACCAAAAAATTTAGGGTTTCAACCTCCAACCGGGGCGCCGGCGCACGGAACGCGGACCAGAGCACAGGGATGAAGGGTGAGTACTATTGAAACTATAATTTGAAAGAAAATTTGGAAAAACACTAAATTTGGATGAGTTTTTGTAAAAAATTCGAAAAATTTCTAAGGGTGGTTAGGGAGGGGTGCTTGGTCAGAAAACCTCCTCGTGGGCCCAGTGGCTGCCGGTCCCTCTCGATACGTCTGGAGGGAACAGCAGCTGCTGGGACGGTGCACCCTGGGCGCGGCAGTATCCTTCCCCTAGGAATGGGAAGAAATTCTTATTCCTCGGGGAATGTTACTGTCGTGGCCAATATTCTGACACGGTGGGGTCCAGTTGGACCAAGGGGGCGGTTCTCCGCGCGTCCCTCTGAAACGCAGAGGGCGCAGTGGAGGAGCAAGGGCGGGCTCGGTGTGCACTAACCCTGCCGCCGGGCAGACAGTGAAGGACTGCGTCCTTCACTGTCCCCGTCGTATATCGTAATCCCATCATCGGAGTGTCGTGGATCACGTCTCGCGGCTTCGATAGGGACCGAGGGTCTTGGCTTGGCCGCCCGGACCGCGAGGTAGAAAACCTCTATAAAAAGTTACCCCGAATCCCAAGCGGCGCCGCACCGCGAGGGGATGTATGGCTGACGGGTAGATCAGTCGCTAGTGCGTCCCCCCGCCAGAGTACCAGCCGACCCTCTGGCGGGTTATGGGTTAAAATCCGCAGGCTTATCTGGGTACAGGGGGTACCCCAGACGGACTTTTTAGATCCCCCATACTCGTGGGAACAGTATGGAAACAAATAAAAACAACCCAAAAGAAAGTATTGCCGAAGGCAATGGTGAGGAGAGGAGGGATGCGGGGTCGGAGGCCGACGCCGCATCCAGCGATGTGAGCGCGGGAGGCTCAGAGAGCTCCCGGCGCGAGAGGACCGGGACTGCTGCGGAGAACTCTAAGTTCTTCCGCAAGCGGTCCTGGCCGGAGGGCGACCAGGGGTCGTCCTCCGAGGGCGAGCTGGCCTCGGCCCGAAAGATCCCCACCAGCAAGCGTGGTGGGATCCGGGGCAAGGGGCGGGGTCGCTCAGCGGCCCAAAACGCGGCGCGGCTCGCGGAGGAGGGGCGTCCCCCGGAGGTGGCCGGTCACGGGGTGGCCAATTCGGTTACCTCTGGTGACGAGGCGGGTGCAGCTGGCGGCTCCGATGCGGAGCGTAAGTCCAGGTTTGCGGCGGAGGTGGAGGCCGCTTTGAGGGTGGTGGCCCACAAGGTGAAGCCCTCCACCAAATTTGGGGCCATACCGGCGGCTTCCGCCTCCATTCTGGCGGCAGCAGAGGCCGCCTATGCGAGGCCTCCGCCTGGCGAAGTGGCCAAACTGCGGGCGGAGGTCGCCCGCCTGACGGCCGCGACGGAGCATCTCCAAAAGGAGAATGGGGAGCTCCGAGCAGACCTGGCCAGTCTGCGCGAGTCCGGCTCCCGCGAGGCGCCCCAAAAGGGGGGCCAGCAGCGACCCAGCCAGACCGTGTCGGTGGAGAACCAGGTTCTGAACCTGGTTCGACAGGAGCTGGCTGCCTTCCAGGCACGGTTTTCCGTGCTGGAGGGCATTGTCCTGCGCCCCCCCCTTGCGGCAAACAAGGCCGCCCCGGGCCCAAGGGCGGCCTCATATGCTGCCGTGGCCGCCGCCTCCGGATCTGGGCCGTCCAGCCAGCCCTCCGGCAGGGCTGCGGTGGCCCCCCCCAAAAAGCCGGCTCCGGCGAAACCGGCGCCGGCCAAGAAGGCGGTGGCCCAGAACAGGGGCAAGGCGGCGGCAAAGCCCGCGAAAACGCCAGCGCCAGCGGCGGGCCAGCCGCCGCCGCAGCCGCAGCCGCAGCGGCAGCAGCAGCGGCCGCTCCCCCCCCCTCCGCCCCCTAAGCCAGCCGCGGCCGAAGCCGGGTGGCAGGTGGTCGGGGAAAAGAAGAGGGGGAAGAAAGCGGCCAAAAAGGCGAGGCAAGCTGAGCGGAAGCGCCAGCAGAAGGCGAGAAGCGTCGCGGCAAGGCTCCGCGCCCCGAAGACCGCAGCTGTAGTGATCACACTACAGCCGGACGCGGAAAAGAAGGGCGTGTCCTACCGCGACGTGCTCGCAAAGGCGAAGGCGACGGTGAACCTCGGGGAGCTGGGGATCACCGGGGGACTCCGGCTGAAAGTCACCGCGACAGGGGCGCGAGTGCTGGAGGTCCCCGGCGAGACCAGTGGCTCGTCCGCTGACGCTCTGGCTGAAAAGCTCAGAGCGTCCCTGAATGCGGACGAGGTCCGAGTGTCCAGGCCCGTTAAGTGCGCAGACCTGCGCATCCTGGGTCTGGACGACTCGGTCACCGAGGAGGAGGTGGTGGCCGCCGTCACCAGGACCGGTGGGTGCCCTGCCGAGCACGTCAAGGCGGGCACCTTACGTCCGGACCAGACGGGCATGCGGACCACCATGGTTAGCTGCCCTGTGACGGCGGCTAGAAAAATAGTGGAGGGCCGAAGGCTCCTGGTGGGGTGGGTCTCAGCGCAGGTGAAGCTGCTGGAGCCCAGACCTCTGAGGTGCTTCCGCTGCCACGTGGGGCACCACGTGTCAGTGAAGTGCACCTCGGAGGTGGACCGCAGCCGCCTGTGCTTCCGATGCAGTCAGCCCGGTCACATGGCCGCGGCTTGCTCCGCCACGCCGCACTGCGCTGCATGCGCGGCGGCTGGCAAGCCCGCCGACCACCGGGCTGGGAGCAAGGCCTGCGCCCAACCCACCAGGACCAGGGGCAGGGGAAGGCGGAGGCCCTCCGCCGTTGCCACCACCACCCCCACCGTCGCCACCGCCGCAGCCGCCGCCACCGTCGCCGCCGCCGCTGCCACCGCCGCTGCCGCCACTGCTGCAACTCCCGCAGCGGGGCCCTCACAGGGGGCCCGGGAGGGGGCTGAAATGGAGTGCCAATAGTGGCCCCATTACGCCTCCTCCAGGCGAACATCAACCACTGCGCCTGCGCTCAGGATCTGTTGCTCCAGAGCATGGCGCAGTGGTCGATCAATGTCGCCGTGGTCGCTGAGCCGTACTTTGTCCCACCCAGGGAAGACTGGGTGGAGGACCTAAGCGGCTCAGTGACCATAATTTCGTCGGCCGCCGCCGGTACCCCGACCCTTGAGAGTGTCAGGAAGGGTCAGGGGTGCGTAGCAGCCCGGTTCGGGGAGATTGTCGTAGCGGGAGTCTACTTCTCTCCGAGCCGAACTCTCGCCGAGTTCCACAACTCCCTCATGGAGTTGAGTGTCGTCATCGGAGGCCATTCCCTCCCCGTGCTTGTGCTCGGGGACTTCAACGCCAAGAACTTGGCTTGGGGTTCTCGTTGCACGGACGTGCGGGGAAGGATGGTGGAGGACTGGGCTCTGGAGGCAGGCCTGGTCGTCCTAAATCGGGGTTCTGTCCCCACGTGTGTGCGGATGCGGGGCGAGTCGGTGGTGGACATATCGTTCGCTAGCCCCGCTCTGTCACCGCGTGTGCTTGACTGGCGCGTAATGGAGGAGGTGGAGACCTATTCCGACCACCGGTATATCCGGTTCGATGTCTCTGCCCCCTCAAGCGCGCCGGTCCAACAGGCCCCGAGTGGTCCGCGATGGGCGCTGAAGCAGCTGGACCGGGAGCTCCTCCTGGAAGCCTCGATCGTGCAGGCCTGGGTGACACCACCGGGCAGGCCTGCCGATGTCAACAGCGAGGCGGGGTGGTTCCAGGAGGCCATGTCCGAGATATGTGACGTGGCAATGCCCCGAGTTCGGCCAGGAAGCGCCCGGCGTCAGGTGCACTGGTGGTCGCCAGAGCTGACGTCTCTGCGCGAGGCGTGCGTCGCCGCGCGGCACCTGTACGCCAGGCATCGCAGGCTCCGCATCCGTCCTGCGGATGCGGCAGCCATTGAGGCGGAGCTGTACGAGGGGTACAGAGCAGCGAAGACCGCCCTCCAAGAGGCTGTCCAGCGGGCCAAGGATTTAGCCCGCGAGGAGATGCTGGAGACTCTCGACAGAGATCCGTGGGGGCGCCCTTACCAGATGGTGCGGAACAAACTCCGCACCTGGGCCCCCCCGCTGACGCAGAGTCTCCGGCCGCAGCTCGTGGAGGACGTGGTGAGCGCTCTGTTCCCTTCGCGAGGGGAACATCCTCCCCCGCCTATGGCTCCGCCGCTTGCGGTGCCGGAAGCGGACCACGATGACGATGACGACACTCCGGAGGTGACTGGGGTAGACCTGAGAGTGGCGGTAAACCGGCTTAAGGCCAGGAATACCGCCCCGGGACCCGATGGCTTACCTGGCAAAGCCTGGGTCCTGGCCTTGCAGGCTCTCGGGCCCCGACTGGAGGGGCTCCTAAGCGCATGCTTGGAGAGAGGCCAGTTCCCGCTTCGTTGGAAGACAGGGAAGCTGGTCCTCATCCGGAAGCCGGGGCGCCCTGCGGACTCTCCGTCCGCATACCGGCCCATTGTGTTGCTCGACGAGGTGGGCAAGCTCTTCGAAAGAGTAATTGCAAACCGCCTCGCCGGGCACCTGGTGGGGATTGGGCCGGATCTTGCGGACAACCAGTTTGGTTTCCGCAAGGGGCGCTCGACGGTGGACGCCATCATGCGCGTGAGAGCCCTCACGACGGGGGCTGCGGTGTCCAGGGGTGGGGTGGTCTTGGCGGTGTCTCTCGACATCGCCAACGCCTTCAACTCCATGCCCTGGAGCTGCATTGGGGAGGCACTCCGGTATCACCGGGTGCCGACCTACCTTCGTCGTGTGGTCGGGGACTACCTGACGGACAGGTATGTCATATATCCCGGTCACAACGGAGAATGGAACCGGCGAGAGATGTCGTGCGGTGTTCCACAGGGATCGGTTCTGGGGCCGCCCTTGTGGAACATCGGCTACGACTATGTGCTGCGTGCCGACCTCCCTAGCGGCGTCAGCGTAGTCTGCTACGCTGACGACACGCTGGTGCTGGCGCAGGGGAGGTCGCACGAGGCGGCGGCCGAATTGATGACACGCGGGGTTGCGATAGTCGTTGAGAGGATCCGGCAATTGGGTCTCGAGGTGGCATTGCACAAGTCTGAGGCCATGTGCTTTCATGGGCCTCGGAGCGCGCCACCGTCGGGATCCATACTCACGGTAGGAGGGGTTCCCGTCGGCGTCGAGTCGACGTTGAGGTACCTCGGACTCGTCCTCGACAGCCGATGGAACTTCGTTGAGCATTTCCGACGTTTGGCTCCCAGACTGGAAAAGGCCGGGGCTGCTTTCAAGCGGCTCCTGCCCAACCTGGGGGGGCCAAACGCCTCCTGCCGGAGGCTCTATGCGGGGATCTTGCGGTCCATGGCCCTTTACGGGGCCCCGGTGTGGGCGCGTTCGTTGAGGTTGCGTGCAAAGCACTACCTGAACGCGCCCCAAAAGGTGGTAGCCGTAAGGCTGATCCGTGGGTACCGCACGATCTCCCGCGAGGCGGCGAGCCTCCTTGCCGGATTGCCGCCATGGGATCTGGAGGCCATAGTCCTCGCGCGCCTGCACGAGTGGCGCGCGGAGGTACAGAGCCGGGGGGTAACTCCGCTGCCGCGGCATATTGTCGCGCGGCGGACAGACCTCCGCCGTGATCTCATGGCGACATGGAGAGAGCGACTATCGCAACCCCGTTCAGGGCACGCCACGATAGTGGCGGTAAGTCCCCTCTTTGAGGAGTGGCTTGAGAGGCGCCACGGCGCCCTCACCTTCCGCCTGACGCAGGTCCTCACCGGACATGGATGTTTCGGGAGGTACCTGTACCGAATCGGGCGGGAGGAAACGCCCGGATGCTACAATTGCGAGGATCGACCGGAGGACACGGTGGAGCACACCGTGGAGGTCTGCTCTGCTTGGGCGGAGCACCGCCGTGTCCTCGTAGCGGCGATTGGCGGCGGCGACCTCTCGCGTCCGGCCCTGGTTCAAGCCATGGTCCGGGGCGAGAGGGAATGGGAAGCCGTCGCCTCCTTCTGCGAAGCAGTCATGCTAGCGAAGGAGGCGGCGGAACGTGAGAGGGAGAGAACCTCCTCACGTCCCAGCCGCCGCGGGAGAAGCACCGGGCGTCGGGGGCCACGCCGTGATGGCTCTCGGCCACCGTAGGCGCGGGCCTGTGGACGGCGAGTAATGGGCTAGCTCGCCGTCCGTCCGTCGTATGACGACGGGCAGGCCGTGTCGACGGCGCGTTCGTGTTCCACGCGCGCCTCAAAGAGTTGTCAGCATACGGGAGGGGCCCGCAAGGGCCGGTGCCTGCCAGGGCTGCGGGACTGTTCGAAAGAGATACCGCGGCCCTGGAACATAAAGGGCCAATGAAGGAACATGGGTGTTTTTTAGTCAGTAAGAGTCTGACACTCCCTTCCGCTCTGCCCAGGGCGGGAGGAGTCATTTGATGATTTCTCACCCTCCAAAAAAAAAAAAAAAAAAAAAGGGTGGTTAGGGAAGTTTTTTATAGGGGTGGTTCGGTGAGTGCAATATCGTCAGGACGTCGGCGGACGCCTAGTTTTGTCTAAAAATGCTGAAAACAGCTTCAAAATCGCACGTCTAGAACCGAATATATTCACTTTTTTATTAAAAACTATCTTCCTAAGGTGGATTTAGGTACTATACAGAAACTATGAGAAAAACTGTTTTTTGAAAATGTACAAGTTTTATTTGAGCCAGACGGGCGAGCGAGGTCTCAAAAGAAGCGGCTCGTCGCGGGCTAGCTAATTACGAAATAAAACGAGGTAGGTGCCGAACAAAATTTTGGACTTTTGGTCAAAAAACCAGTTTTTGAACCAAAAAATTTAGGGTTTCAACCTCCAACCGGGGCGCCGGCGCACGGAACGCGGACCAGAGCACAGGGATGAAGGGTGAGTACTATTGAAACTATAATTTGAAAGAAAATTTGGAAAAACACTAAATTTGGATGAGTTTTTGTAAAAAATTCGAAAAATTTCTAAGGGTGGTTAGGGAAGTTTTTTATAGGGGTGGTTCGGTGAGTGCAATATCGTCAGGACGTCGGCGGACGCCTAGTTTTGTCTAAAAATGCTGAAAACAGCTTCAAAATCGCACGTCTAGAACCGAATATATTCACTTTTTTATTAAAAACTATCTTCCTAAGGTGGATTTAGGTACTATACAGAAACTATGAGAAAAACTGTTTTTTGAAAATGTACAAGTTTTATTTGAGCCAGACGGGCGAGCGAGGTCTCAAAAGAAGCGGCTCGTCGCGGGCTAGCTAATTACGAAATAAAACGAGGTAGGTGCCGAACAAAATTTTGGACTTTTGGTCAAAAAACCAGTTTTTGAACCAAAAAATTTAGGGTTTCAACCTCCAACCGGGGCGCCGGCGCACGGAACGCGGACCAGAGCACAGGGATGAAGGGTGAGTACTATTGAAACTATAATTTGAAAGAAAATTTGGAAAAACACTAAATTTGGATGAGTTTTTGTAAAAAATTCGAAAAATTTCTAAGGGTGGTTAGGGAAGTTTTTTATAGGGGTGGTTCGGTGAGTGCAATATCGTCAGGACGTCGGCGGACGCCTAGTTTTGTCTAAAAATGCTGAAAACAGCTTCAAAATCGCACGTCTAGAACCGAATATATTCACTTTTTTATTAAAAACTATCTTCCTAAGGTGGATTTAGGTACTATACAGAAACTATGAGAAAAACTGTTTTTTGAAAATGTACAAGTTTTATTTGAGCCAGACGGGCGAGCGAGGTCTCAAAAGAAGCGGCTCGTCGCGGGCTAGCTAATTACGAAATAAAACGAGGTAGGTGCCGAACAAAATTTTGGACTTTTGGTCAAAAAACCAGTTTTTGAACCAAAAAATTTAGGGTTTCAACCTCCAACCGGGGCGCCGGCGCACGGAACGCGGACCAGAGCACAGGGATGAAGGGTGAGTACTATTGAAACTATAATTTGAAAGAAAATTTGGAAAAACACTAAATTTGGATGAGTTTTTGTAAAAAATTCGAAAAATTTCTAAGGGTGGTTAGGGAAGTTTTTTATAGGGGTGGTTCGGTGAGTGCAATATCGTCAGGACGTCGGCGGACGCCTAGTTTTGTCTAAAAATGCTGAAAACAGCTTCAAAATCGCACGTCTAGAACCGAATATATTCACTTTTTTATTAAAAACTATCTTCCTAAGGTGGATTTAGGTACTATACAGAAACTATGAGAAAAACTGTTTTTTGAAAATGTACAAGTTTTATTTGAGCCAGACGGGCGAGCGAGGTCTCAAAAGAAGCGGCTCGTCGCGGGCTAGCTAATTACGAAATAAAACGAGGTAGGTGCCGAACAAAATTTTGGACTTTTGGTCAAAAAACCAGTTTTTGAACCAAAAAATTTAGGGTTTCAACCTCCAACCGGGGCGCCGGCGCACGGAACGCGGACCAGAGCACAGGGATGAAGGGTGAGTACTATTGAAACTATAATTTGAAAGAAAATTTGGAAAAACACTAAATTTGGATGAGTTTTTGTAAAAAATTCGAAAAATTTCTAAGGGTGGTTAGGGAAGTTTTTTATAGGGGTGGTTCGGTGAGTGCAATATCGTCAGGACGTCGGCGGACGCCTAGTTTTGTCTAAAAATGCTGAAAACAGCTTCAAAATCGCACGTCTAGAACCGAATATATTCACTTTTTTATTAAAAACTATCTTCCTAAGGTGGATTTAGGTACTATACAGAAACTATGAGAAAAACTGTTTTTTGAAAATGTACAAGTTTTATTTGAGCCAGACGGGCGAGCGAGGTCTCAAAAGAAGCGGCTCGTCGCGGGCTAGCTAATTACGAAATAAAACGAGGTAGGTGCCGAACAAAATTTTGGACTTTTGGTCAAAAAACCAGTTTTTGAACCAAAAAATTTAGGGTTTCAACCTCCAACCGGGGCGCCGGCGCACGGAACGCGGACCAGAGCACAGGGATGAAGGGTGAGTACTATTGAAACTATAATTTGAAAGAAAATTTGGAAAAACACTAAATTTGGATGAGTTTTTGTAAAAAATTCGAAAAATTTCTAAGGGTGGTTAGGGAAGTTTTTTATAGGGGTGGTTCGGTGAGTGCAATATCGTCAGGACGTCGGCGGACGCCTAGTTTTGTCTAAAAATGCTGAAAACAGCTTCAAAATCGCACGTCTAGAACCGAATATATTCACTTTTTTATTAAAAACTATCTTCCTAAGGTGGATTTAGGTACTATACAGAAACTATGAGAAAAACTGTTTTTTGAAAATGTACAAGTTTTATTTGAGCCAGACGGGCGAGCGAGGTCTCAAAAGAAGCGGCTCGTCGCGGGCTAGCTAATTACGAAATAAAACGAGGTAGGTGCCGAACAAAATTTTGGACTTTTGGTCAAAAAACCAGTTTTTGAACCAAAAAATTTAGGGTTTCAACCTCCAACCGGGGCGCCGGCGCACGGAACGCGGACCAGAGCACAGGGATGAAGGGTGAGTACTATTGAAACTATAATTTGAAAGAAAATTTGGAAAAACACTAAATTTGGATGAGTTTTTGTAAAAAATTCGAAAAATTTCTAAGGGTGGTTAGGGAAGTTTTTTATAGGGGTGGTTCGGTGAGTGCAATATCGTCAGGACGTCGGCGGACGCCTAGTTTTGTCTAAAAATGCTGAAAACAGCTTCAAAATCGCACGTCTAGAACCGAATATATTCACTTTTTTATTAAAAACTATCTTCCTAAGGTGGATTTAGGTACTATACAGAAACTATGAGAAAAACTGTTTTTTGAAAATGTACAAGTTTTATTTGAGCCAGACGGGCGAGCGAGGTCTCAAAAGAAGCGGCTCGTCGCGGGCTAGCTAATTACGAAATAAAACGAGGTAGGTGCCGAACAAAATTTTGGACTTTTGGTCAAAAAACCAGTTTTTGAACCAAAAAATTTAGGGTTTCAACCTCCAACCGGGGCGCCGGCGCACGGAACGCGGACCAGAGCACAGGGATGAAGGGTGAGTACTATTGAAACTATAATTTGAAAGAAAATTTGGAAAAACACTAAATTTGGATGAGTTTTTGTAAAAAATTCGAAAAATTTCTAAGGGTGGTTAGGGAAGTTTTTTATAGGGGTGGTTCGGTGAGTGCAATATCGTCAGGACGTCGGCGGACGCCTAGTTTTGTCTAAAAATGCTGAAAACAGCTTCAAAATCGCACGTCTAGAACCGAATATATTCACTTTTTTATTAAAAACTATCTTCCTAAGGTGGATTTAGGTACTATACAGAAACTATGAGAAAAACTGTTTTTTGAAAATGTACAAGTTTTATTTGAGCCAGACGGGCGAGCGAGGTCTCAAAAGAAGCGGCTCGTCGCGGGCTAGCTAATTACGAAATAAAACGAGGTAGGTGCCGAACAAAATTTTGGACTTTTGGTCAAAAAACCAGTTTTTGAACCAAAAAATTTAGGGTTTCAACCTCCAACCGGGGCGCCGGCGCACGGAACGCGGACCAGAGCACAGGGATGAAGGGTGAGTACTATTGAAACTATAATTTGAAAGAAAATTTGGAAAAACACTAAATTTGGATGAGTTTTTGTAAAAAATTCGAAAAATTTCTAAGGGTGGTTAGGGAAGTTTTTTATAGGGGTGGTTCGGTGAGTGCAATATCGTCAGGACGTCGGCGGACGCCTAGTTTTGTCTAAAAATGCTGAAAACAGCTTCAAAATCGCACGTCTAGAACCGAATATATTCACTTTTTTATTAAAAACTATCTTCCTAAGGTGGATTTAGGTACTATACAGAAACTATGAGAAAAACTGTTTTTTGAAAATGTACAAGTTTTATTTGAGCCAGACGGGCGAGCGAGGTCTCAAAAGAAGCGGCTCGTCGCGGGCTAGCTAATTACGAAATAAAACGAGGTAGGTGCCGAACAAAATTTTGGACTTTTGGTCAAAAAACCAGTTTTTGAACCAAAAAATTTAGGGTTTCAACCTCCAACCGGGGCGCCGGCGCACGGAACGCGGACCAGAGCACAGGGATGAAGGGTGAGTACTATTGAAACTATAATTTGAAAGAAAATTTGGAAAAACACTAAATTTGGATGAGTTTTTGTAAAAAATTCGAAAAATTTCTAAGGGTGGTTAGGGAGCGGGGATCTTGCGGTCCATGGCCCTTTACGGGGCCCCGGTGTGGGCGCGTTCGTTGAGGTTGCGTGCAAAGCACTACCTGAACGCGCCCCAAAAGGTGGTAGCCGTAAGGCTGATCCGTGGGTACCGCACGATCTCCCGCGAGGCGGCGAGCCTCCTTGCCGGATTGCCGCCATGGGATCTGGAGGCCATAGTCCTCGCGCGCCTGCACGAGTGGCGCGCGGAGGTACAGAGCCGGGGGGTAACTCCGCTGCCGCAGCATATTGTCGCGCGGCGGACAGACCTCCGCCATGATCTCATGGCGACATGGAGAGAGCGACTATCGCAACCCCGTTCAGGGCACGCCACGATAGTGGCGGTAAGTCCCCTCTTTGAGGAGTGGCTTGAGAGGCGCCACGGCGCCCTCACCTTCCGCCTGACGCAGGTCCTCACCGGACACGGGTGCTTCGGGAGGTACCTGTACCGAATCGGGCGGGAGGAAACGCCCGGGTGCTACAACTGCGAGGATCGACCGGAGGACACGGTGGAGCACACCGTCGAGGTCTGCTCCGCTTGGGAGGAGCACCGCCGTGTCCTCGTAGCGGCGATTGGCGGCGGCGACCTCTCGCGCCCGGCCCTGGTTCAAGCCATGGTCCGGGGCGAGAGGGAATGGGAAGCCGTCGCCTCCTTCTGCGAAGCAGTCATGCTAGCGAAGGAGGCGGCGGAACGTGAGAGGGAGAGAACCTCCTCACGTCCCAGCCGCCGCGGGAGAAGCACCGGGCGTCGGGGGCCACGCCGTGATGGCTCTCGGCCACCGTAGGCGCGGGCCTGTGGACGGCGAGTAATGGGCTAGCTCGCCGTCCGTCCGTCGTATGACGACGGGCAGGCCGTGTCGACGGCGCGTTCGTGTTCCACGCGCGCCTCAAAGAGATGTCAGCAAACGGGAGGGGCCCGCAAGGGCCGGTGCCTGCCAGGGCTGCGGGACTGTTCGAAAGAGATACCGCGGCCCTGGAACATAAAGGGCCAATGAAGGAACATGGGTGTTTTTTAGTCAGTAAGAGTCTGACACTCCCTTCCGCTCCGCCCAGAGCGGGAGGAGTCATTTGATGATTTCTCACCCCCCAAAAAAAAAAAAAAAAAAAAAAAAAAAAAAAGGTACTATACAGAAACTATGAGAAAAACTGTTTTTTGAAAATGTACAAGTTTTATTTGAGCCAGACGGGCGAGCGAGGTCTCAAAAGAAGCGGCTCGTCGCGGGCTAGCTAATTACGAAATAAAACGAGGTAGGTGCCGAACAAAATTTTGGACTTTTGGTCAAAAAACCAGTTTTTGAACCAAAAAATTTAGGGTTTCAACCTCCAACCGGGGCGCCGGCGCACGGAACGCGGACCAGAGCACAGGGATGAAGGGTGAGTACTATTGAAACTATAATTTGAAAGAAAATTTGGAAAAACACTAAATTTGGATGAGTTTTTGAAAAAAATTCGAAAAATTTCTAAGGGTGGTTAGGGAAGTTTTTTATAGGGGTGGTTCGGTGAGTGCAATATCGTCAGGACGTCGGCGGACGCCTAGTTTTGTCTAAAAATGCTGAAAACAGCTTCAAAATCGCACGTCTAGAACCGAATATATTCACTTTTTTATTAAAAACTATCTTCCTAAGGTGGATTTAGGTACTATACAGAAACTATGAGAAAAACTGTTTTTTGAAAATGTACAAGTTTTATTTGAGCCAGACGGGCGAGCGAGGTCTCAAAAGAAGCGGCTCGTCGCGGGCTAGCTAATTACGAAATAAAACGAGGTAGGTGCCGAACAAAATTTTGGACTTTTGGTCAAAAAACCAGTTTTTGAACCAAAAAATTTAGGGTTTCAACCTCCAACCGGGGCGCCGGCGCACGGAACGCGGACCAGAGCACAGGGATGAAGGGTGAGTACTATTGAAACTATAATTTGAAAGAAAATTTGGAAAAACACTAAATTTGGATGAGTTTTTGTAAAAAATTCGAAAAATTTCTAAGGGTGGTTAGGGAAGTTTTTTATAGGGGTGGTTCGGTGAGTGCAATATCGTCAGGACGTCGGCGGACGCCTAGTTTTGTCTAAAAATGCTGAAAACAGCTTCAAAATCGCACGTCTAGAACCGAATATATTCACTTTTTTATTAAAAACTATCTTCCTAAGGTGGATTTAGGTACTATACAGAAACTATGAGAAAAACTGTTTTTTGAAAATGTACAAGTTTTATTTGAGCCAGACGGGCGAGCGAGGTCTCAAAAGAAGCGGCTCGTCGCGGGCTAGCTAATTACGAAATAAAACGAGGTAGGTGCCGAACAAAATTTTGGACTTTTGGTCAAAAAACCAGTTTTTGAACCAAAAAATGTAGGGTTTCAACCTCCAACCGGGGCGCCGGCGCACGGAACGCGGACCAGAGCACAGGGATGAAGGGTGAGTACTATTGAAACTATAATTTGAAAGAAAATTTGGAAAAACACTAAATTTGGATGAGTTTTTGTAAAAAATTCGAAAAATTTCTAAGGGTGGTTAGGGAGCGGGGATCTTGCGGTCCATGGCCCTTTACGGGGCCCCGGTGTGGGCGCGTTCGTTGAGGTTGCGTGCAAAGCACTACCTGAACGCGCCCCAAAAGGTGGTAGCCGTAAGGCTGATCCGTGGGTACCGCACGATCTCCCGCGAGGCGGCGAGCCTCCTTGCCGGATTGCCGCCATGGGATCTGGAGGCCATAGTCCTCGCGCGCCTGCACGAGTGGCGCGCGGAGGTACAGAGCCGGGGGGTAACTCCGCTGCCGCAGCATATTGTCGCGCGGCGGACAGACCTCCGCCATGATCTCATGGCGACATGGAGAGAGCGACTATCGCAACCCCGTTCAGGGCACGCCACGATAGTGGCGGTAAGTCCCCTCTTTGAGGAGTGGCTTGAGAGGCGCCACGGCGCCCTCACCTTCCGCCTGACGCAGGTCCTCACCGGACACGGGTGCTTCGGGAGGTACCTGTACCGAATCGGGCGGGAGGAAACGCCCGGGTGCTACAACTGCGAGGATCGACCGGAGGACACGGTGGAGCACACCGTCGAGGTCTGCTCCGCTTGGGAGGAGCACCGCCGTGTCCTCGTAGCGGCGATTGGCGGCGGCGACCTCTCGCGCCCGGCCCTGGTTCAAGCCATGGTCCGGGGCGAGAGGGAATGGGAAGCCGTCGCCTCCTTCTGCGAAGCAGTCATGCTAGCGAAGGAGGCGGCGGAACGTGAGAGGGAGAGAACCTCCTCACGTCCCAGCCGCCGCGGGAGAAGCACCGGGCGTCGGGGGCCACGCCGTGATGGCTCTCGGCCACCGTAGGCGCGGGCCTGTGGACGGCGAGTAATGGGCTAGCTCGCCGTCCGTCCGTCGTATGACGACGGGCAGGCCGTGTCGACGGCGCGTTCGTGTTCCACGCGCGCCTCAAAGAGATGTCAGCAAACGGGAGGGGCCCGCAAGGGCCGGTGCCTGCCAGGGCTGCGGGACTGTTCGAAAGAGATACCGCGGCCCTGGAACATAAAGGGCCAATGAAGGAACATGGGTGTTTTTTAGTCAGTAAGAGTCTGACACTCCCTTCCGCTCCGCCCAGAGCGGGAGGAGTCATTTGATGATTTCTCACCCCCCAAAAAAAAAAAAAAAAAAAAAAAAAAAAAAAGGTACTATACAGAAACTATGAGAAAAACTGTTTTTTGAAAATGTACAAGTTTTATTTGAGCCAGACGGGCGAGCGAGGTCTCAAAAGAAGCGGCTCGTCGCGGGCTAGCTAATTACGAAATAAAACGAGGTAGGTGCCGAACAAAATTTTGGACTTTTGGTCAAAAAACCAGTTTTTGAACCAAAAAATTTAGGGTTTCAACCTCCAACCGGGGCGCCGGCGCACGGAACGCGGACCAGAGCACAGGGATGAAGGGTGAGTACTATTGAAACTATAATTTGAAAGAAAATTTGGAAAAACACTAAATTTGGATGAGTTTTTGTAAAAAATTCGAAAAATTTCTAAGGGTGGTTAGGGAAGTTTTTTATAGGGGTGGTTCGGTGAGTGCAATATCGTCAGGACGTCGGCGGACGCCTAGTTTTGTCTAAAAATGCTGAAAACAGCTTCAAAATCGCACGTCTAGAACCGAATATATTCACTTTTTTATTAAAAACTATCTTCCTAAGGTGGATTTAGGTACTATACAGAAACTATGAGAAAAACTGTTTTTTGAAAATGTACAAGTTTTATTTGAGCCAGACGGGCGAGCGAGGTCTCAAAAGAAGCGGCTCGTCGCGGGCTAGCTAATTACGAAATAAAACGAGGTAGGTGCCGAACAAAATTTTGGACTTTTGGTCAAAAAACCAGTTTTTGAACCAAAAAATTTAGGGTTTCAACCTCCAACCGGGGCGCCGGCGCACGGAACGCGGACCAGAGCACAGGGATGAAGGGTGAGTACTATTGAAACTATAATTTGAAAGAAAATTTGGAAAAACACTAAATTTGGATGAGTTTTTGTAAAAAATTCGAAAAATTTCTAAGGGTGGTTAGGGAAGTTTTTTATAGGGGTGGTTCGGTGAGTGCAATATCGTCAGGACGTCGGCGGACGCCTAGTTTTGTCTAAAAATGCTGAAAACAGCTTCAAAATCGCACGTCTAGAACCGAATATATTCACTTTTTTATTAAAAACTATCTTCCTAAGGTGGATTTAGGTACTATACAGAAACTATGAGAAAAACTGTTTTTTGAAAATGTACAAGTTTTATTTGAGCCAGACGGGCGAGCGAGGTCTCAAAAGAAGCGGCTCGTCGCGGGCTAGCTAATTACGAAATAAAACGAGGTAGGTGCCGAACAAAATTTTGGACTTTTGGTCAAAAAACCAGTTTTTGAACCAAAAAATTTAGGGTTTCAACCTCCAACCGGGGCGCCGGCGCACGGAACGCGGACCAGAGCACAGGGATGAAGGGTGAGTACTATTGAAACTATAATTTGAAAGAAAATTTGGAAAAACACTAAATTTGGATGAGTTTTTGTAAAAAATTCGAAAAATTTCTAAGGGTGGTTAGGGAAGTTTTTTATAGGGGTGGTTCGGTGAGTGCAATATCGTCAGGACGTCGGCGGACGCCTAGTTTTGTCTAAAAATGCTGAAAACAGCTTCAAAATCGCACGTCTAGAACCGAATATATTCACTTTTTTATTAAAAACTATCTTCCTAAGGTGGATTTAGGTACTATACAGAAACTATGAGAAAAACTGTTTTTTGAAAATGTACAAGTTTTATTTGAGCCAGACGGGCGAGCGAGGTCTCAAAAGAAGCGGCTCGTCGCGGGCTAGCTAATTACGAAATAAAACGAGGTAGGTGCCGAACAAAATTTTGGACTTTTGGTCAAAAAACCAGTTTTTGAACCAAAAAATTTTGGGTTTCAACCTCCAACCGGGGCGCCGGCGCACGGAACGCGGACCAGAGCACAGGGATGAAGGGTGAGTACTATTGAAACTATAATTTGAAAGAAAATTTGGAAAAACACTAAATTTGGATGAGTTTTTGTAAAAAATTCGAAAAATTTCTAAGGGTGGTTAGGGAAGTTTTTTATAGGGGTGGTTCGGTGAGTGCAATATCGTCAGGACGTCGGCGGACGCCTAGTTTTGTCTAAAAATGCTGAAAACAGCTTCAAAATCGCACGTCTAGAACCGAATATATTCACTTTTTTATTAAAAACTATCTTCCTAAGGTGGATTTAGGTACTATACAGAAACTATGAGAAAAACTGTTTTTTGAAAATGTACAAGTTTTATTTGAGCCAGACGGGCGAGCGAGGTCTCAAAAGAAGCGGCTCGTCGCGGGCTAGCTAATTACGAAATAAAACGAGGTAGGTGCCGAACAAAATTTTGGACTTTTGGTCAAAAAACCAGTTTTTGAACCAAAAAATTTAGGGTTTCAACCTCCAACCGGGGCGCCGGCGCACGGAACGCGGACCAGAGCACAGGGATGAAGGGTGAGTACTATTGAAACTATAATTTGAAAGAAAATTTGGAAAAACACTAAATTTGGATGAGTTTTTGTAAAAAATTCGAAAAATTTCTAAGGGTGGTTAGGGAAGTTTTTTATAGGGGTGGTTCGGTGAGTGCAATATCGTCAGGACGTCGGCGGACGCCTAGTTTTGTCTAAAAATGCTGAAAACAGCTTCAAAATCGCACGTCTAGAACCGAATATATTCACTTTTTTATTAAAAACTATCTTCCTAAGGTGGATTTAGGTACTATACAGAAACTATGAGAAAAACTGTTTTTTGAAAATGTACAAGTTTTATTTGAGCCAGACGGGCGAGCGAGGTCTCAAAAGAAGCGGCTCGTCGCGGGCTAGCTAATTACGAAATAAAACGAGGTAGGTGCCGAACAAAATTTTGGACTTTTGGTCAAAAAACCAGTTTTTGAACCAAAAAATTTAGGGTTTCAACCTCCAACCGGGGCGCCGGCGCACGGAACGCGGACCAGAGCACAGGGATGAAGGGTGAGTACTATTGAAACTATAATTTGAAAGAAAATTTGGAAAAACACTAAATTTGGATGAGTTTTTGTAAAAAATTCGAAAAATTTCTAAGGGTGGTTAGGGAAGTTTTTTATAGGGGTGGTTCGGTGAGTGCAATATCGTCAGGACGTCGGCGGACGCCTAGTTTTGTCTAAAAATGCTGAAAACAGCTTCAAAATCGCACGTCTAGAACCGAATATATTCACTTTTTTATTAAAAACTATCTTCCTAAGGTGGATTTAGGTACTATACAGAAACTATGAGAAAAACTGTTTTTTGAAAATGTACAAGTTTTATTTGAGCCAGACGGGCGAGCGAGGTCTCAAAAGAAGCGGCTCGTCGCGGGCTAGCTAATTACGAAATAAAACGAGGTAGGTGCCGAACAAAATTTTGGACTTTTGGTCAAAAAACCAGTTTTTGAACCAAAAAATTTTGGGTTTCAACCTCCAACCGGGGCGCCGGCGCACGGAACGCGGACCAGAGCACAGGGATGAAGGGTGAGTACTATTGAAACTATAATTTGAAAGAAAATTTGGAAAAACACTAAATTTGGATGAGTTTTTGTAAAAAATTCGAAAAATTTCTAAGGGTGGTTAGGGAAGTTTTTTATAGGGGTGGTTCGGTGAGTGCAATATCGTCAGGACGTCGGCGGACGCCTAGTTTTGTCTAAAAATGCTGAAAACAGCTTCAAAATCGCACGTCTAGAACCGAATATATTCACTTTTTTATTAAAAACTATCTTCCTAAGGTGGATTTAGGTACTATACAGAAACTATGAGAAAAACTGTTTTTTGAAAATGTACAAGTTTTATTTGAGCCAGACGGGCGAGCGAGGTCTCAAAAGAAGCGGCTCGTCGCGGGCTAGCTAATTACGAAATAAAACGAGGTAGGTGCCGAACAAAATTTTGGACTTTTGGTCAAAAAACCAGTTTTTGAACCAAAAAATTTAGGGTTTCAACCTCCAACCGGGGCGCCGGCGCACGGAACGCGGACCAGAGCACAGGGATGAAGGGTGAGTACTATTGAAACTATAATTTGAAAGAAAATTTGGAAAAACACTAAATTTGGATGAGTTTTTGTAAAAAATTCGAAAAATTTCTAAGGGTGGTTAGGGAAGTTTTTTATAGGGGTGGTTCGGTGAGTGCAATATCGTCAGGACGTCGGCGGACGCCTAGTTTTGTCTAAAAATGCTGAAAACAGCTTCAAAATCGCACGTCTAGAACCGAATATATTCACTTTTTTATTAAAAACTATCTTCCTAAGGTGGATTTAGGTACTATACAGAAACTATGAGAAAAACTGTTTTTTGAAAATGTACAAGTTTTATTTGAGCCAGACGGGCGAGCGAGGTCTCAAAAGAAGCGGCTCGTCGCGGGCTAGCTAATTACGAAATAAAACGAGGTAGGTGCCGAACAAAATTTTGGACTTTTGGTCAAAAAACCAGTTTTTGAACCAAAAAATTTAGGGTTTCAACCTCCAACCGGGGCGCCGGCGCACGGAACGCGGACCAGAGCACAGGGATGAAGGGTGAGTACTATTGAAACTATAATTTGAAAGAAAATTTGGAAAAACACTAAATTTGGATGAGTTTTTGTAAAAAATTCGAAAAATTTCTAAGGGTGGTTAGGGAAGTTTTTTATAGGGGTGGTTCGGTGAGTGCAATATCGTCAGGACGTCGGCGGACGCCTAGTTTTGTCTAAAAATGCTGAAAACAGCTTCAAAATCGCACGTCTAGAACCGAATATATTCACTTTTTTATTAAAAACTATCTTCCTTTTTTTTTTTTTTTTTTTTTTTTGGAGGGTGAGAAATCATCAAATGACTCCTCCCGCTCTGGGTAGAGCGGAAGGGAGTGTCAGACTCTTACTGACTAAAAAACACCCATGTTCCTTCATTGGCCCTTTATGTTCCAGGGCCGCGGTATCTCTTTCGAACAGTCCCGCAGCCCTGGCAGGCACCGGCCCTTGCGGGCCCCTCCCGTATGCTGACAACTCTTTGAGGCGCGCGTGGAACACGAACGCGCCGTCGACACGGCCTGCCCGTCGTCATACGACGGACGGACGGCGAGCTAGCCCATTACTCGCCGTCCACAGGCCCGCGCCTACGGTGGCCGAGAGCCATCACGGCGTGGCCCCCGACGCCCGGTGCTTCTCCCGCGGCGGCTGGGACGTGAGGAGGTTCTCTCCCTCTCACGTTCCGCCGCCTCCTTCGCTAGCATGACTGCTTCGCAGAAGGAGGCGACGGCTTCCCATTCCCTCTCGCCCCGGACCATGGCTTGAACCAGGGCCGGACGCGAGAGGTCGCCGCCGCCAATCGCCGCTACGAGGACACGGCGGTGCTCCTCCCAAGCGGAGCAGACCTCGACGGTGTGCTCCACCGTGTCCTCCGGTCGATCCTCGCAATAGTAGCACCCGGGCGTTTCCTCCCGCCCGATTCGGTACAGGTACCTCCCGAAACAACCGTGTCCGGTGAGGACCTGCGTCAGGCGGAAGGTGAGGGCGCCGTGGCGCCTCTCAAGCCACTCCTCAAAGAGGGGACTTATCGCCACTATCGTGGCGTGCCCTGAACGGGGTTGCGATAGTCGCTCCAAAACTATCTTCCTAAGGTGGATTTAGGTACTATACAGAAACTATGAGAAAAACTGTTTTTTGAAAATGTACAAGTTTTATTTGAGCCAGACGGGCGAGCGAGGTCTCAAAAGAAGCGGCTCGTCGCGGGCTAGCTAATTACGAAATAAAACGAGGTAGGTGCCGAACAAAATTTTGGACTTTTGGTCAAAAAACCAGTTTTTGAACCAAAAAATTTAGGGTTTCAACCTCCAACCGGGGCGCCGGCGCACGGAACGCGGACCAGAGCACAGGGATGAAGGGTGAGTACTATTGAAACTATAATTTGAAAGAAAATTTGGAAAAACACTAAATTTGGATGAGTTTTTGTAAAAAATTCGAAAAATTTCTAAGGGTGGTTAGGGAAGTTTTTTATAGGGGTGGTTCGGTGAGTGCAATATCGTCAGGACGTCGGCGGACGCCTAGTTTTGTCTAAAAATGCTGAAAACAGCTTCAAAATCGCACGTCTAGAACCGAATATATTCACTTTTTTATTAAAAACTATCTTCCTAAGGTGGATTTAGGTACTATACAGAAACTATGAGAAAAACTGTTTTTTGAAAATGTACAAGTTTTATTTGAGCCAGACGGGCGAGCGAGGTCTCAAAAGAAGCGGCTCGTCGCGGGCTAGCTAATTACGAAATAAAACGAGGTAGGTGCCGAACAAAATTTTGGACTTTTGGTCAAAAAACCAGTTTTTGAACCAAAAAATTTAGGGTTTCAACCTCCAACCGGGGCGCCGGCGCACGGAACGCGGACCAGAGCACAGGGATGAAGGGTGAGTACTATTGAAACTATAATTTGAAAGAAAATTTGGAAAAACACTAAATTTGGATGAGTTTTTGTAAAAAATTCGAAAAATTTCTAAGGGTGGTTAGGGAAGTTTTTTATAGGGGTGGTTCGGTGAGTGCAATATCGTCAGGACGTCGGCGGACGCCTAGTTTTGTCTAAAAATGCTGAAAACAGCTTCAAAATCGCACGTCTAGAACCGAATATATTCACTTTTTTATTAAAAACTATCTTCCTAAGGTGGATTTAGGTACTATACAGAAACTATGAGAAAAACTGTTTTTTGAAAATGTACAAGTTTTATTTGAGCCAGACGGGCGAGCGAGGTCTCAAAAGAAGCGGCTCGTCGCGGGCTAGCTAATTACGAAATAAAACGAGGTAGGTGCCGAACAAAATTTTGGACTTTTGGTCAAAAAACCAGTTTTTGAACCAAAAAATTTAGGGTTTCAACCTCCAACCGGGGCGCCGGCGCACGGAACGCGGACCAGAGCACAGGGATGAAGGGTGAGTACTATTGAAACTATAATTTGAAAGAAAATTTGGAAAAACACTAAATTTGGATGAGTTTTTGTAAAAAATTCGAAAAATTTCTAAGGGTGGTTAGGGAAGTTTTTTATAGGGGTGGTTCGGTGAGTGCAATATCGTCAGGACGTCGGCGGACGCCTAGTTTTGTCTAAAAATGCTGAAAACAGCTTCAAAATCGCACGTCTAGAACCGAATATATTCACTTTTTTATTAAAAACTATCTTCCTAAGGTGGATTTAGGTACTATACAGAAACTATGAGAAAAACTGTTTTTTGAAAATGTACAAGTTTTATTTGAGCCAGACGGGCGAGCGAGGTCTCAAAAGAAGCGGCTCGTCGCGGGCTAGCTAATTACGAAATAAAACGAGGTAGGTGCCGAACAAAATTTTGGACTTTTGGTCAAAAAACCAGTTTTTGAACCAAAAAATTTAGGGTTTCAACCTCCAACCGGGGCGCCGGCGCACGGAACGCGGACCAGAGCACAGGGATGAAGGGTGAGTACTATTGAAACTATAATTTGAAAGAAAATTTGGAAAAACACTAAATTTGGATGAGTTTTTGTAAAAAATTCGAAAAATTTCTAAGGGTGGTTAGGGAAGTTTTTTATAGGGGTGGTTCGGTGAGTGCAATATCGTCAGGACGTCGGCGGACGCCTAGTTTTGTCTAAAAATGCTGAAAACAGCTTCAAAATCGCACGTCTAGAACCGAATATATTCACTTTTTTATTAAAAACTATCTTCCTAAGGTGGATTTAGGTACTATACAGAAACTATGAGAAAAACTGTTTTTTGAAAATGTACAAGTTTTATTTGAGCCAGACGGGCGAGCGAGGTCTCAAAAGAAGCGGCTCGTCGCGGGCTAGCTAATTACGAAATAAAACGAGGTAGGTGCCGAACAAAATTTTGGACTTTTGGTCAAAAAACCAGTTTTTGAACCAAAAAATTTAGGGTTTCAACCTCCAACCGGGGCGCCGGCGCACGGAACGCGGACCAGAGCACAGGGATGAAGGGTGAGTACTATTGAAACTATAATTTGAAAGAAAATTTGGAAAAACACTAAATTTGGATGAGTTTTTGTAAAAAATTCGAAAAATTTCTAAGGGTGGTTAGGGAGGGGTGCTTGGTCAGAAAACCTCCTCGTGGGCCCAGTGGCTGCCGGTCCCTCTCGATACGTCTGGAGGGAACAGCAGCTGCTGGGACGGTGCACCCTGGGCGCGGCAGTATCCTTCCCCTAGGAATGGGAAGAAATTCTTATTCCTCGGGGAATGTTACTGTCGTGGCCAATATTCTGACACGGTGGGGTCCAGTTGGACCAAGGGGGCGGTTCTCCGCGCGTCCCTCTGAAACGCAGAGGGCGCAGTGGAGGAGCAAGGGCGGGCTCGGTGTGCACTAACCCTGCCGCCGGGCAGACAGTGAAGGACTGCGTCCTTCACTGTCCCCGTCGTATATCGTAATCCCATCATCGGAGTGTCGTGGATCACGTCTCGCGGCTTCGATAGGGACCGAGGGTCTTGGCTTGGCCGCCCGGACCGCGAGGTAGAAAACCTCTATAAAAAGTTACCCCGAATCCCAAGCGGCGCCGCACCGCGAGGGGATGTATGGCTGACGGGTAGATCAGTCGCTAGTGCGTCCCCCCGCCAGAGTACCAGCCGACCCTCTGGCGGGTTATGGGTTAAAATCCGCAGGCTTATCTGGGTACAGGGGGTACCCCAGACGGACTTTTTAGATCCCCCATACTCGTGGGAACAGTATGGAAACAAATAAAAACAACCCAAAAGAAAGTATTGCCGAAGGCAATGGTGAGGAGAGGAGGGATGCGGGGTCGGAGGCCGACGCCGCATCCAGCGATGTGAGCGCGGGAGGCTCAGAGAGCTCCCGGCGCGAGAGGACCGGGACTGCTGCGGAGAACTCTAAGTTCTTCCGCAAGCGGTCCTGGCCGGAGGGCGACCAGGGGTCGTCCTCCGAGGGCGAGCTGGCCTCGGCCCGAAAGATCCCCACCAGCAAGCGTGGTGGGATCCGGGGCAAGGGGCGGGGTCGCTCAGCGGCCCAAAACGCGGCGCGGCTCGCGGAGGAGGGGCGTCCCCCGGAGGTGGCCGGTCACGGGGTGGCCAATTCGGTTACCTCTGGTGACGAGGCGGGTGCAGCTGGCGGCTCCGATGCGGAGCGTAAGTCCAGGTTTGCGGCGGAGGTGGAGGCCGCTTTGAGGGTGGTGGCCCACAAGGTGAAGCCCTCCACCAAATTTGGGGCCATACCGGCGGCTTCCGCCTCCATTCTGGCGGCAGCAGAGGCCGCCTATGCGAGGCCTCCGCCTGGCGAAGTGGCCAAACTGCGGGCGGAGGTCGCCCGCCTGACGGCCGCGACGGAGCATCTCCAAAAGGAGAATGGGGAGCTCCGAGCAGACCTGGCCAGTCTGCGCGAGTCCGGCTCCCGCGAGGCGCCCCAAAAGGGGGGCCAGCAGCGACCCAGCCAGACCGTGTCGGTGGAGAACCAGGTTCTGAACCTGGTTCGACAGGAGCTGGCTGCCTTCCAGGCACGGTTTTCCGTGCTGGAGGGCATTGTCCTGCGCCCCCCCCTTGCGGCAAACAAGGCCGCCCCGGGCCCAAGGGCGGCCTCATATGCTGCCGTGGCCGCCGCCTCCGGATCTGGGCCGTCCAGCCAGCCCTCCGGCAGGGCTGCGGTGGCCCCCCCCAAAAAGCCGGCTCCGGCGAAACCGGCGCCGGCCAAGAAGGCGGTGGCCCAGAACAGGGGCAAGGCGGCGGCAAAGCCCGCGAAAACGCCAGCGCCAGCGGCGGGCCAGCCGCCGCCGCAGCCGCAGCCGCAGCGGCAGCAGCAGCGGCCGCTCCCCCCCCCTCCGCCCCCTAAGCCAGCCGCGGCCGAAGCCGGGTGGCAGGTGGTCGGGGAAAAGAAGAGGGGGAAGAAAGCGGCCAAAAAGGCGAGGCAAGCTGAGCGGAAGCGCCAGCAGAAGGCGAGAAGCGTCGCGGCAAGGCTCCGCGCCCCGAAGACCGCAGCTGTAGTGATCACACTACAGCCGGACGCGGAAAAGAAGGGCGTGTCCTACCGCGACGTGCTCGCAAAGGCGAAGGCGACGGTGAACCTCGGGGAGCTGGGGATCACCGGGGGACTCCGGCTGAAAGTCACCGCGACAGGGGCGCGAGTGCTGGAGGTCCCCGGCGAGACCAGTGGCTCGTCCGCTGACGCTCTGGCTGAAAAGCTCAGAGCGTCCCTGAATGCGGACGAGGTCCGAGTGTCCAGGCCCGTTAAGTGCGCAGACCTGCGCATCCTGGGTCTGGACGACTCGGTCACCGAGGAGGAGGTGGTGGCCGCCGTCACCAGGACCGGTGGGTGCCCTGCCGAGCACGTCAAGGCGGGCACCTTACGTCCGGACCAGACGGGCATGCGGACCACCATGGTTAGCTGCCCTGTGACGGCGGCTAGAAAAATAGTGGAGGGCCGAAGGCTCCTGGTGGGGTGGGTCTCAGCGCAGGTGAAGCTGCTGGAGCCCAGACCTCTGAGGTGCTTCCGCTGCCACGTGGGGCACCACGTGTCAGTGAAGTGCACCTCGGAGGTGGACCGCAGCCGCCTGTGCTTCCGATGCAGTCAGCCCGGTCACATGGCCGCGGCTTGCTCCGCCACGCCGCACTGCGCTGCATGCGCGGCGGCTGGCAAGCCCGCCGACCACCGGGCTGGGAGCAAGGCCTGCGCCCAACCCACCAGGACCAGGGGCAGGGGAAGGCGGAGGCCCTCCGCCGTTGCCACCACCACCCCCACCGTCGCCACCGCCGCAGCCGCCGCCACCGTCGCCGCCGCCGCTGCCACCGCCGCTGCCGCCACTGCTGCAACTCCCGCAGCGGGGCCCTCACAGGGGGCCCGGGAGGGGGCTGAAATGGAGTGCCAATAGTGGCCCCATTACGCCTCCTCCAGGCGAACATCAACCACTGCGCCTGCGCTCAGGATCTGTTGCTCCAGAGCATGGCGCAGTGGTCGATCAATGTCGCCGTGGTCGCTGAGCCGTACTTTGTCCCACCCAGGGAAGACTGGGTGGAGGACCTAAGCGGCTCAGTGACCATAATTTCGTCGGCCGCCGCCGGTACCCCGACCCTTGAGAGTGTCAGGAAGGGTCAGGGGTGCGTAGCAGCCCGGTTCGGGGAGATTGTCGTAGCGGGAGTCTACTTCTCTCCGAGCCGAACTCTCGCCGAGTTCCACAACTCCCTCATGGAGTTGAGTGTCGTCATCGGAGGCCATTCCCTCCCCGTGCTTGTGCTCGGGGACTTCAACGCCAAGAACTTGGCTTGGGGTTCTCGTTGCACGGACGTGCGGGGAAGGATGGTGGAGGACTGGGCTCTGGAGGCAGGCCTGGTCGTCCTAAATCGGGGTTCTGTCCCCACGTGTGTGCGGATGCGGGGCGAGTCGGTGGTGGACATATCGTTCGCTAGCCCCGCTCTGTCACCGCGTGTGCTTGACTGGCGCGTAATGGAGGAGGTGGAGACCTATTCCGACCACCGGTATATCCGGTTCGATGTCTCTGCCCCCTCAAGCGCGCCGGTCCAACAGGCCCCGAGTGGTCCGCGATGGGCGCTGAAGCAGCTGGACCGGGAGCTCCTCCTGGAAGCCTCGATCGTGCAGGCCTGGGTGACACCACCGGGCAGGCCTGCCGATGTCAACAGCGAGGCGGGGTGGTTCCAGGAGGCCATGTCCGAGATATGTGACGTGGCAATGCCCCGAGTTCGGCCAGGAAGCGCCCGGCGTCAGGTGCACTGGTGGTCGCCAGAGCTGACGTCTCTGCGCGAGGCGTGCGTCGCCGCGCGGCACCTGTACGCCAGGCATCGCAGGCTCCGCATCCGTCCTGCGGATGCGGCAGCCATTGAGGCGGAGCTGTACGAGGGGTACAGAGCAGCGAAGACCGCCCTCCAAGAGGCTGTCCAGCGGGCCAAGGATTTAGCCCGCGAGGAGATGCTGGAGACTCTCGACAGAGATCCGTGGGGGCGCCCTTACCAGATGGTGCGGAACAAACTCCGCACCTGGGCCCCCCCGCTGACGCAGAGTCTCCGGCCGCAGCTCGTGGAGGACGTGGTGAGCGCTCTGTTCCCTTCGCGAGGGGAACATCCTCCCCCGCCTATGGCTCCGCCGCTTGCGGTGCCGGAAGCGGACCACGATGACGATGACGACACTCCGGAGGTGACTGGGGTAGACCTGAGAGTGGCGGTAAACCGGCTTAAGGCCAGGAATACCGCCCCGGGACCCGATGGCTTACCTGGCAAAGCCTGGGTCCTGGCCTTGCAGGCTCTCGGGCCCCGACTGGAGGGGCTCCTAAGCGCATGCTTGGAGAGAGGCCAGTTCCCGCTTCGTTGGAAGACAGGGAAGCTGGTCCTCATCCGGAAGCCGGGGCGCCCTGCGGACTCTCCGTCCGCATACCGGCCCATTGTGTTGCTCGACGAGGTGGGCAAGCTCTTCGAAAGAGTAATTGCAAACCGCCTCGCCGGGCACCTGGTGGGGATTGGGCCGGATCTTGCGGACAACCAGTTTGGTTTCCGCAAGGGGCGCTCGACGGTGGACGCCATCATGCGCGTGAGAGCCCTCACGACGGGGGCTGCGGTGTCCAGGGGTGGGGTGGTCTTGGCGGTGTCTCTCGACATCGCCAACGCCTTCAACTCCATGCCCTGGAGCTGCATTGGGGAGGCACTCCGGTATCACCGGGTGCCGACCTACCTTCGTCGTGTGGTCGGGGACTACCTGACGGACAGGTATGTCATATATCCCGGTCACAACGGAGAATGGAACCGGCGAGAGATGTCGTGCGGTGTTCCACAGGGATCGGTTCTGGGGCCGCCCTTGTGGAACATCGGCTACGACTATGTGCTGCGTGCCGACCTCCCTAGCGGCGTCAGCGTAGTCTGCTACGCTGACGACACGCTGGTGCTGGCGCAGGGGAGGTCGCACGAGGCGGCGGCCGAATTGATGACACGCGGGGTTGCGATAGTCGTTGAGAGGATCCGGCAATTGGGTCTCGAGGTGGCATTGCACAAGTCTGAGGCCATGTGCTTTCATGGGCCTCGGAGCGCGCCACCGTCGGGATCCATACTCACGGTAGGAGGGGTTCCCGTCGGCGTCGAGTCGACGTTGAGGTACCTCGGACTCGTCCTCGACAGCCGATGGAACTTCGTTGAGCATTTCCGACGTTTGGCTCCCAGACTGGAAAAGGCCGGGGCTGCTTTCAAGCGGCTCCTGCCCAACCTGGGGGGGCCAAACGCCTCCTGCCGGAGGCTCTATGCGGGGATCTTGCGGTCCATGGCCCTTTACGGGGCCCCGGTGTGGGCGCGTTCGTTGAGGTTGCGTGCAAAGCACTACCTGAACGCGCCCCAAAAGGTGGTAGCCGTAAGGCTGATCCGTGGGTACCGCACGATCTCCCGCGAGGCGGCGAGCCTCCTTGCCGGATTGCCGCCATGGGATCTGGAGGCCATAGTCCTCGCGCGCCTGCACGAGTGGCGCGCGGAGGTACAGAGCCGGGGGGTAACTCCGCTGCCGCGGCATATTGTCGCGCGGCGGACAGACCTCCGCCGTGATCTCATGGCGACATGGAGAGAGCGACTATCGCAACCCCGTTCAGGGCACGCCACGATAGTGGCGGTAAGTCCCCTCTTTGAGGAGTGGCTTGAGAGGCGCCACGGCGCCCTCACCTTCCGCCTGACGCAGGTCCTCACCGGACATGGATGTTTCGGGAGGTACCTGTACCGAATCGGGCGGGAGGAAACGCCCGGATGCTACAATTGCGAGGATCGACCGGAGGACACGGTGGAGCACACCGTGGAGGTCTGCTCTGCTTGGGCGGAGCACCGCCGTGTCCTCGTAGCGGCGATTGGCGGCGGCGACCTCTCGCGTCCGGCCCTGGTTCAAGCCATGGTCCGGGGCGAGAGGGAATGGGAAGCCGTCGCCTCCTTCTGCGAAGCAGTCATGCTAGCGAAGGAGGCGGCGGAACGTGAGAGGGAGAGAACCTCCTCACGTCCCAGCCGCCGCGGGAGAAGCACCGGGCGTCGGGGGCCACGCCGTGATGGCTCTCGGCCACCGTAGGCGCGGGCCTGTGGACGGCGAGTAATGGGCTAGCTCGCCGTCCGTCCGTCGTATGACGACGGGCAGGCCGTGTCGACGGCGCGTTCGTGTTCCACGCGCGCCTCAAAGAGTTGTCAGCATACGGGAGGGGCCCGCAAGGGCCGGTGCCTGCCAGGGCTGCGGGACTGTTCGAAAGAGATACCGCGGCCCTGGAACATAAAGGGCCAATGAAGGAACATGGGTGTTTTTTAGTCAGTAAGAGTCTGACACTCCCTTCCGCTCTGCCCAGGGCGGGAGGAGTCATTTGATGATTTCTCACCCTCCAAAAAAAAAAAAAAAAAAAAAGGGTGGTTAGGGAAGTTTTTTATAGGGGTGGTTCGGTGAGTGCAATATCGTCAGGACGTCGGCGGACGCCTAGTTTTGTCTAAAAATGCTGAAAACAGCTTCAAAATCGCACGTCTAGAACCGAATATATTCACTTTTTTATTAAAAACTATCTTCCTAAGGTGGATTTAGGTACTATACAGAAACTATGAGAAAAACTGTTTTTTGAAAATGTACAAGTTTTATTTGAGCCAGACGGGCGAGCGAGGTCTCAAAAGAAGCGGCTCGTCGCGGGCTAGCTAATTACGAAATAAAACGAGGTAGGTGCCGAACAAAATTTTGGACTTTTGGTCAAAAAACCAGTTTTTGAACCAAAAAATTTAGGGTTTCAACCTCCAACCGGGGCGCCGGCGCACGGAACGCGGACCAGAGCACAGGGATGAAGGGTGAGTACTATTGAAACTATAATTTGAAAGAAAATTTGGAAAAACACTAAATTTGGATGAGTTTTTGTAAAAAATTCGAAAAATTTCTAAGGGTGGTTAGGGAAGTTTTTTATAGGGGTGGTTCGGTGAGTGCAATATCGTCAGGACGTCGGCGGACGCCTAGTTTTGTCTAAAAATGCTGAAAACAGCTTCAAAATCGCACGTCTAGAACCGAATATATTCACTTTTTTATTAAAAACTATCTTCCTAAGGTGGATTTAGGTACTATACAGAAACTATGAGAAAAACTGTTTTTTGAAAATGTACAAGTTTTATTTGAGCCAGACGGGCGAGCGAGGTCTCAAAAGAAGCGGCTCGTCGCGGGCTAGCTAATTACGAAATAAAACGAGGTAGGTGCCGAACAAAATTTTGGACTTTTGGTCAAAAAACCAGTTTTTGAACCAAAAAATTTAGGGTTTCAACCTCCAACCGGGGCGCCGGCGCACGGAACGCGGACCAGAGCACAGGGATGAAGGGTGAGTACTATTGAAACTATAATTTGAAAGAAAATTTGGAAAAACACTAAATTTGGATGAGTTTTTGTAAAAAATTCGAAAAATTTCTAAGGGTGGTTAGGGAAGTTTTTTATAGGGGTGGTTCGGTGAGTGCAATATCGTCAGGACGTCGGCGGACGCCTAGTTTTGTCTAAAAATGCTGAAAACAGCTTCAAAATCGCACGTCTAGAACCGAATATATTCACTTTTTTATTAAAAACTATCTTCCTAAGGTGGATTTAGGTACTATACAGAAACTATGAGAAAAACTGTTTTTTGAAAATGTACAAGTTTTATTTGAGCCAGACGGGCGAGCGAGGTCTCAAAAGAAGCGGCTCGTCGCGGGCTAGCTAATTACGAAATAAAACGAGGTAGGTGCCGAACAAAATTTTGGACTTTTGGTCAAAAAACCAGTTTTTGAACCAAAAAATTTAGGGTTTCAACCTCCAACCGGGGCGCCGGCGCACGGAACGCGGACCAGAGCACAGGGATGAAGGGTGAGTACTATTGAAACTATAATTTGAAAGAAAATTTGGAAAAACACTAAATTTGGATGAGTTTTTGTAAAAAATTCGAAAAATTTCTAAGGGTGGTTAGGGAAGTTTTTTATAGGGGTGGTTCGGTGAGTGCAATATCGTCAGGACGTCGGCGGACGCCTAGTTTTGTCTAAAAATGCTGAAAACAGCTTCAAAATCGCACGTCTAGAACCGAATATATTCACTTTTTTATTAAAAACTATCTTCCTAAGGTGGATTTAGGTACTATACAGAAACTATGAGAAAAACTGTTTTTTGAAAATGTACAAGTTTTATTTGAGCCAGACGGGCGAGCGAGGTCTCAAAAGAAGCGGCTCGTCGCGGGCTAGCTAATTACGAAATAAAACGAGGTAGGTGCCGAACAAAATTTTGGACTTTTGGTCAAAAAACCAGTTTTTGAACCAAAAAATTTAGGGTTTCAACCTCCAACCGGGGCGCCGGCGCACGGAACGCGGACCAGAGCACAGGGATGAAGGGTGAGTACTATTGAAACTATAATTTGAAAGAAAATTTGGAAAAACACTAAATTTGGATGAGTTTTTGTAAAAAATTCGAAAAATTTCTAAGGGTGGTTAGGGAAGTTTTTTATAGGGGTGGTTCGGTGAGTGCAATATCGTCAGGACGTCGGCGGACGCCTAGTTTTGTCTAAAAATGCTGAAAACAGCTTCAAAATCGCACGTCTAGAACCGAATATATTCACTTTTTTATTAAAAACTATCTTCCTAAGGTGGATTTAGGTACTATACAGAAACTATGAGAAAAACTGTTTTTTGAAAATGTACAAGTTTTATTTGAGCCAGACGGGCGAGCGAGGTCTCAAAAGAAGCGGCTCGTCGCGGGCTAGCTAATTACGAAATAAAACGAGGTAGGTGCCGAACAAAATTTTGGACTTTTGGTCAAAAAACCAGTTTTTGAACCAAAAAATTTAGGGTTTCAACCTCCAACCGGGGCGCCGGCGCACGGAACGCGGACCAGAGCACAGGGATGAAGGGTGAGTACTATTGAAACTATAATTTGAAAGAAAATTTGGAAAAACACTAAATTTGGATGAGTTTTTGTAAAAAATTCGAAAAATTTCTAAGGGTGGTTAGGGAAGTTTTTTATAGGGGTGGTTCGGTGAGTGCAATATCGTCAGGACGTCGGCGGACGCCTAGTTTTGTCTAAAAATGCTGAAAACAGCTTCAAAATCGCACGTCTAGAACCGAATATATTCACTTTTTTATTAAAAACTATCTTCCTAAGGTGGATTTAGGTACTATACAGAAACTATGAGAAAAACTGTTTTTTGAAAATGTACAAGTTTTATTTGAGCCAGACGGGCGAGCGAGGTCTCAAAAGAAGCGGCTCGTCGCGGGCTAGCTAATTACGAAATAAAACGAGGTAGGTGCCGAACAAAATTTTGGACTTTTGGTCAAAAAACCAGTTTTTGAACCAAAAAATTTAGGGTTTCAACCTCCAACCGGGGCGCCGGCGCACGGAACGCGGACCAGAGCACAGGGATGAAGGGTGAGTACTATTGAAACTATAATTTGAAAGAAAATTTGGAAAAACACTAAATTTGGATGAGTTTTTGTAAAAAATTCGAAAAATTTCTAAGGGTGGTTAGGGAAGTTTTTTATAGGGGTGGTTCGGTGAGTGCAATATCGTCAGGACGTCGGCGGACGCCTAGTTTTGTCTAAAAATGCTGAAAACAGCTTCAAAATCGCACGTCTAGAACCGAATATATTCACTTTTTTATTAAAAACTATCTTCCTAAGGTGGATTTAGGTACTATACAGAAACTATGAGAAAAACTGTTTTTTGAAAATGTACAAGTTTTATTTGAGCCAGACGGGCGAGCGAGGTCTCAAAAGAAGCGGCTCGTCGCGGGCTAGCTAATTACGAAATAAAACGAGGTAGGTGCCGAACAAAATTTTGGACTTTTGGTCAAAAAACCAGTTTTTGAACCAAAAAATTTAGGGTTTCAACCTCCAACCGGGGCGCCGGCGCACGGAACGCGGACCAGAGCACAGGGATGAAGGGTGAGTACTATTGAAACTATAATTTGAAAGAAAATTTGGAAAAACACTAAATTTGGATGAGTTTTTGTAAAAAATTCGAAAAATTTCTAAGGGTGGTTAGGGAAGTTTTTTATAGGGGTGGTTCGGTGAGTGCAATATCGTCAGGACGTCGGCGGACGCCTAGTTTTGTCTAAAAATGCTGAAAACAGCTTCAAAATCGCACGTCTAGAACCGAATATATTCACTTTTTTATTAAAAACTATCTTCCTAAGGTGGATTTAGGTACTATACAGAAACTATGAGAAAAACTGTTTTTTGAAAATGTACAAGTTTTATTTGAGCCAGACGGGCGAGCGAGGTCTCAAAAGAAGCGGCTCGTCGCGGGCTAGCTAATTACGAAATAAAACGAGGTAGGTGCCGAACAAAATTTTGGACTTTTGGTCAAAAAACCAGTTTTTGAACCAAAAAATTTAGGGTTTCAACCTCCAACCGGGGCGCCGGCGCACGGAACGCGGACCAGAGCACAGGGATGAAGGGTGAGTACTATTGAAACTATAATTTGAAAGAAAATTTGGAAAAACACTAAATTTGGATGAGTTTTTGTAAAAAATTCGAAAAATTTCTAAGGGTGGTTAGGGAAATTTTTTATAGGGGTGGTTCGGTGAGTGCAATATCGTCAGGACGTCGGCGGACGCCTAGTTTTGTCTAAAAATGCTGAAAACAGCTTCAAAATCGCACGTCTAGAACCGAATATATTCACTTTTTTATTAAAAACTATCTTCCTAAGGTGGATTTAGGTACTATACAGAAACTATGAGAAAAACTGTTTTTTGAAAATGTACAAGTTTTATTTGAGCCAGACGGGCGAGCGAGGTCTCAAAAGAAGCGGCTCGTCGCGGGCTAGCTAATTACGAAATAAAACGAGGTAGGTGCCGAACAAAATTTTGGACTTTTGGTCAAAAAACCAGTTTTTGAACCAAAAAATTTAGGGTTTCAACCTCCAACCGGGGCGCCGGCGCACGGAACGCGGACCAGAGCACAGGGATGAAGGGTGAGTACTATTGAAACTATAATTTGAAAGAAAATTTGGAAAAACACTAAATTTGGATGAGTTTTTGTAAAAAATTCGAAAAATTTCTAAGGGTGGTTAGGGAAGTTTTTTATAGGGGTGGTTCGGTGAGTGCAATATCGTCAGGACGTCGGCGGACGCCTAGTTTTGTCTAAAAATGCTGAAAACAGCTTCAAAATCGCACGTCTAGAACCGAATATATTCACTTTTTTATTAAAAACTATCTTCCTAAGGTGGATTTAGGTACTATACAGAAACTATGAGAAAAACTGTTTTTTGAAAATGTACAAGTTTTATTTGAGCCAGACGGGCGAGCGAGGTCTCAAAAGAAGCGGCTCGTCGCGGGCTAGCTAATTACGAAATAAAACGAGGTAGGTGCCGAACAAAATTTTGGACTTTTGGTCAAAAAACCAGTTTTTGAACCAAAAAATTTAGGGTTTCAACCTCCAACCGGGGCGCCGGCGCACGGAACGCGGACCAGAGCACAGGGATGAAGGGTGAGTACTATTGAAACTATAATTTGAAAGAAAATTTGGAAAAACACTAAATTTGGATGAGTTTTTGTAAAAAATTCGAAAAATTTCTAAGGGTGGTTAGGGAAGTTTTTTATAGGGGTGGTTCGGTGAGTGCAATATCGTCAGGACGTCGGCGGACGCCTAGTTTTGTCTAAAAATGCTGAAAACAGCTTCAAAATCGCACGTCTAGAACCGAATATATTCACTTTTTTATTAAAAACTATCTTCCTAAGGTGGATTTAGGTACTATACAGAAACTATGAGAAAAACTGTTTTTTGAAAATGTACAAGTTTTATTTGAGCCAGACGGGCGAGCGAGGTCTCAAAAGAAGCGGCTCGTCGCGGGCTAGCTAATTACGAAATAAAACGAGGTAGGTGCCGAACAAAATTTTGGACTTTTGGTCAAAAAACCAGTTTTTGAACCAAAAAATTTAGGGTTTCAACCTCCAACCGGGGCGCCGGCGCACGGAACGCGGACCAGAGCACAGGGATGAAGGGTGAGTACTATTGAAACTATAATTTGAAAGAAAATTTGGAAAAACACTAAATTTGGATGAGTTTTTGTAAAAAATTCGAAAAATTTCTAAGGGTGGTTAGGGAAGTTTTTTATAGGGGTGGTTCGGTGAGTGCAATATCGTCAGGACGTCGGCGGACGCCTAGTTTTGTCTAAAAATGCTGAAAACAGCTTCAAAATCGCACGTCTAGAACCGAATATATTCACTTTTTTATTAAAAACTATCTTCCTAAGGTGGATTTAGGTACTATACAGAAACTATGAGAAAAACTGTTTTTTGAAAATGTACAAGTTTTATTTGAGCCAGACGGGCGAGCGAGGTCTCAAAAGAAGCGGCTCGTCGCGGGCTAGCTAATTACGAAATAAAACGAGGTAGGTGCCGAACAAAATTTTGGACTTTTGGTCAAAAAACCAGTTTTTGAACCAAAAAATTTAGGGTTTCAACCTCCAACCGGGGCGCCGGCGCACGGAACGCGGACCAGAGCACAGGGATGAAGGGTGAGTACTATTGAAACTATAATTTGAAAGAAAATTTGGAAAAACACTAAATTTGGATGAGTTTTTGTAAAAAATTCGAAAAATTTCTAAGGGTGGTTAGGGAAGTTTTTTATAGGGGTGGTTCGGTGAGTGCAATATCGTCAGGACGTCGGCGGACGCCTAGTTTTGTCTAAAAATGCTGAAAACAGCTTCAAAATCGCACGTCTAGAACCGAATATATTCACTTTTTTATTAAAAACTATCTTCCTAAGGTGGATTTAGGTACTATACAGAAACTATGAGAAAAACTGTTTTTTGAAAATGTACAAGTTTTATTTGAGCCAGACGGGCGAGCGAGGTCTCAAAAGAAGCGGCTCGTCGCGGGCTAGCTAATTACGAAATAAAACGAGGTAGGTGCCGAACAAAATTTTGGACTTTTGGTCAAAAAACCAGTTTTTGAACCAAAAAATTTAGGGTTTCAACCTCCAACCGGGGCGCCGGCGCACGGAACGCGGACCAGAGCACAGGGATGAAGGGTGAGTACTATTGAAACTATAATTTGAAAGAAAATTTGGAAAAACACTAAATTTGGATGAGTTTTTGTAAAAAATTCGAAAAATTTCTAAGGGTGGTTAGGGAAGTTTTTTATAGGGGTGGTTCGGTGAGTGCAATATCGTCAGGACGTCGGCGGACGCCTAGTTTTGTCTAAAAATGCTGAAAACAGCTTCAAAATCGCACGTCTAGAACCGAATATATTCACTTTTTTATTAAAAACTATCTTCCTAAGGTGGATTTAGGTACTATACAGAAACTATGAGAAAAACTGTTTTTTGAAAATGTACAAGTTTTATTTGAGCCAGACGGGCGAGCGAGGTCTCAAAAGAAGCGGCTCGTCGCGGGCTAGCTAATTACGAAATAAAACGAGGTAGGTGCCGAACAAAATTTTGGACTTTTGGTCAAAAAACCAGTTTTTGAACCAAAAAATTTAGGGTTTCAACCTCCAACCGGGGCGCCGGCGCACGGAACGCGGACCAGAGCACAGGGATGAAGGGTGAGTACTATTGAAACTATAATTTGAAAGAAAATTTGGAAAAACACTAAATTTGGATGAGTTTTTGTAAAAAATTCGAAAAATTTCTAAGGGTGGTTAGGGAAGTTTTTTATAGGGGTGGTTCGGTGAGTGCAATATCGTCAGGACGTCGGCGGACGCCTAGTTTTGTCTAAAAATGCTGAAAACAGCTTCAAAATCGCACGTCTAGAACCGAATATATTCACTTTTTTATTAAAAACTATCTTCCTAAGGTGGATTTAGGTACTATACAGAAACTATGAGAAAAACTGTTTTTTGAAAATGTACAAGTTTTATTTGAGCCAGACGGGCGAGCGAGGTCTCAAAAGAAGCGGCTCGTCGCGGGCTAGCTAATTACGAAATAAAACGAGGTAGGTGCCGAACAAAATTTTGGACTTTTGGTCAAAAAACCAGTTTTTGAACCAAAAAATTTAGGGTTTCAACCTCCAACCGGGGCGCCGGCGCACGGAACGCGGACCAGAGCACAGGGATGAAGGGTGAGTACTATTGAAACTATAATTTGAAAGAAAATTTGGAAAAACACTAAATTTGGATGAGTTTTTGTAAAAAATTCGAAAAATTTCTAAGGGTGGTTAGGGAAGTTTTTTATAGGGGTGGTTCGGTGAGTGCAATATCGTCAGGACGTCGGCGGACGCCTAGTTTTGTCTAAAAATGCTGAAAACAGCTTCAAAATCGCACGTCTAGAACCGAATATATTCACTTTTTTATTAAAAACTATCTTCCTAAGGTGGATTTAGGTACTATACAGAAACTATGAGAAAAACTGTTTTTTGAAAATGTACAAGTTTTATTTGAGCCAGACGGGCGAGCGAGGTCTCAAAAGAAGCGGCTCGTCGCGGGCTAGCTAATTACGAAATAAAACGAGGTAGGTGCCGAACAAAATTTTGGACTTTTGGTCAAAAAACCAGTTTTTGAACCAAAAAATTTAGGGTTTCAACCTCCAACCGGGGCGCCGGCGCACGGAACGCGGACCAGAGCACAGGGATGAAGGGTGAGTACTATTGAAACTATAATTTGAAAGAAAATTTGGAAAAACACTAAATTTGGATGAGTTTTTGTAAAAAATTCGAAAAATTTCTAAGGGTGGTTAGGGAAGTTTTTTATAGGGGTGGTTCGGTGAGTGCAATATCGTCAGGACGTCGGCGGACGCCTAGTTTTGTCTAAAAATGCTGAAAACAGCTTCAAAATCGCACGTCTAGAACCGAATATATTCACTTTTTTATTAAAAACTATCTTCCTAAGGTGGATTTAGGTACTATACAGAAACTATGAGAAAAACTGTTTTTTGAAAATGTACAAGTTTTATTTGAGCCAGACGGGCGAGCGAGGTCTCAAAAGAAGCGGCTCGTCGCGGGCTAGCTAATTACGAAATAAAACGAGGTAGGTGCCGAACAAAATTTTGGACTTTTGGTCAAAAAACCAGTTTTTGAACCAAAAAATTTAGGGTTTCAACCTCCAACCGGGGCGCCGGCGCACGGAACGCGGACCAGAGCACAGGGATGAAGGGTGAGTACTATTGAAACTATAATTTGAAAGAAAATTTGGAAAAACACTAAATTTGGATGAGTTTTTGTAAAAAATTCGAAAAATTTCTAAGGGTGGTTAGGGAAGTTTTTTATAGGGGTGGTTCGGTGAGTGCAATATCGTCAGGACGTCGGCGGACGCCTAGTTTTGTCTAAAAATGCTGAAAACAGCTTCAAAATCGCACGTCTAGAACCGAATATATTCACTTTTTTATTAAAAACTATCTTCCTAAGGTGGATTTAGGTACTATACAGAAACTATGAGAAAAACTGTTTTTTGAAAATGTACAAGTTTTATTTGAGCCAGACGGGCGAGCGAGGTCTCAAAAGAAGCGGCTCGTCGCGGGCTAGCTAATTACGAAATAAAACGAGGTAGGTGCCGAACAAAATTTTGGACTTTTGGTCAAAAAACCAGTTTTTGAACCAAAAAATTTAGGGTTTCAACCTCCAACCGGGGCGCCGGCGCACGGAACGCGGACCAGAGCACAGGGATGAAGGGTGAGTACTATTGAAACTATAATTTGAAAGAAAATTTGGAAAAACACTAAATTTGGATGAGTTTTTGTAAAAAATTCGAAAAATTTCTAAGGGTGGTTAGGGAAGTTTTTTATAGGGGTGGTTCGGTGAGTGCAATATCGTCAGGACGTCGGCGGACGCCTAGTTTTGTCTAAAAATGCTGAAAACAGCTTCAAAATCGCACGTCTAGAACCGAATATATTCACTTTTTTATTAAAAACTATCTTCCTAAGGTGGATTTAGGTACTATACAGAAACTATGAGAAAAACTGTTTTTTGAAAATGTACAAGTTTTATTTGAGCCAGACGGGCGAGCGAGGTCTCAAAAGAAGCGGCTCGTCGCGGGCTAGCTAATTACGAAATAAAACGAGGTAGGTGCCGAACAAAATTTTGGACTTTTGGTCAAAAAACCAGTTTTTGAACCAAAAAATTTAGGGTTTCAACCTCCAACCGGGGCGCCGGCGCACGGAACGCGGACCAGAGCACAGGGATGAAGGGTGAGTACTATTGAAACTATAATTTGAAAGAAAATTTGGAAAAACACTAAATTTGGATGAGTTTTTGTAAAAAATTCGAAAAATTTCTAAGGGTGGTTAGGGAAGTTTTTTATAGGGGTGGTTCGGTGAGTGCAATATCGTCAGGACGTCGGCGGACGCCTAGTTTTGTCTAAAAATGCTGAAAACAGCTTCAAAATCGCACGTCTAGAACCGAATATATTCACTTTTTTATTAAAAACTATCTTCCTAAGGTGGATTTAGGTACTATACAGAAACTATGAGAAAAACTGTTTTTTGAAAATGTACAAGTTTTATTTGAGCCAGACGGGCGAGCGAGGTCTCAAAAGAAGCGGCTCGTCGCGGGCTAGCTAATTACGAAATAAAACGAGGTAGGTGCCGAACAAAATTTTGGACTTTTGGTCAAAAAACCAGTTTTTGAACCAAAAAATTTAGGGTTTCAACCTCCAACCGGGGCGCCGGCGCACGGAACGCGGACCAGAGCACAGGGATGAAGGGTGAGTACTATTGAAACTATAATTTGAAAGAAAATTTGGAAAAACACTAAATTTGGATGAGTTTTTGTAAAAAATTCGAAAAATTTCTAAGGGTGGTTAGGGAAGTTTTTTATAGGGGTGGTTCGGTGAGTGCAATATCGTCAGGACGTCGGCGGACGCCTAGTTTTGTCTAAAAATGCTGAAAACAGCTTCAAAATCGCACGTCTAGAACCGAATATATTCACTTTTTTATTAAAAACTATCTTCCTAAGGTGGATTTAGGTACTATACAGAAACTATGAGAAAAACTGTTTTTTGAAAATGTACAAGTTTTATTTGAGCCAGACGGGCGAGCGAGGTCTCAAAAGAAGCGGCTCGTCGCGGGCTAGCTAATTACGAAATAAAACGAGGTAGGTGCCGAACAAAATTTTGGACTTTTGGTCAAAAAACCAGTTTTTGAACCAAAAAATTTAGGGTTTCAACCTCCAACCGGGGCGCCGGCGCACGGAACGCGGACCAGAGCACAGGGATGAAGGGTGAGTACTATTGAAACTATAATTTGAAAGAAAATTTGGAAAAACACTAAATTTGGATGAGTTTTTGTAAAAAATTCGAAAAATTTCTAAGGGTGGTTAGGGAAGTTTTTTATAGGGGTGGTTCGGTGAGTGCAATATCGTCAGGACGTCGGCGGACGCCTAGTTTTGTCTAAAAATGCTGAAAACAGCTTCAAAATCGCACGTCTAGAACCGAATATATTCACTTTTTTATTAAAAACTATCTTCCTAAGGTGGATTTAGGTACTATACAGAAACTATGAGAAAAACTGTTTTTTGAAAATGTACAAGTTTTATTTGAGCCAGACGGGCGAGCGAGGTCTCAAAAGAAGCGGCTCGTCGCGGGCTAGCTAATTACGAAATAAAACGAGGTAGGTGCCGAACAAAATTTTGGACTTTTGGTCAAAAAACCAGTTTTTGAACCAAAAAATTTAGGGTTTCAACCTCCAACCGGGGCGCCGGCGCACGGAACGCGGACCAGAGCACAGGGATGAAGGGTGAGTACTATTGAAACTATAATTTGAAAGAAAATTTGGAAAAACACTAAATTTGGATGAGTTTTTGTAAAAAATTCGAAAAATTTCTAAGGGTGGTTAGGGAAGTTTTTTATAGGGGTGGTTCGGTGAGTGCAATATCGTCAGGACGTCGGCGGACGCCTAGTTTTGTCTAAAAATGCTGAAAACAGCTTCAAAATCGCACGTCTAGAACCGAATATATTCACTTTTTTATTAAAAACTATCTTCCTTTTTTTTTTTTTTTTTTTTTTTTGGAGGGTGAGAAATCATCAAATGACTCCTCCCGCTCTGGGTAGAGCGGAAGGGAGTGTCAGACTCTTACTGACTAAAAAACACCCATGTTCCTTCATTGGCCCTTTATGTTCCAGGGCCGCGGTATCTCTTTCGAACAGTCCCGCAGCCCTGGCAGGCACCGGCCCTTGCGGGCCCCTCCCGTATGCTGACAACTCTTTGAGGCGCGCGTGGAACACGAACGCGCCGTCGACACGGCCTGCCCGTCGTCATACGACGGACGGACGGCGAGCTAGCCCATTACTCGCCGTCCACAGGCCCGCGCCTACGGTGGCCGAGAGCCATCACGGCGTGGCCCCCGACGCCCGGTGCTTCTCCCGCGGCGGCTGGGACGTGAGGAGGTTCTCTCCCTCTCACGTTCCGCCGCCTCCTTCGCTAGCATGACTGCTTCGCAGAAGGAGGCGACGGCTTCCCATTCCCTCTCGCCCCGGACCATGGCTTGAACCAGGGCCGGACGCGAGAGGTCGCCGCCGCCAATCGCCGCTACGAGGACACGGCGGTGCTCCTCCCAAGCGGAGCAGACCTCGACGGTGTGCTCCACCGTGTCCTCCGGTCGATCCTCGCAATAGTAGCACCCGGGCGTTTCCTCCCGCCCGATTCGGTACAGGTACCTCCCGAAACAACCGTGTCCGGTGAGGACCTGCGTCAGGCGGAAGGTGAGGGCGCCGTGGCGCCTCTCAAGCCACTCCTCAAAGAGGGGACTTATCGCCACTATCGTGGCGTGCCCTGAACGGGGTTGCGATAGTCGCTCCAAAACTATCTTCCTAAGGTGGATTTAGGTACTATACAGAAACTATGAGAAAAACTGTTTTTTGAAAATGTACAAGTTTTATTTGAGCCAGACGGGCGAGCGAGGTCTCAAAAGAAGCGGCTCGTCGCGGGCTAGCTAATTACGAAATAAAACGAGGTAGGTGCCGAACAAAATTTTGGACTTTTGGTCAAAAAACCAGTTTTTGAACCAAAAAATTTAGGGTTTCAACCTCCAACCGGGGCGCCGGCGCACGGAACGCGGACCAGAGCACAGGGATGAAGGGTGAGTACTATTGAAACTATAATTTGAAAGAAAATTTGGAAAAACACTAAATTTGGATGAGTTTTTGTAAAAAATTCGAAAAATTTCTAAGGGTGGTTAGGGAAGTTTTTTATAGGGGTGGTTCGGTGAGTGCAATATCGTCAGGACGTCGGCGGACGCCTAGTTTTGTCTAAAAATGCTGAAAACAGCTTCAAAATCGCACGTCTAGAACCGAATATATTCACTTTTTTATTAAAAACTATCTTCCTAAGGTGGATTTAGGTACTATACAGAAACTATGAGAAAAACTGTTTTTTGAAAATGTACAAGTTTTATTTGAGCCAGACGGGCGAGCGAGGTCTCAAAAGAAGCGGCTCGTCGCGGGCTAGCTAATTACGAAATAAAACGAGGTAGGTGCCGAACAAAATTTTGGACTTTTGGTCAAAAAACCAGTTTTTGAACCAAAAAATTTAGGGTTTCAACCTCCAACCGGGGCGCCGGCGCACGGAACGCGGACCAGAGCACAGGGATGAAGGGTGAGTACTATTGAAACTATAATTTGAAAGAAAATTTGGAAAAACACTAAATTTGGATGAGTTTTTGTAAAAAATTCGAAAAATTTCTAAGGGTGGTTAGGGAAGTTTTTTATAGGGGTGGTTCGGTGAGTGCAATATCGTCAGGACGTCGGCGGACGCCTAGTTTTGTCTAAAAATGCTGAAAACAGCTTCAAAATCGCACGTCTAGAACCGAATATATTCACTTTTTTATTAAAAACTATCTTCCTAAGGTGGATTTAGGTACTATACAGAAACTATGAGAAAAACTGTTTTTTGAAAATGTACAAGTTTTATTTGAGCCAGACGGGCGAGCGAGGTCTCAAAAGAAGCGGCTCGTCGCGGGCTAGCTAATTACGAAATAAAACGAGGTAGGTGCCGAACAAAATTTTGGACTTTTGGTCAAAAAACCAGTTTTTGAACCAAAAAATTTAGGGTTTCAACCTCCAACCGGGGCGCCGGCGCACGGAACGCGGACCAGAGCACAGGGATGAAGGGTGAGTACTATTGAAACTATAATTTGAAAGAAAATTTGGAAAAACACTAAATTTGGATGAGTTTTTGTAAAAAATTCGAAAAATTTCTAAGGGTGGTTAGGGAAGTTTTTTATAGGGGTGGTTCGGTGAGTGCAATATCGTCAGGACGTCGGCGGACGCCTAGTTTTGTCTAAAAATGCTGAAAACAGCTTCAAAATCGCACGTCTAGAACCGAATATATTCACTTTTTTATTAAAAACTATCTTCCTAAGGTGGATTTAGGTACTATACAGAAACTATGAGAAAAACTGTTTTTTGAAAATGTACAAGTTTTATTTGAGCCAGACGGGCGAGCGAGGTCTCAAAAGAAGCGGCTCGTCGCGGGCTAGCTAATTACGAAATAAAACGAGGTAGGTGCCGAACAAAATTTTGGACTTTTGGTCAAAAAACCAGTTTTTGAACCAAAAAATTTTGGGTTTCAACCTCCAACCGGGGCGCCGGCGCACGGAACGCGGACCAGAGCACAGGGATGAAGGGTGAGTACTATTGAAACTATAATTTGAAAGAAAATTTGGAAAAACACTAAATTTGGATGAGTTTTTGTAAAAAATTCGAAAAATTTCTAAGGGTGGTTAGGGAAGTTTTTTATAGGGGTGGTTCGGTGAGTGCAATATCGTCAGGACGTCGGCGGACGCCTAGTTTTGTCTAAAAATGCTGAAAACAGCTTCAAAATCGCACGTCTAGAACCGAATATATTCACTTTTTTATTAAAAACTATCTTCCTAAGGTGGATTTAGGTACTATACAGAAACTATGAGAAAAACTGTTTTTTGAAAATGTACAAGTTTTATTTGAGCCAGACGGGCGAGCGAGGTCTCAAAAGAAGCGGCTCGTCGCGGGCTAGCTAATTACGAAATAAAACGAGGTAGGTGCCGAACAAAATTTTGGACTTTTGGTCAAAAAACCAGTTTTTGAACCAAAAAATTTAGGGTTTCAACCTCCAACCGGGGCGCCGGCGCACGGAACGCGGACCAGAGCACAGGGATGAAGGGTGAGTACTATTGAAACTATAATTTGAAAGAAAATTTGGAAAAACACTAAATTTGGATGAGTTTTTGTAAAAAATTCGAAAAATTTCTAAGGGTGGTTAGGGAAGTTTTTTATAGGGGTGGTTCGGTGAGTGCAATATCGTCAGGACGTCGGCGGACGCCTAGTTTTGTCTAAAAATGCTGAAAACAGCTTCAAAATCGCACGTCTAGAACCGAATATATTCACTTTTTTATTAAAAACTATCTTCCTAAGGTGGATTTAGGTACTATACAGAAACTATGAGAAAAACTGTTTTTTGAAAATGTACAAGTTTTATTTGAGCCAGACGGGCGAGCGAGGTCTCAAAAGAAGCGGCTCGTCGCGGGCTAGCTAATTACGAAATAAAACGAGGTAGGTGCCGAACAAAATTTTGGACTTTTGGTCAAAAAACCAGTTTTTGAACCAAAAAATTTAGGGTTTCAACCTCCAACCGGGGCGCCGGCGCACGGAACGCGGACCAGAGCACAGGGATGAAGGGTGAGTACTATTGAAACTATAATTTGAAAGAAAATTTGGAAAAACACTAAATTTGGATGAGTTTTTGTAAAAAATTCGAAAAATTTCTAAGGGTGGTTAGGGAAGTTTTTTATAGGGGTGGTTCGGTGAGTGCAATATCGTCAGGACGTCGGCGGACGCCTAGTTTTGTCTAAAAATGCTGAAAACAGCTTCAAAATCGCACGTCTAGAACCGAATATATTCACTTTTTTATTAAAAACTATCTTCCTAAGGTGGATTTAGGTACTATACAGAAACTATGAGAAAAACTGTTTTTTGAAAATGTACAAGTTTTATTTGAGCCAGACGGGCGAGCGAGGTCTCAAAAGAAGCGGCTCGTCGCGGGCTAGCTAATTACGAAATAAAACGAGGTAGGTGCCGAACAAAATTTTGGACTTTTGGTCAAAAAACCAGTTTTTGAACCAAAAAATTTAGGGTTTCAACCTCCAACCGGGGCGCCGGCGCACGGAACGCGGACCAGAGCACAGGGATGAAGGGTGAGTACTATTGAAACTATAATTTGAAAGAAAATTTGGTTAGGTTAGGTTAGGTTAGGTTAGGTTAGGTTAGGTTAGGTTAGGTTAGGTTAGGTTAGGTTAGGTTAGGTTAGGTTAGGTTAGGTTAGGTTAGGTTAGGTTAGGTTAGGTTAGGTTAGGTTAGGTTAGGTTAGGTTAGGTTTTTTTTTTTTTTTTTTTTTTTTTTTTTTTTTTTTTTTGTTTTGGCAGGAGTGGGAAATCCCCACGGACACCTCCACTGTCTCACAGGATGTGAGAAAGTGGAGGTAGTGTCGGACTCGAACCGACTAAAACCCACTCCTGCCCAGCTAGTGTCCCTCTGACATGAGGATCAGAGCCCTTGGTATCTGATATTTTGCCTTGTCTTCACTAACAGGCGGACGTAGAGACCATTATTACCGTTTCTTCTAGTTTTTCTTTGTTACATGACCCGCGTCTATTTTCTAACTGCTATGTACACAATAATTTTACTACTACTTTTTTAAAACTTTCTAATATTATCTCATGTTTTAACTTACTATTTGTTAACCTACTTTTTATTACTATATATGTATTATTCTACTACTATTGAATATATTCTTTCTTTAATTCTTTAACTTTTCTATTTCTACAATATCTAGACTATATACTTAATATATAACTACATATTATATATTATAACGACTAACTTATTCAGATATTTATTTACTATTATTTGAATACTAAATTTACAAAATTGGTTTTGGTCTGTAATTGTGTCTCGGTGGATATTTGCAACCAGTTCGAAACAACTCTGCGATTCCAGCAGGGCTGACTCCCGGTTTAGCATAACTGGAGGCACTTTCTCATGAAAGTGACTCCAGTTAACATTCCTCACAAAGCCAACCCCAGTGACTGTGGTTCGCCCTATTTTACTTTTCTCTGGCTGTCCCGAGTTTCTAGACTCTGTGTACTTGAAGGTGGGTGCACCGACAACTTTAGCAGTATGCTATTGCTGCTCTAGCGAATGCGTCCCACCTCTTACGTACCGGGCAATCGCTGCTAAAAGCATTGTGCTGGTGGTCCCCCAATTTGGCTCTGGTGCAGTTCACGCACGCTGCTGCTTCTCCTATGAGCTTGTCTGGGCAGTCCACCCTAAGGTGTGGACCGCCGCAGTGGCTGCATAGGTCGGCCGGCTCCGTACACAGACGCTTGCCGTGGCCGTATCCTAAGCAGCGCGTGCACTGCACCAGAGGCGTCTGGTCTTCGACGCGCACCCTCTGGAGGTCAATCCGGAGCTTGCCTCCTTCGAGTGCACGCCTCCAGATCGTGGCGGACACACTCAGCACAATGCTGTTGACGTGCGGGTTCCTGGTCTTCTTCCGGTATTTTATGGTCATTCTTTGTTCCTCGTCGCCGAGGTCATGAAAAATCTCCCGGTTCTGGTTCTTAAGGGCTGTAAGCACTTCTTCGTCAGTGTGAACGAGCAGCACATCCCTAAGAACCAGAAGCGGGTCCCGGTTCGTCACTTCCTCGACGACGAGGTTCCCCCCGGCCGCCTTCAGTCTATTTTTAAGCTTTGCTCTCTCCTCTTTGGTTTCGCACCCCATAATTATTTTCCTGTCCTTGGCCTTTCGCACTCTCTCAACACGCACCCAGCCCTCCTTTGCGTCCACTACCTTCCTGACCCTTTCCAGGATTTCATCGCCAGTGTCCATTTCCTCTGTTGAGGAGACCACAACTGAGTGCAGCGTCGCTCGCTCCGGGGCCTGACCCCCAGTGTGGCGTTTACTCGCGTTTGCTGCACCAGCGTAAGTCCTCTCCCCAACATTCTCCCAGCCAGCCAGACTGTCTCGGAGCTTTTCCACCTTCTCGGTGTTCTCCTTAACGATGGAGATGTGCTCCTTTAAGGTGGAAAGGAGCTCAGTCTGGCTAGCGAGACCCTCGGAAATGGACTGGCGACAGCAGTCAGCAGTGGACGCGGGCACTGGTACGGCTTCGGGTGCGGTAGGGGCCTTATCGCTCTCCGACTCCTTGACGAGCTCAAAAAGTCTGTTTATGGCCTCGAGCACCGCAGTCTTTATGTCGGTCCTGAGGTTGCGAGAGTTGCCTAAGTTAAGCTTAGCTTTACTCAAGCAAGCTCTCGCTTCCGCAGTGCGACTGCGGTACCCAGCCTCAGGCTTTCTGAGCTGTCTGGAGGCATTCATAGTGGCTCGGCACGTCCCTGGAGCGACAGGGCCCTCCTGGGAAGCGGAAGGAGTGTCTTCTCCGAAGGAGATTCTCCTCCTCGCATCGGCAGGTGAAGGCCCCGCTTTCTCCACCGATCGTGGCGAGCCACCAGATAATTGGGTCCTGACGGTGCTGGATGGGGTGCGAAACATGCTGGATAATTTTTGAGCAGACATTATCGGACCGGACTCCTGTAAAGCGGGAATCAGAACAACAACGTCTACTCAGGAGGAGAGAGTAATTTAGCGGACACTAGTAACTCTGTGTCCCTGTAAAGGGGGGAACACAGTTAAAATTTTCTAAATAAATCGGTTAAAATGTATATACAATTATAATAATTATTAAATAATATTAAAAGTCACAGTAATAAAATTAATCTATGAGCCTTTGAAGACTCGGTCAATTTCAATTAAAATGCGAGATTTCCCTACCAAAACCCTTCAAAAGGCCTAATAAAAATAAATGTCAATAAAAAATTTTGCCGAAATCCCCACGTCTACCTTCCTATAGACCAGAGGGCGGGTGGGTGGGCAAAATTTTATTTGAGCTAGACGGGCGAGCGAGGTCTCAAAAGAAGCGGCTCGTCGCGGGCTAGCTGATTACGAAATAAAACAGGGTGGGTGCCGAATAAAATTTTTGAGTTTTGGTCAAAAAACCAGTTTTTGAACCAAAAAATTTAGGGTTTCAACCTCCAACCTGGGCGCTGGTGCACGGAACGCGGACCAGAACACAGGGATGAAGGGTGAGTACTATTGAAACTATAATCTAACGTTATTTTGAAAGAAAATTTGGAAAAAACACTAAATTTTGATGATCGTATCTGAAAAATTCGAAAAATTTCAAGGGTTGTAGGGAAATTTTTTATAGGGTCGTGCCCGTGGGTGCAATATCGTCAATACGTAGGCGGACGCCTAGTTAGGTCTAAAAATGCTGAAAACAGCTTCAAAATCGCACGTCCAGAACCGAAAATATGAACGTTCTTGTTAAAAACTATCTCCCTTAGGTGGATTTAGGTACTATACAGAAACTATGAGAAATACTGTTTTTTGAAAATTTGCAAGTTTTATTTGAGCTAGACGGGCGAGCGAGGTCTCAAAAGAAGCGGCTCGTCGCGGGCTAGCTGATTACGAAATAAAACAGGGTGGGTGCCGAATAAAATTTTTGAGTTTTGGTCAAAAAACCAGTTTTTGAACCAAAAAATTTAGGGTTTCAACCTCCAACCTGGGCGCTGGTGCACGGAACGCGGACCAGAACACAGGGATGAAGGGTGAGTACTATTGAAACTATAATCTAACGTTATTTTGAAAGAAAATTTGGAAAAAACACTAAATTTTGATGATCGTATCTGAAAAATTCGAAAAATTTCAAGGGTTGTAGGGAAATTTTTTATAGGGTCGTGCCCGTGGGTGCAATATCGTCAATACGTAGGCGGACGCCTAGTTAGGTCTAAAAATGCTGAAAACAGCTTCAAAATCGCACGTCCAGAACCGAAAATATGAACGTTCTTGTTAAAAACTATCTCCCTTAGGTGGATTTAGGTACTATACAGAAACTATGAGAAATACTGTTTTTTGAAAATTTGCAAGTTTTATTTGAGCTAGACGGGCGAGCGAGGTCTCAAAAGAAGCGGCTCGTCGCGGGCTAGCTGATTACGAAATAAAACAGGGTGGGTGCCGAATAAAATTTTTGAGTTTTGGTCAAAAAACCAGTTTTTGAACCAAAAAATTTAGGGTTTCAACCTCCAACCTGGGCGCTGGTGCACGGAACGCGGACCAGAACACAGGGATGAAGGGTGAGTACTATTGAAACTATAATCTAACGTTATTTTGAAAGAAAATTTGGAAAAAACACTAAATTTTGATGATCGTATCTGAAAAATTCGAAAAATTTCAAGGGTTGTAGGGAAATTTTTTATAGGGTCGTGCCCGTGGGTGCAATATCGTCAATACGTAGGCGGACGCCTAGTTAGGTCTAAAAATGCTGAAAACAGCTTCAAAATCGCACGTCCAGAACCGAAAATATGAACGTTCTTGTTAAAAACTATCTCCCTTAGGTGGATTTAGGTACTATACAGAAACTATGAGAAATACTGTTTTTTGAAAATTTGCAAGTTTTATTTGAGCTAGACGGGCGAGCGAGGTCTCAAAAGAAGCGGCTCGTCGCGGGCTAGCTGATTACGAAATAAAACAGGGTGGGTGCCGAATAAAATTTTTGAGTTTTGGTCAAAAAACCAGTTTTTGAACCAAAAAATTTAGGGTTTCAACCTCCAACCTGGGCGCTGGTGCACGGAACGCGGACCAGAACACAGGGATGAAGGGTGAGTACTATTGAAACTATAATCTAACGTTATTTTGAAAGAAAATTTGGAAAAAACACTAAATTTTGATGATCGTATCTGAAAAATTCGAAAAATTTCAAGGGTTGTAGGGAAATTTTTTATAGGGTCGTGCCCGTGGGTGCAATATCGTCAATACGTAGGCGGACGCCTAGTTAGGTCTAAAAATGCTGAAAACAGCTTCAAAATCGCACGTCCAGAACCGAAAATATGAACGTTCTTGTTAAAAACTATCTCCCTTAGGTGGATTTAGGTACTATACAGAAACTATGAGAAATACTGTTTTTTGAAAATTTGCAAGTTTTATTTGAGCTAGACGGGCGAGCGAGGTCTCAAAAGAAGCGGCTCGTCGCGGGCTAGCTGATTACGAAATAAAACAGGGTGGGTGCCGAATAAAATTTTTGAGTTTTGGTCAAAAAACCAGTTTTTGAACCAAAAAATTTAGGGTTTCAACCTCCAACCTGGGCGCTGGTGCACGGAACGCGGACCAGAACACAGGGATGAAGGGTGAGTACTATTGAAACTATAATCTAACGTTATTTTGAAAGAAAATTTGGAAAAAACACTAAATTTTGATGATCGTATCTGAAAAATTCGAAAAATTTCAAGGGTTGTAGGGAAATTTTTTATAGGGTCGTGCCCGTGGGTGCAATATCGTCAATACGTAGGCGGACGCCTAGTTAGGTCTAAAAATGCTGAAAACAGCTTCAAAATCGCACGTCCAGAACCGAAAATATGAACGTTCTTGTTAAAAACTATCTCCCTTAGGTGGATTTAGGTACTATACAGAAACTATGAGAAATACTGTTTTTTGAAAATTTGCAAGTTTTATTTGAGCTAGACGGGCGAGCGAGGTCTCAAAAGAAGCGGCTCGTCGCGGGCTAGCTGATTACGAAATAAAACAGGGTGGGTGCCGAATAAAATTTTTGAGTTTTGGTCAAAAAACCAGTTTTTGAACCAAAAAATTTAGGGTTTCAACCTCCAACCTGGGCGCTGGTGCACGGAACGCGGACCAGAACACAGGGATGAAGGGTGAGTACTATTGAAACTATAATCTAACGTTATTTTGAAAGAAAATTTGGAAAAAACACTAAATTTTGATGATCGTATCTGAAAAATTCGAAAAATTTCAAGGGTTGTAGGGAAATTTTTTATAGGGTCGTGCCCGTGGGTGCAATATCGTCAATACGTAGGCGGACGCCTAGTTAGGTCTAAAAATGCTGAAAACAGCTTCAAAATCGCACGTCCAGAACCGAAAATATGAACGTTCTTGTTAAAAACTATCTCCCTTAGGTGGATTTAGGTACTATACAGAAACTATGAGAAATACTGTTTTTTGAAAATTTGCAAGTTTTATTTGAGCTAGACGGGCGAGCGAGGTCTCAAAAGAAGCGGCTCGTCGCGGGCTAGCTGATTACGAAATAAAACAGGGTGGGTGCCGAATAAAATTTTTGAGTTTTGGTCAAAAAACCAGTTTTTGAACCAAAAAATTTAGGGTTTCAACCTCCAACCTGGGCGCTGGTGCACGGAACGCGGACCAGAACACAGGGATGAAGGGTGAGTACTATTGAAACTATAATCTAACGTTATTTTGAAAGAAAATTTGGAAAAAACACTAAATTTTGATGATCGTATCTGAAAAATTCGAAAAATTTCAAGGGTTGTAGGGAAATTTTTTATAGGGTCGTGCCCGTGGGTGCAATATCGTCAATACGTAGGCGGACGCCTAGTTAGGTCTAAAAATGCTGAAAACAGCTTCAAAATCGCACGTCCAGAACCGAAAATATGAACGTTCTTGTTAAAAACTATCTCCCTTAGGTGGATTTAGGTACTATACAGAAACTATGAGAAATACTGTTTTTTGAAAATTTGCAAGTTTTATTTGAGCTAGACGGGCGAGCGAGGTCTCAAAAGAAGCGGCTCGTCGCGGGCTAGCTGATTACGAAATAAAACAGGGTGGGTGCCGAATAAAATTTTTGAGTTTTGGTCAAAAAACCAGTTTTTGAACCAAAAAATTTAGGGTTTCAACCTCCAACCTGGGCGCTGGTGCACGGAACGCGGACCAGAACACAGGGATGAAGGGTGAGTACTATTGAAACTATAATCTAACGTTATTTTGAAAGAAAATTTGGAAAAAACACTAAATTTTGATGATCGTATCTGAAAAATTCGAAAAATTTCAAGGGTTGTAGGGAAATTTTTTATAGGGTCGTGCCCGTGGGTGCAATATCGTCAATACGTAGGCGGACGCCTAGTTAGGTCTAAAAATGCTGAAAACAGCTTCAAAATCGCACGTCCAGAACCGAAAATATGAACGTTCTTGTTAAAAACTATCTCCCTTAGGTGGATTTAGGTACTATACAGAAACTATGAGAAATACTGTTTTTTGAAAATTTGCAAGTTTTATTTGAGCTAGACGGGCGAGCGAGGTCTCAAAAGAAGCGGCTCGTCGCGGGCTAGCTGATTACGAAATAAAACAGGGTGGGTGCCGAATAAAATTTTTGAGTTTTGGTCAAAAAACCAGTTTTTGAACCAAAAAATTTAGGGTTTCAACCTCCAACCTGGGCGCTGGTGCACGGAACGCGGACCAGAACACAGGGATGAAGGGTGAGTACTATTGAAACTATAATCTAACGTTATTTTGAAAGAAAATTTGGAAAAAACACTAAATTTTGATGATCGTATCTGAAAAATTCGAAAAATTTCAAGGGTTGTAGGGAAATTTTTTATAGGGTCGTGCCCGTGGGTGCAATATCGTCAATACGTAGGCGGACGCCTAGTTAGGTCTAAAAATGCTGAAAACAGCTTCAAAATCGCACGTCCAGAACCGAAAATATGAACGTTCTTGTTAAAAACTATCTCCCTTAGGTGGATTTAGGTACTATACAGAAACTATGAGAAATACTGTTTTTTGAAAATTTGCAAGTTTTATTTGAGCTAGACGGGCGAGCGAGGTCTCAAAAGAAGCGGCTCGTCGCGGGCTAGCTGATTACGAAATAAAACAGGGTGGGTGCCGAATAAAATTTTTGAGTTTTGGTCAAAAAACCAGTTTTTGAACCAAAAAATTTAGGGTTTCAACCTCCAACCTGGGCGCTGGTGCACGGAACGCGGACCAGAACACAGGGATGAAGGGTGAGTACTATTGAAACTATAATCTAACGTTATTTTGAAAGAAAATTTGGAAAAAACACTAAATTTTGATGATCGTATCTGAAAAATTCGAAAAATTTCAAGGGTTGTAGGGAAATTTTTTATAGGGTCGTGCCCGTGGGTGCAATATCGTCAATACGTAGGCGGACGCCTAGTTAGGTCTAAAAATGCTGAAAACAGCTTCAAAATCGCACGTCCAGAACCGAAAATATGAACGTTCTTGTTAAAAACTATCTCCCTTAGGTGGATTTAGGTACTATACAGAAACTATGAGAAATACTGTTTTTTGAAAATTTGCAAGTTTTATTTGAGCTAGACGGGCGAGCGAGGTCTCAAAAGAAGCGGCTCGTCGCGGGCTAGCTGATTACGAAATAAAACAGGGTGGGTGCCGAATAAAATTTTTGAGTTTTGGTCAAAAAACCAGTTTTTGAACCAAAAAATTTAGGGTTTCAACCTCCAACCTGGGCGCTGGTGCACGGAACGCGGACCAGAACACAGGGATGAAGGGTGAGTACTATTGAAACTATAATCTAACGTTATTTTGAAAGAAAATTTGGAAAAAACACTAAATTTTGATGATCGTATCTGAAAAATTCGAAAAATTTCAAGGGTTGTAGGGAAATTTTTTATAGGGTCGTGCCCGTGGGTGCAATATCGTCAATACGTAGGCGGACGCCTAGTTAGGTCTAAAAATGCTGAAAACAGCTTCAAAATCGCACGTCCAGAACCGAAAATATGAACGTTCTTGTTAAAAACTATCTCCCTTAGGTGGATTTAGGTACTATACAGAAACTATGAGAAATACTGTTTTTTGAAAATTTGCAAGTTTTATTTGAGCTAGACGGGCGAGCGAGGTCTCAAAAGAAGCGGCTCGTCGCGGGCTAGCTGATTACGAAATAAAACAGGGTGGGTGCCGAATAAAATTTTTGAGTTTTGGTCAAAAAACCAGTTTTTGAACCAAAAAATTTAGGGTTTCAACCTCCAACCTGGGCGCTGGTGCACGGAACGCGGACCAGAACACAGGGATGAAGGGTGAGTACTATTGAAACTATAATCTAACGTTATTTTGAAAGAAAATTTGGAAAAAACACTAAATTTTGATGATCGTATCTGAAAAATTCGAAAAATTTCAAGGGTTGTAGGGAAATTTTTTATAGGGTCGTGCCCGTGGGTGCAATATCGTCAATACGTAGGCGGACGCCTAGTTAGGTCTAAAAATGCTGAAAACAGCTTCAAAATCGCACGTCCAGAACCGAAAATATGAACGTTCTTGTTAAAAACTATCTCCCTTAGGTGGATTTAGGTACTATACAGAAACTATGAGAAATACTGTTTTTTGAAAATTTGCAAGTTTTATTTGAGCTAGACGGGCGAGCGAGGTCTCAAAAGAAGCGGCTCGTCGCGGGCTAGCTGATTACGAAATAAAACAGGGTGGGTGCCGAATAAAATTTTTGAGTTTTGGTCAAAAAACCAGTTTTTGAACCAAAAAATTTAGGGTTTCAACCTCCAACCTGGGCGCTGGTGCACGGAACGCGGACCAGAACACAGGGATGAAGGGTGAGTACTATTGAAACTATAATCTAACGTTATTTTGAAAGAAAATTTGGAAAAAACACTAAATTTTGATGATCGTATCTGAAAAATTCGAAAAATTTCAAGGGTTGTAGGGAAATTTTTTATAGGGTCGTGCCCGTGGGTGCAATATCGTCAATACGTAGGCGGACGCCTAGTTAGGTCTAAAAATGCTGAAAACAGCTTCAAAATCGCACGTCCAGAACCGAAAATATGAACGTTCTTGTTAAAAACTATCTCCCTTAGGTGGATTTAGGTACTATACAGAAACTATGAGAAATACTGTTTTTTGAAAATTTGCAAGTTTTATTTGAGCTAGACGGGCGAGCGAGGTCTCAAAAGAAGCGGCTCGTCGCGGGCTAGCTGATTACGAAATAAAACAGGGTGGGTGCCGAATAAAATTTTTGAGTTTTGGTCAAAAAACCAGTTTTTGAACCAAAAAATTTAGGGTTTCAACCTCCAACCTGGGCGCTGGTGCACGGAACGCGGACCAGAACACAGGGATGAAGGGTGAGTACTATTGAAACTATAATCTAACGTTATTTTGAAAGAAAATTTGGAAAAAACACTAAATTTTGATGATCGTATCTGAAAAATTCGAAAAATTTCAAGGGTTGTAGGGAAATTTTTTATAGGGTCGTGCCCGTGGGTGCAATATCGTCAATACGTAGGCGGACGCCTAGTTAGGTCTAAAAATGCTGAAAACAGCTTCAAAATCGCACGTCCAGAACCGAAAATATGAACGTTCTTGTTAAAAACTATCTCCCTTAGGTGGATTTAGGTACTATACAGAAACTATGAGAAATACTGTTTTTTGAAAATTTGCAAGTTTTATTTGAGCTAGACGGGCGAGCGAGGTCTCAAAAGAAGCGGCTCGTCGCGGGCTAGCTGATTACGAAATAAAACAGGGTGGGTGCCGAATAAAATTTTTGAGTTTTGGTCAAAAAACCAGTTTTTGAACCAAAAAATTTAGGGTTTCAACCTCCAACCTGGGCGCTGGTGCACGGAACGCGGACCAGAACACAGGGATGAAGGGTGAGTACTATTGAAACTATAATCTAACGTTATTTTGAAAGAAAATTTGGAAAAAACACTAAATTTTGATGATCGTATCTGAAAAATTCGAAAAATTTCAAGGGTTGTAGGGAAATTTTTTATAGGGTCGTGCCCGTGGGTGCAATATCGTCAATACGTAGGCGGACGCCTAGTTAGGTCTAAAAATGCTGAAAACAGCTTCAAAATCGCACGTCCAGAACCGAAAATATGAACGTTCTTGTTAAAAACTATCTCCGGTTAGGTTAGGTTAGGTTAGGTTAGGTTAGGTTAGGTTAGGTTAGGTTAGGTTAGGTTGGGGTGCTAGGTCAGAAAACCTCCTAGGGGGCCCAGTGGCTGCCGGTCCTTCTCGATACGTCTGGAGGGAACAGCAGCTGCTGTGGACGGTGCACCCTGGGCGCGGCAGTATCCGTCCCCGATGAATGGGAAGAGATTCTTATTCCTCGGGGAATGTTACTGTCGTGGCCAATATTCTGACACGGTGGGGCGACTCCACGCGGCCCTCTGGGTCGCAGAGGGCGCAGTGGAGGAGCCAGGGCGGGCTCGGTGTGCCGCCGGGCGTTGGGCGCGCTCGGTCCGGTCTTGCGGAGTGCTGGCTCGGGCGCGCCCGGCGTCCGGCGGCGCACTGGGCCCGCCGGTGGTAGGACCGGACCTCTCGCTTCCCGGCGTGGTCGACGCCGTGCTGGGGGGCGGGGAGGCCTGGTCAGCGGTTGCCTCCTTTTGCGAGTTCGCTCGCAAAGGGAGGAGGCGAAGCGCGCGCGGGGGGGGCGACCCTCTCGTTGCGCCGCTCCGCAGCGGAGGAGCCGGGGCGGGCTCGGTGTGCCGCCGGGCGTTGGGCGCGCTCGGTCCGGTCTTACGGGGCCGGTCCGGGCGCGTCCGGCTTCCGGTGGCGCACCGAGCCCGCCGGTGGTCGGACCGGGCCCTCGCTTCCCGGCGTGGTCGACGCCGTGCTGGGGGGCGGGGAGGCCTGGTCAGCGGTAGCCTCCTTTTGCGAGTTCGCTCGCAAAGGGAGGAGGCGGAGCGCGCGCGGGGGGGGCGACCCTCTCGCTGCGCCGCTCCGCAGCGGAAGGGGGAGAAGGCTTCGTGCCCTCCCTCCTCATGGTGACGGCGGGCGGCAGGCACGGGGGTGCCTTCGCCCGCATTGCACCCGTCACCTTAGCGGGTCATTCCGGCCCCCCACACCCGCGAGGGTGTGAGGGGTCGCCTTGCGGGGCAATCGTCGGCGGAGGACTGGTCGTTAAGGCTATGCCGGTTTCCCAGTCCCCCGCCACTATGACGAAGCGGGAATGCGCTGGGTCGTTTTAGTGGGTATACCGGGTTTGGTTCGCCCGGGGAGTCCCACATACCCCTTCCGTCCCCCGACGGGAGGGTATGCGTAATGCATTTTTTCCCAGCGTCAACAAAAAAAAAAAAAAAAAAAAAAAGGTTAGGTTAGGTTAGGTTAGGTTAGGTTAGGTTAGGTTAGGTTAGGTTAGGTTAGGTTCGTCGAGTTTTGGGCGGCCTCGTGCGGTGTGTCCCTCCTCAACAGGGGGGCGGTCCACACGTGTGTGCGGCAACAGGGCGGGTCGGTGGTGGACGTGTCGTTTGCCACCCCCGCGCTAGCCGCCCGCGTCGTGAACTGGCGGGTGGAGCTGGTGGAGACCTTGTCGGACCACCGTTATGTGCGGTTCGACATCTCCACACAGCGGGGAGGGGGGACGGCCCGCGCTGGGCAATCTCCCTTCCCGCGGTGGGCGCTCACCCGCCTGGACCGGGAGGCAGCCAAGGAGGCCGCCTTCCTCCAGGACTGGCTGTCGCCTCCCCCTGTCGAGGAGGTCCCGGACGTTGACGCCGCAGCGGTCCGGCTACGGAGGTCCTTGACCGAGGTGTGCAACTCCAGCATGCCTCGGTCTCGCCGTCCGCCTCCCCGTCGTGCCGTTTATTGGTGGACGGAGGAGCTGGCGGGGCTCCGGGCCACCTGCGTGGCGGCCAGAAGGGCCTACGCGCGTAGCCGACGGCGCAGCGCCCAAAACCGAGTCCGGGCAGAGGAGGACCGCCTGTACGCCTCTTACCGAGAGGCTACGGCGGCCCTCAAGTCTGCAATGGGCGCTGCGCAGGACTCGGCGAGGGCCGAGATGCTGGAGGGTCTCGACAGGGACCCCTATGGGAGACCATATAAGGCGGCGCGGAATCAGCTCCGCCCCTATGGTCCCCCACTGTCGGAGACCCTCGAGCCGGCATTGTTGGATGGGGTGGTCCGGTCCCTGTTTCCACGCAGGACCGACTTCGCCCCTCCAACAATGGATCCCCCGCAAGGGGCGACTCCACCGGAGGTGGAGGTGCCCCCGGTCACGGCGGCGGAATTCTACGCGGGGGTATTGAGCCTCCGCGCGAAGAAGACCGCCCCCGGTCCGGACGGCGTCCCTGCACGGGTGGTGGCGATTGCCGCCTCCCAAATGGAGGACAGGTTTCGGGACCTCTTCAGCGCGTGTTTTACGGCTGGGAGGTTCCCGAAACTCTGGAAGGAGGGGCAATTGTGCCTCCTCCGGAAGGAGGGACGCCCGGTGGACTCCCCCTCGGCATACCGGCCCATCGTTTTGCTCGATGAGGTCGGTAAATTGTTCGAGGGGATTGTCGCCTCCCGGCTGGATAGCCATTTGCGGGGGATCGGCCCGGATCTGTCGGACGCCCAGTACGGTTTCCGTCGTGGGCGTTCGACGATCGACGCGCTGGCCCTTCTGAAGGGCCAGGTGAAGGAGGCGGTGGAGGCGGGGGACGGAGTGCTGGCGGTGTCATTCGACATTGCCAACGCCTTCAACTCCGTCCCCCACTCGACGATATTGGAGGCGCTCCGGTATCACGGAGTGCCCCAATATCTGCGGAGCCTCCTGGCCGACTACTTGGAGGACCGCGAGGTCCTCCTCGTGGACAAGTCGGCCACCGTGAGGCGGTACGGCGCAGAGTCCGGTGTTCCACAGGGGTCGGTTTTGGGGCCCCCCTTGTGGAACATCGGATTCGACTGGCTCCTGCGGGGAGTCCTCCTCCCGGGCACGAGTGTCATCTGCTACGCGGATGACACTCTGCTCACTGCACGGGGGAGGAACTTTGCCGACGCGGCCATTCTGGCCTCGGCTGGCGGATCCTTGGTGGCAGAGAGGATCCGCCGCCTGGGATTGAGGGTGGCGCTGCACAAAACGGAGGCCGTGTTCTTTCGCGGTCCCCGGCAGCGCTGCCCTGCCGACGCCCACATCGTCGTGGAGGGCGTCCGCATAGAGGTCCAGCCTCAGATGAAATATCTGGGGCTGGTGCTGGACGACAGGTGGCGCTTCGGCCCGCATTTCAGCGGGCTGTCGACGCGCCTGTTGAAGGCCGCGGACGCCCTCTCATGGCTCCTCCCAAACCTGGGGGGGCCCAAGGCAAAATGCCGGCGCCTCTATGCCGGCATTTTGCGGAGCATGGCCCTTTACGGGGCCCCCATCTGGGCGGACTCCCTCCACAGGAGGGAGAATGCTACCGCCATCCGCAGGCCCCAGCGGGCCATTGCACAGCGGGTGGCGAGGGCCTACCGCTCGGTGGGCTTCTCGGCGGCGTGCGCTCTGGCGGGCACCCCGCCATGGGAGTTGGAGGCTTGGGTGCTCGCCAGAGTGTACGAGTGGACGGCGCACCGGAAGGCGCTCGGGGAGCGCCCCGTCGCCGAGGAGCGGGAGGCCGTGCGGCAGGAGGCGAGGGACGCCATCGTCCTGCACTGGACGGAGGACCTCGCCAACGCCGCCTTTGGCCGCCGGACTTTGGACGCGCTCGTTCCGGTCCTGCGGGGCTGGCTCGAGCGGTCCCACGGTTTCCTCTCTTTCCGTCTGGTGCAGGTGTTATCCGGGCATGGTTGCTTCGGATCGTACCTGCACCGGATCGGGAGGGAGGAAACCCCGGCGTGCCACGACTGCGGTGCGGCGGAGGACACGGCGCAGCACACCCTCGAGGTGTGCCCGGCGTGGTCCGAGCTGCGCCGCGGTCTGACCGCGGTGGTCGGACCGGACCTCTCGCTTCCTGGCGTGGTGGACGCCATGCTGGGGAGCGAGGAGGCCTGGTCAGCGGTGGCCTCCTTTTGCGAGGACGTAATCTCGCAAAAGGAGGCAGCGGAGCGCGCGCGGGAGGACGATCCTCTCGCTGCGGCGCTCCGCAGACGAAGACGGGGGAGAAGGCGTCGTGCCCTCCCTCCTAATGGTGACGGGCGGGCGGCAGGCACGGGGGTGCCTTCGCCCGCATTGCACCCGTCACCTTCGTCGGTCATTCCCGACCCCCCACACCCGTGAGGGTGTGAGGGGTCTGTGCCTTTCAATCGTCGGCGGAGGACTGGAAGTAAAGGCTGTGCCGGTTTCCCAGTCCCCCGCCACTCTGACGAAGCGGGAATGCGCTGGGTCGTTTTAGTGGGTATACCGGGTCCGCCCGGGGAGTCCCACATACCCCTCCTGTCCCCCGACGGGAGGGTATGCGTAATGCATTTTTTCCCAGCGTCAAAAAAAAAAAAAAAAAAAAAAAAAAAAAAAAAAAAAAAAAAAGGTTAGGTTAGGTTAGGTTGGGGTGCTAGGTCAGAAAACCTCCTAGGGGGCCCAGTGGCTGCCGGTCCTTCTCGATACGTCTGGAGGGAACAGCAGCTGCTGTGGACGGTGCACCCTGGGCGCGGCAGTATCCGTCCCCGATGAATGAGAAGAGATTCTTATTCCTCGGGGAACGTTACTGTCGTGGCCGATATTCTGACACGGGAGGGGGTCCTATTTGGACTGCGCTGTTCCGCGTGACCCTCTGAAAAGCAGAGGGCACAGCGGAGGAGCAAGGGCGGGCTCGGTGTGCACTCACCCTGCCTCCGAGCAGACAGAGAAGGATTCCATCCTTCACTGTCTCCGCCGATCTCGTAAACCCATCGTCGACGTCTCGCGGCTTCGATAGGGACCGAGGGTCTTGGCTTAACCGCCCGGACCGCGAGGTAGAAAACCTCTATAAAAAGTTACCCCGAATCCCAAGCGGCGGCGCACCGCGAAGGGATGTATGGCTGACGGGAGATCTCATGGATCAATCAGTCGTTAGTGCGACCCTCGTTCATTCCTCGAAGTTCTCGGGGAGTGAATGAAGAAAAAAGGGCTGGGATGTATCGTCGTGTACCGTGCGATGGCTCACGGAGCGGGCTCATCGGACGGTACGTGATCATGGCATTCATCGCCCTCTGGTACGCGTCTGCCCATCAGACGTGACTGTGAGGGTGATGGGACAGCCATAGGGTAAAAAGGGGGGGGGGGAATGATGGAGTAGGAGACAGGGACCACACCCTTCAAAGGAAAACAAACCAAAATGAACAAGACGAATTGCAATAAAGTACCCCAGGGCGGTACCAGCTGCTCAGCAGCTGGAGAATCCGCCACGACCCCTTCCGGGTCGTCATGCCCACCGTATTCTGGGGAGGGCAGCAACCGTCTTCCACTTGCCGATGGCAACAAGAGCCGAGAAGGCTCCTCGAGATCGAGGTCTTTTGAAGACCTCATCTCCTTTAATTTTAGAACGGACGCAGTGTCGGACTCTGGCGCTGCGTCACTGAGAAGTTTATGTTCCCCAGCGGAGCCACGTGTGGTTCTGGAGAGGGTGAGTGTGTTGTCGGAGGTCGACAACACACCGCAAGTAGTTGCGGCCTCTCCCTCCAAGTTTTGGGGGAAACGGCCGCGTGCCTGTGAGTCGGAAGCGGGTTCGGCGGGTTTGTCGTCTAGCGAGGAGGACCTGCCGGCCCCCAAAGTGCCGACGGCCAGGAGGGGCGGACGACGCGGGATACCTTCCGGACTGAGCTCTCCGGCAGCATCCCGTGACTCCCTGAGCCGCTTTCTGAAGCGGCCCGATATGCCGGTAGCCAGTGGAGCAAGCGACTCCGACGGGGCAATGCAGGTGGAGCAGTCTGAAACCTCCACTACATTGGTGAGCACCAAAGCGGAGCTCAATGCCGCGAGGCGGGAGGGCCGGAAGGCTATAGCGACCGATGAGGTCGCTGAAATGGCCCGGCAAGCAAGGGAGAGGAGGTTGCAGACCGCCGCCGTTGCCCCTGAAGGCCTGACGGCAGAGGCGCTCGGCCGACAAGTTTTGGACGGCGTGGACGTTGTCCTGAAGGTGGCTACGAAATCGGGCAACCTGAAGGGCACGTTCACGCGGGCTCTAAAGGAGGCGGCAGACGGCATCAGGGAGGCGGTTGAAGTCCTCCTTGACCGAACAACCTCGGAGGAGACGGTAAAACTCCAAGAGGAAAATAACCGTCTCCACACGAGGCTGGAGGAGCTTCAACGGGAGGTGAGCGCCCTGAGGGCGGACTTCAGCAGGCAGCAGGGTGCGACGACTACAAATAGTCGTGCCCTGCCACAGAACGGGTCTTTGGGGGAAGACCAATTTGACCGGCTGTTGAGAATTATGACCGCCCGCCTGGACAGCATAGAGCCAAGGCTTAACCCCCCTATTAGCCTTCGTCCGCCGCTGGCAGCAGATAAGCGGAGGAAGGAGGCGGAGCCCGCTCCAGCAACGGCTGGGCCAACGTGGGCACAGGTGGCTAAAGCGTCACCTGCGCCAAAAAAGAGCACGCAGGCGGCCAAAAAGCCCTCGCAGGCGGCCAAAAAACCGTTGCAGGTGGCCGCGGGGCCCTCGCAGGCAGCCAAGAGGCCACCAGCCAGGAGGCCCTCGCAGGCGGCCGGGAAGCCCTCGCAAGTGGCCACAAAGACCACAGAAGGGGCCCAAAACTCAAACATGCAGGGGCATGACCCGGCTCCCAACGAGGGTTGGAAGACGGCCGAAGGCCGCAAGAAGAGGCGGAAGAGGGGCCGCAAGGCCAAGAACGCACCGGGCTCAAGGGGGCAGGCCCCACGAATCCGCATCCCTCGCTCCGAGGCTGTAGTGGTCACGCTGCAGCCCGAAGCCAAAGAGCGGGGGGTGACTTACCAGAAGGTACTGGCGGAGGCGAGGGGCAAGCTGGCCTTCGCCGATTTCGGCACCCCAGACGGCTTCCGTTTCAGGACGGCGGCCACGGGGGCCAAAATGTTTGAGTTGGCGGGGGCCAGCAGTGCCGAGAGGGCGGACTCTCTAGCTGCAAAGCTGAGGGACGTCCTCAACCCCGAGGAGGCCCGGGTGTCCAGGCCCATTAAAACGGCTGAGGTGCGGGTCGATGGGCTGGACGACTCAGTGACCCCAGAGGAGGTGGTGGCGGCCATAGCCCGGAGCGGCGGATGCCCGCCAGAAAATGTGCGGGCGGGCGACATCCGCGTCAATGCTGGCGGGCTTGGCACCATCTGGGTGCGGTGTCCGGTGGCTGCGGCGAAGAAGGTCGCCGACGCGGGACGTCTGCTGGTGGGCTGGGTGTCAGCGAGGGTTAAACTCCTGACACCCAGGGCCTTGCAGTGCTATCGGTGCCTGGAGAAAGGCCACGTCCGGGCACTGTGCACTGCCGAAACAGACCGCAGCGATTTGTGCTATCGCTGCGGTCAGCCCGGGCATAAGGCGTCCCAGTGCTCCGCGGAACCAAACTGCAGCCTCTGTACAGCTGCAGGAAAGTCCGCGGGGCACAGCATAGGTGGCAACGCTTGCGGCGCGCCCAGAAAGCGCAGCAAGCGGTGGACGAGACCTGCGGGGGCCGCACCCCCTAGCACCTCTTTGGCCGACTCCCGGCCTGTGGCTGGAAACGCCGAGGAAATGGAGTGCCAGTGATGGCGCTCCGTTTCCTCCAGGCGAATATCAACCACTGCACCAGAGCTCAGGATCTCTTGGTCCTGAGCATGGCGGAGTGGTTGATAAATGTGGCGGTGGTTGCTGAGCCGTATTTCGTCCCCCCCCGGGAAAACTGGGCGGGGGATCTGGACGGCCTGGTGGCCATCATCGGCGCGACTCTTGTCGACGTATCCCGGGGTCACGGTTGGGTTGCCGCCCTTGTGAACGGGATCGTCACGATCGGGGCATACTTTTCGCCCAACAGGAGTCTCGCCGACTTTGAGAGTTTCCTTGTCGAGTTGGGAGCCGTCGTCGGCCGGTCTCACCCTCGGCCCGTTTTGCTTCTCGGTGATCTGAACGCCAAATCCGCGGCGTGGGGATCCCCGGTCACAGACCCGAGAGGCGACGTGCTAGAGGAGTGGGCCGTTACGACGGGCCTGGCCGTCTTGAATCGGGGATCGGCATACACGTGTGTGCGGCAGCGGGGTGGGTCCATAGTGGACGTCTCGTTCGCCAGTCCCGCTGTCGCGCACCGCGTTCACGATTGGCACGTGGAAGAGGAGGTGGAGACGCTATCGGATCACCGATACATACGCTTCGACGTCTCCACCCAGACCGCTGGAGGTCGTAGCCAATCGGCCCCCCGAAGAGACGGCCCGCGTTGGGCATTGAAACGCCTCGACAAGGAAGCTCTCGAGGAAGCCACCATCGTCCAAGCCTGGATCCGGGAGTCGGCTACCGTCGGTCCCGTCGACGTCGAACAGGAGGCGCAGTGGTTTAACGGCGCGATGACGCAAATCTGCGACGCGTCCATGCCACGCGTCTCCTCTCTGTCCGCAAGGCGCCGCGTGTACTGGTGGTGCGTCGAGGTCGAGCGGTTGCGCGTCGAGTGCGCAGCCGCCAGACGCCCGTACACGCGGTGTCGGAGAAGACGTCTGCGGGATCCCGACGAAGAAGCCGCGCTGTATGAGGTGTACAGCGCGGCGAAGGAGGCTCTGTGGCTGGCCATCGGCGAGTCGAAGAAGCGCTCCAGAGAGGAGCTGCTGGCGACCCTAGACGGGGATCCGTGGGGGCGCCCTTACCGCACGGTCCGAGGGAAACTTCGGCCATGGGCGCCCCCGCTAACGGAAGGGCTCGAGCCAGAGTTTCTGGAGCGAGTGGTCTCGGCTCTCTTCCCTGACAGAGCCGAGCACGAGCCACCGCCGATGGCTCTGCCCACAGCTGCAGAGCCGGAAGAAGAAGAAGAGGAGAGCGAAACCGTCCCAGAGGTGACACAGGCGGAGATGAACGCGGTCGTGATGCGGCTCCGGGCAAAAAACACTGCTCCGGGGCCCGACGGAGTGCCTGGCCGCGCTCTAGTACTCGCCCTGAAGGAGCTGGAGCCCCCACTGAGGAGACTCTTCTCGGCGTGCCTTGAGCAGGGTCAGTTCCCTACGAGGTGGAAGGCTGGTCGACTGGTCCTGCTCAAGAAGGCGGGGCGCCCGGCGGATTCGTCGTCCGCTTATCGGCCCATAGTGCTGCTGGACGAGGCGGGCAAGTTGCTCGAGCGAGTAATCGCAGATCGCCTCGTCAGCCACTTGTGTACAGAGGGGCCGAACCTGGACGACAGCCAGTTTGGTTTCCGGCGTGGGCGCTCTACCATCGACGCAATCATGCGAGTTAGAGTCCTGGCGGAGGAAGCGGTGTCCCGGGGCGGGGTGGTGCTGGCGGTGTCCTTGGACATCTCCAACGCGTTCAACACCCTGCCCTGGAGTTGCATCAGGGAGGCCCTGCGATACCATCGGGTGCCTCCCTACCTCCGCAACATAGTGGGGGCTTATCTGTCCGGAAGGTGTGTCACCTACATGGGACGTGACGGCGCGGGCCGTCGCGAGATGTCGTGCGGTGTTCCACAGGGGTCGGTTCTGGGCCCACCCCTGTGGAACATCGGATACGACTGGGTTTTGCGGTGCGAGCTCCCGCCGGGAGTGAACCTGACGTGTTATGCGGACGACACGCTGGTCACGGCTCGGGGGAGCTCGTACAGGGAAGCAGCGTTGCTGGCTACGGCTGCGGTCTCGCAGGTGGTGAGCCGCATACGACGCCTGGGCCTGGAGGTGGCCCTCAACAAGTCGGAGGCCATTGCCTTTCATGGCCCCCGACGGGCACCGCCGTTGGGATCACACATTGTGGTCGGGGGGGTCCGGATCGCTGTCGAGTCAACCATGAAATACCTGGGATTGGTGCTCGACAGCCGTTGGGACTTCGGCCCCCACTTTCAGCGGCTGGTGCCCAAGCTGATGGGCGCGGCGGGCGCGCTGTCAACGCTGCTTCCCAATCTGGGGGGCCCGAGCACCGCCTGTAGGCGGTTGTACGTAGGGATCGTGCGATCAATGGCCCTTTATGGGGCCCCGATATGGGCGACGGACCTGACGGCCCGCACTATCGCCGTTCTGCGAAGACCGCAGAGAGCGATGGCCGTCAGGGTCGTACGGGGATATCGCACGATCTCCTACGAGGCGGCTTGCGTACTGGCCGGATCCCCACCGTGGGACCTGGAGGCGAAGACCCTCGCGACGCTGTACCAGTGGCGCGAGGGGGCCAATCGTCGGGGCGAGAGACTGGTGGAGCGACAGATAACGCAGTACCGGTCTCAGCTCCGACAGGTCATGGTGGCGGAATGGCGGGCGAGGCTAGAGCTCCCTACCGCCGGCCTCGACACAATCGAGGCGATCCGGCCAGTACTCGACGACTGGCTCGGGAGGAAGCACGGCTCCCTGACGTTTCGGGCGACGCAGGTGCTCTCGGGGCACGGCTGTTTCGGGAAGTACTTGTGTCGCCTGAGCAGGGAGCCGGACGCCCGGTGCCATCACTGCGTCCACTGTCCGGAGGACACGGCGCGGCATACGCTGGCCGAGTGCGCCGCGTGGGATGAGCCGCGCCGTGCCCTCGTCGCAGAGGTAGGAGGAGACCTGTCGCTGCCGACCGTCGTTCGCTCTATGGTTGGCAGCGCAGAGTCCTGGGACGCAGTGATTTCCTTCTGCGAAGCCGTCATGTCGCAGAAGGAAGCTGCGGAGAGGGAGAGGGAGATGACTAGCTCCCGCCCATCCCGCAGCAGACGCACCGGGCGCCGGCAGAGGGCGGATAACGCCCTCTTCCGGCCCCCCTAAATAGGTCCAGGGGCGACGGATTTGGGGACATCCGTCGCCCCCCATCGCAATGGACCCGAGACGGCGGCGCGTAGTGTTCCACGCGCGCCTCTCTTAGACGTAACGGGGGGAGTCTCACACCTCACTCCCCCCCGAGACGAGGCCCGCAGGTCGAGCGGGCCGGCACTAGTCCGGGGCAGCGGAAGTCGCATCAGATCCCGTTGCCCCCCGACGCAAGTGTGCGAGGGAACACCGGTGTGGTTTTAGTCAGTAGGAGTCTGACAGACCCCTCCGCTCTCCCCAGGGCGGAGGACATCCATCGAGGATTTCCACATCGACAACAAAAAAAAAAAAAAAAAAAAAAAAAAAGGTTAGGTTAGGTTAGGTTAGGTTAGGTTAGGTTAGGTTAGGTTAGGTTAGGTTAGGTTAGGTTAGGTTAGGTTAGGTTAGGTTAGGTTAGGTTAGGTTAGGTTAGGTTAGGTTAGGTTAGGTTAGGTTAGGTTAGGTTAGGTTAGGTTAGGTTAGGTTAGGTTAGGTTAGGTTAGGTTAGGTTTTTTTTTTTTTTTTTTTTTTTTTTTTTTTTTTTTTTTTTTTTTTTGTTTTGGCAGGAGTGGGAAATCCCCACGGACACCTCCACTATCTCACAGGGTGTGAGACAGTGGAGGTAGTGTCGGACTCGAACCGACTAAAACCACACTCCTGCCCCGCTAGTGTCCCTCTGACATGATCAGAGACCTTGTATGCGGATGTTTAGCTTGTTTAGCGACTGATGTTCAAGAGGCCGAAGAGACCACACTCTATTATTTGATTTTTCTTTTAAAATACTTACTTAAACTATAATTCACTATTTTTGTTTTTAACTTATTAACGTCTTAAATTAAATTAAATTATTATTGCTTATAAATATAAATAAAACTATCATATACATAACTTTTCTAATAAATTAACTAATACTAAATAAAATACCTTGTTTGTTTGACTAGTAAATTATATTTTCTAAATTTAACATGTTATGTCGTTTACCCTTATGTATAAACCCCTACAAATTGTCCGCGCTTGTCTTTTGACTTTCAATTTTGTTTTGCATGATCTTTGCTGCATATATTCAATATATTGGTCAAAATCATGATTTGAGGCCGAATTTCCAGACTGTATTATCTGTTTGTCAAAAGACAATTGACTGCAGAAGTTTTCCCTAGCTTCGACACAACTTGACGATTCCACTAGAGTTGGCTTACGGTCCAGCATAATTTTAGCCACTTTCTCACGAAAGTGACTCCAATTATCATTCTCCATTAAGCCAACCCTAGCGGTTCGCTTAATGCGGCTGCAATCTGGTTGTGCCAAACTGGTCATCTCCGTGTACGCAGAAGTGGGCGCATCGACCACCTTAGCAGTACGCTATTGTTGCTCGCGCGAATGCGTCCCACTTCTTGCGTACCGGGCATTCTTTGCTGAACGCATTGTGTGAGTGTTCCCCGAGCTTGGCTCTGGTGCAGTTTACGCACACCGCTGCCTCGCCACTGACTGGGCAGTCCAACCTAAGGTGTGGACCGCCGCAGTGGCTGCATAGGTCAGCGGGCTCCGTGCAGAGACGCTTGCCATGACCGTATGCTAGGCAGCGGGTGCACTGCACCAGAGGCGTCTGGTCTTCCACGCGCACTCTCTGGAGGTCAATGCGGAGCTTGCCTCCTTCGAGTGCGCGTCTCCAGATTGCAGGGGAGGTTAGGTTAGGTTAGGTTAGGTTAGGTTAGGTTAGGTTAGGTTAGGTTAGGTTAGGTTAGGTTAGGTTAGGTTAGGTTAGGTTAGGTTAGGTTAGGTTAGGTTAGGTTAGGTTAGGTTAGGTTAGGTTAGGTTAGGTTAGGTTAGGTTAGGTTAGGTTAGGTTAGGTTAGGTTAGGTTAGGTTAGGTTAGGTTAGGTTAGGTTAGGTTAGGTTAGGTTAGGTTAGGTTAGGTTAGGTTAGGTTAGGTTAGGTTAGGTTAGGTTAGGTTAGGTTAGGTTAGGTTAGGTTAGGTTAGGTTAGGTTAGGTTTTTTTTTTTTTTTTTTTTTTTTTTTTTTTTTTGTTTTGGCAGGAGTGGGAAATCCCCACGGACACCTCCACTATCTCACAGGGTGTGAGACAGTGGAGGTAGTGTCGGACTCGAACCGACTAAAACCCACTCCTGCCCCGCCAGTGTCCCTCTGACATTATCAGAGCCCTTTTTTATCATGTTTTTGACTTGCTTAGCGACTTATTTGTAGGAGGCCGAAGAGACCACACAAAGAATTTCGTTTCAACTTTTTAATTTTAATAACTATTTCACCATTTCGTTTTTGATTTTTCTTTTACTTCCAAAACTAATATCCTATTTTCATTATATCTAAATTTTAAAAACGAATAAATAAAATAAAATTGTATTAAGAGTTATATTTAAGTTACATTTACTATTTTCTCTTGTTAATATTTCGTTTTAACCCTGTTGTTTTGCCCTTATAAATTGTCTTCAATTTTGCTTACAATGATACTTGCATTATATATTTACTATATGAGTCAAAATCATTTTGTCTAGCAAAACTGTAATATACTACAGAAACTTCCACCAGTTTGACACAACTTGACGATTCCACTAGAGTTGGCTTACGGTCCAGTGTAAATTGAGCCACTTTCCAAGGAAAGTGACTCCCATTCCCATCCTCCATTAAGCCAACCCTAGCGGTTCGCTTAATGCGGCTGCAATCTGGTTGTGCCAAACTGGTCATCTCCGTGTACACAGAAGTGGGCGCATCGACCACTTTAGCAATACGCTATGGTCGCTCGCGCGAATGCGTCCCACTTCTTGTGTACCGGGCATTCCTTACTGAACGCATTGTGCGAGTGTTCCCCGAGCTTGGCTCTGGTGCAGTTAACGCACACCGCTGCCTCACCACTGACTGGGCAGTCCAACCTAAGGTGTGGACCGCCGCAGTGGCTGCATAGGTCAGCGGGCTCCGTGCAGAGACGCTTGCCATGACCGTATGCTAGGCAGCGGGTGCACTGCACCAGAGGCGTCTGGTCTTCAACGCGCACCCTCTGGAGGTCAATGCGGAGCTTGCCTCCTTCGAGTGCGCGCTTCCAGATAGCTGGGGAAACACTCAACACAATGCTGTTCACGTGAGGGTTACGTGACTTTTTTCGAAATTTTAGCGAAACTCTTTGTTCCTCGTCGCCGAGGCCGTCAAATAACTCCCGGTTCTGATTCTTAAGGGCTCGCAACACGTCCTCGTCACTGTGGATCAGTAACACGTCCCTAAGAATCAGAAGCGGGTCTCGGTTTTTGACTTCCTCGACGACGAGGTTCTCTCCGGCCGCCTCCAATCGCGCCTTAAGCTTGCGCCTCTCCTCCTTCGTTTCGCACCCCATTATAACCCTCTGGTCTTTGGCCTTACGAACCCTCTCCACGCGCACCCAGCCCTCCTTCGCGTCCACCGCTTTCCGCACTCTTTCGAGAATCTCGGCACCCGTATCCATCTCCTGTGTTGAGGAGACAACCACGGAGTGCAGCGTCGTACGCTCCGGGGCCTGTGCCCCGGTGTGGCGTTTACTGACGGCCGCTACACTCGCGTAGGTTCTCTCCCCCACACTCTCCCTGCTAGCCAGACTGTCTCGCAGTCTGTCGAGCTTCTCGGAGTTGTCTCTCAACTCCGAGATATGCTCCTTTAGACTTTTAATGAGCTCAGTCTGGCCAGCAAGAACCTCGACGGATACGGGTCCGAGACTACGGTCAGCGGTGGGCGCGGGTTCCGGTACGGCGATGGGTGCGGGCGCGGCAGGGGCCTTGTCCTGCTCCGACTCCTTAACCAACTCAAAAAGCCTGTCAATGGACTCGAGAACCGCAGTCTTAATCTCCGCCTTGAGGTTGCGAGAGTTGCCTAAATTGAGCTTTGCCCTATTTAGGCAAGCTCTCGCCTCCGCAATGCGACTGCGGCGCCCAGCCTCAGGCTTCTTGAGCGGTTTCGAAGCGACGACAGGAGCTCGACACGTCCCCGGAGTAGCGGGACCCACCCGGGACGCGAGGGGTGAATCGTCACCAAATACAATTTTCCGCCTCGCGTCAGGGGACGAAGGAACCGCCTTCTCCGACGATCGCGGCGAGCTCCCGGAGCCTCCAGTCGGCAGTTGGGCGGCCGGGGTGCGATGCATTTTTAAAGTTCGAGCGGCAGATACTACAAAACGGACCCCTGTAAAGAGGGGGGCCAGGTCAATAATATCCGCTCGGGAGGAGAGCCTGAATCGGACACTGGATTCTTCTGTGTCCCTGTAAAGGGGGGACACAGTAAGTAAAGACAAAAGATCAATTAAAATATATAAATTTCATAAAATCTATTAAAATACAAAAGAATAATGTCAAATACTTAAAATATATTATTGTCAAAATAAAATTAGATTAAAATTGTTAAAATTTGTAAAATTTTTGGTCAGAATCGTTTAAAACCGAACTTTCCCCACAAACCAACCAAAAAGAAATAAAATAAAATAAATTAAATTTCCTGCCAAAAAACCACCTTCCACCTTCCTATAGACCAGAGGGCGGGTGGGTGGGCAAAATTTTATTTGAGCTAGACGGGCGAGCGAGGGCTCAAAAGACGCGGCTCGTCGCGGGCCAGCCAATTACGAAATAAAACAGGGTGGGTGCCGAATAAAATTTTTGAGTTTTGGTCAAAAAACCAGTTTTTGAACCAAAAAATTCAGGGTTTCAACCTCCAACCCGGGCGCCGGTGCACGGAACGCGGACCAGAACACAGGGATGAAGGGTGAGTACTATTGAAACTATAATTTGAAAGAAAATTTGGAAAAACACTAAATTTTGATGAGTTTTTGTAAAAAATTCGAAAAATTTCTAAGGGTGGTTAGGGAAGTTTTTTATAGGGGTGGTTCAGTGAGTGCAATATCGTCAGGACGTCGGCGGACGCCTAGTTTTGTCTAAAAATGCTGAAAACAGCTTCAAAATCGCACGTCTAGAACCGAATATATTCACGTTTTTGCTAAAAACTATCTCCCTTAGGTGGATTTAGGCACTATACAGAAACTATGAGAAAAAACTATTTTTTTAAAATGTACAAGTTTTACTTGAGCCAGACGGGCGAGCGAGGGCTCAAAAGACGCGGCTCGTCGCGGGCTAGCTAATTACGAAATAAAACAGGGTGGGTGCCGAATAAAATTTTTGAGTTTCGGTCAAAAAACCAGTTTTTGAACCAAAAAATTTAGGGTTTCAACCTCCAACCCGGGCGCCGGCGCACGGAACGCGGACCAGAACACAGGGATGAAGGGTGAGCACCATTGAAACTATAATTTGAAAGAAAATTTGGAAAAACACTAAATTTTGATGAGTTTTTGTAAAAAATTCGAAAAATTTCTAAGGGTGGTTAGGGAAGTTTTTTATAGGGGTGGTTCAGTGAGTGCAATATCGTCAGGACGTCGGCGGACGCCTAGTTTTGTCTAAAAATGCTGAAAACAGCTTCAAAATCGCACGTCTAGAACCGAATATATTCACGTTTTTGCTAAAAACTATCTCCCTTAGGTGGATTTAGGTACTATACAGAAACTATGAGAAAAAACTATTTTTTTAAAATGTACAAGTTTTATTTGAGCTAGACGGGCGAGCGAGGGCTCAAAAGACGCGGCTCGTCGCGGGCTAGCTAATTACGAAATAAAACAGGGTGGGTGCCGAATAAAATTTTTGAGTTTTGGTCAAAAAACCAGTTTTTGAACCAAAAAATTTAGGGTTTCAACCTCCAACCTGGGCGCTGGTGCACGGAACGCGGACCAGAACACAGGGATGAAGGGTGAGTACTATTGAAACTATAATTTGAAAGAAAATTTGGAAAAACACTAAATTTTGATGAGTTTTTGTAAAAAATTCGAAAAATTTCTAAGGGTGGTTAGGGAAGTTTTTTATAGGGGTGGTTCAGTGAGTGCAATATCGTCAGGACGTCGGCGGACGCCTAGTTTTGTCCAAAAATGCTGAAAACAGCTTCAAAATCGCACGTCTAGAACCGAATATATTCACGGGTTAGGTTAGGTTAGGTTAGGTTAGGTTAGGTTAGGTTAGGTTAGGTTAGGTTAGGTTAGGTTAGGTTAGGTTAGGTTAGGTTAGGTTAGGTTTTTTTTTTTTTTTTTTTTTTTTTTTTTTTTTTTTTTGGCAGGAGTGGGAAATCCCCACGGACACCTCCACTATCTCACAGGATGTGAGATAGTGGAGGTAGTGTCGGACTCGAACCGACTAAAACCCACTCCTGCCCTGCTCGTGTCCCCCTGACATAGTCAGGGACCTTTTGAGACTATATCATTTCTTACTGCTATTTATTTAATTTTTGATCGTTAAATTTTTAAAAAGTTTGCTCGAATTTATTTAACGACTAAATTTTATTTAAATGATTATGCCGAAGGTATTTGTTTAAATGTTTATGTTCTTCTTTATTCTGTGCTTATCTCTAAATATCTTTTCCTTTGGGAAATATCCATATCTGAAAAAGCATAGTTTTCAAGTTTTCCTGTTACGATTTATAACTCTAGTTACTATTTTTACGCAGTATTCTACAAACATTTTCCTTAATTTGCTGTCCGACATTAACTCGCTAAGATTGTTTGCGGTTATTTTTGTTTCTAATTCCCGTTCAGCATCATACCTCTCTGTTACGAAAACTGGGCACTCCGTGAGGATATGTGCGACCGACTCCACTTTATCCGGCTCGCAGATGCACCATGGGTTCTCCTTACACCTGAAGCGATGCAGGTATTCGGAGAACCCACCGTGGCCTGTTAAGATCTGCGTGACTACTCCGACTGGTTTTAGTTTTAGCACGGTCCTGTGGGCGTCGATCGCATCTGGGAAAAACATTTTGGTAACAGAGGCTGTTTCGCCGTTCTGGTACCTCCGATTCCATTCGTCAAGCGACCCCAAACGGATCTGCCGTTTGACGAATGAAACCGGGCAGCGGTCGTAGTCCGGCCTCTTTCTGGACCGGAGTGCAGCCTCCTTCGCGAGGTGGTCCGCGCGCTCGTTGCCTTCTAGCCCCGCGTGTGCCTTTATCCAGAACAAAGACACATCTTTGCTCTGGGATAAAGCCACCGCAACGTTTGCTCTCACCTCCACGGCCAGGGCGTGGAGGGAACCTTGGTTTGTGACTGTTTGTAATGCGGCCTTTGAGTCACTATAGATACCAAAGGTTCCCTCCTTCCGCTTGAGGATTTCGCGCGTGGCTACGCATATGGCCAGAAGTTCCGCCTGGTAGACCGTGCAGTACGACGGCAAGCTAAGCTTGACGGACTTGATCTCGGCATCACCGTCCCAAAAAGACAGTGCTGCTCCGACCTTGCCCGCAATCTTGCTGCCGTCCGTAAACACCCTCACTGCTTGGACGTTGTGGGTGTCCACACACGTCTGGTCCTCCAGGCATACGAACTCCATGGCCATATGTGTCGCCGGGTGCGGAGTCTCCGCAAATCCCACCACCCGCTCCACCTCCCTGCCCGCAAGTGCCGGCTGTGGCACCCCTCTTCTCGCCTCATACAGAGCGGCTGCTTCCTGTATTCGGAGGTCGAGTGGGAGTATCCCAGCCAGCACCAGGGACGCGTTCAGCGAAACGGTGCGGTAGGATTTGCAGAGCTTCTGCGCGAATCCTCGTTGGACCGTGTTGAGGCTCTTCTGCACTCCGATCTTCTTGGCTGCCGGCGCCCATGCACTCGCCGCGTACATAATCACTGGCTCCACTGCAGCCGTGTATATGGTGTGGATGATCTCCGGGTTAAGGCCCCAGCTCACTTTGGCCGCACGTGCCAGCTGCTTGTAAATGTTTACAGCCTTCCTGCAAACGTTTGCGACGTGGGTGTTAAAAGTGAGCTGGTGGTCGACGGTGAGCCCCAGTATTTTGATTTCCTTGGACATGCCAATGTCTACCCCGCCCATGCTCAGGAGCGGGACATCGTACTTCAGCTTCTTGGTAATCACCATTGCACAAGTTTTTTGCGGTGCAAACTTCAGCTTGTTTCCGATGCCCCACACCCGAACATACTCGAGGGCGGCATTGGCATGCCTCTGGATTTCCAACGCTGTGTCACCGTCGAAGATCATCACAACATCATCGGCGAACGCCTGGCAGTGGACGCCCCGCTCCTCCAGCCCCTTCAGCAGGGGGTCGAGGATCAGGTTCCACAGGATCGGACCGCCAATAGACCCCTGCACACACCCCTTGTTCGTGTCTCTTTGACACTCGGCACCAGCGTACCTTACACGAACACTCCTACCAGTCAGGTAGCTGTCTAGCAGCCTCCTCAAGTTCACCGGGCACTTTTCCTCAGCCAGTCTGGTCCTGATGGCCGGCCACCATGCGCTATCGAAGGCTCCCTCTATGTCCAATGATACAACAGTGATCAGCTTCTTTGCGTTCAGCTTCCCTTTGATATGTTGTATCATGGTGTAGAGGGAGTCCTCGGTGCTCCTCTGTGGCATGAAACCAAACTGGCGAGTACTGAGCCGCGGGACGAGGTGCCACTTCAGCCGCGCTACTAGCAGCTTCTCTAGCGTTTTGCCTAGGACTGGTAGGAGGCCGATCGGCCTGAACGACTTAGGGGTGGTGTAGGAATCCTTGCCGGGCTTTCGGAGGACCACCACCGTGGCTACTTTCCAGGCCCCAGGGAAGTGCCCGTGCTCCAGGCACTTGTTGGCCAGTGCAAGGAACGTCCCTGGGTCCCGGAATATCGCCTGTGCACAGATATCGGCTGTGAGACCGTCCGCCCCGGGTGCCTTCTTCGGGTTGAAGCTTTCCACCGCGGTTTTCAGCTCCAGAAGTGTAAACGGTGGGTCATGTTGTTCATCATGCGCCCACTCGTTTACACGACTGGCCGCTTCACGTATCCGACGGTGGTCAGCGTTCTCTCCCTCTTCTAGGTCTTCGGGGTAGAAGGTCTCGGCCAGCAGCAAGGCCGATTCCTGTGCACTCAGTGGTACTCCATCCTTCACCAACGGCAGGTCCTCCTGTCTCTTGGCGGTCCGTCCTATGACCCTATAAATCCCCTCCCACATTCCCTCTCTATCCTGCTTCCCACAGAAGCCCTTCCAACCCTCTGTCTGCGCCTTGTTGGCTAGGGACTCATATTTTACTTTTGCCTGCAGGTACTCATCGACGACTTTTTGCCTCCGGACCGGTGCAGCGCACCGAATGCGGCGTCTTTTGGTGTTCACCTCCGACATCAGATCAGCGAGCTCTTTGGACCACCACGGTATGGTAAGTGTGTCATTATTCTTGATTTTTAATAATTCTTCTTCACAAGTTTGTTTTATACTGTCTATATATTTGTTAACGTTCATTTCTAATTCTACTCTGTTACTGATTCTACTAATTTCTATTGAATTTAAATTTGAGACAGCTTTTAATTGGGCCAATTTCACATGAAATTGGCTCCAATTTGCTTTTCTAGTATTATAAATGCGTGTAGTCCTATTAATATTAATGCCTTTTGATTTTTGAAGATTAATTTTGAAAATTATACCGTTGTGGTCCGAGCTCGTGATACCTTCCTCGACCCGCCAGTCCTCCACCATGTCCAGCAGGTCCGTTGAGCAGGCTGTTACATCAACGAAGCTGCTGTACAAGGTGTTTCCTCTGACGGTGTCGAAGGTCGGGGTGTTGCCGACGTTGAGTACCTGCATGCGCATTTCTTCAAGGGCTCCCGACATGTCCTCACCCTTGCTGTCGGTTACCAGGCTACCCCACCAGGTGCTCTTGGCGTTGGCGTCGCCGCCAATTATGATCCTAGTGGGGCCTATTTCCTCGCGAATCTGCATGAGTTGCTCCAGGTATGGCTGTATGGGCTGGTCTGGTTCAAAGTAGAAGGAGACTACTGCGATTTCCCAGGCGCTGGTACGGATCCTCACCACCACGATGTTGTTGGTGGTGAGTTTCGGACACTGTGCGACGTCAAGGTCGTGATCGAAGACGACTATTGCCGCCTTCACAGTTCCATCTCCTTGTTCAGCGCACTGGTAGACTCTCGCTCCCCGGTAGTCTCGCATCCTCTTAACCCCACCCACATACGGCTCCTGGAGCAGTGCGAACGCAACCCTCCGCTCACTAGCCACAATCATGAGCTCTTGGGTTGCTAAGTTCTTCCTCTGCAGATTCGCCTGGATTACCTGGTAACTCTTACGGGCACTCGGGTCTGTTCGGGAATCCCTGAATGAGTCCCTGCTACCTGATGCCGCTGGCTGGCCCTTAGCAGTACGCCACCGACAGCCGCGCCAATGCGTCCCACTTCACACGCATTGGACACTCGCTGTCGAAGGCGTTGTGCTCCGCTTTCCCCTGTTTCGCGGTCACACAGTTCCTGCACTTCGGCGGTTCTGCAGCCAGCCGTGCGGGGCAGTCGACTCTCATGTGGGGGTCTCCACAATGTGTGCAGAGGTCTGCGGGTTCCGTGCACAGTTTACGGCCATGGCCGAAGCGCAAGCAGCGAGTGCACTGGATCAGTGGTGACTGATCCAGCACACGCACCCGCTGCAGGTCAATGTGCACTCGACCCGCATTTGTCAGCCTCTGCCACACAGAAGGGGACACCTGCATGATGATGTGAGACATGTGGGTGTTCCTCGTCCTGCGACGGTACTTCACCCCCATCCTCACATCATCCGCAGGCAAGTCCCCAATCAGGTGGGTGTTTTGGCGCTTCAGCGCTTCTGTGACCTCCACATCGGAGTGACAGGAGAGGACGTCCTTCAGGATGACGAGCGGATCCTTGTTCTTGACCTCTTCCACCGTGAGGTTTCCGGCCTTCTTTATCCTCTCCGTCACTCGAGTCAATTCCTCCCTGGTCCTGAAACCGACCACCACCTTCTGGTCCCTCACTCTCCGCAGCCTCTCCACCCTGGTACCCTCGTTCCTGGCATCTACTACCGTCCTTAGCTTCTCAATTACCTCTCCCCCGGTGTCCTTGTCATCAACCGATGACACGACCACCGAGTGAAGGGGCTTTTGGATGTGCTGCTTTGGGACGGCGGCCATCTCGGCAAACGAGGGTCCCTGGCCTGCGACAAAGCGAGGTGCCTGTTGGAGGTGCTCCGACAGAGCCCGTGTGTGCAGCTGGCATTCCTCCAGCGCCTTTTTGTGCTGCTGGAGGTTTTCCGTGAGCTGCTTCATGAGCTCTGTCGTTGCGCCCGAGGCCGGGATCAGGACCCCGGGGGCCTTCTCGGGTTCGACTGCCTCTCCGGGATTTTTGCCCCTCTCCATTTCCCCTTCCTTGACGAGGTGGAAGAGCCGGTCAACCGCTTTCGTAAGTGCGTCTTTAATTTCCTTCTTCAGGTTCCGGGAGCTGTCCAGCTGAATTTTGGCGCTGGTGAGACACGCCCTTGCCTCCGTGGTTCTATTTAAGTACTTCACGGGTGGCACTTCTCGGGGCGAGCTCTCCAGCGCTCTCTCCGCCTGTTTTGCCTGCTGTGAAGTCCCGGCTTTGGATTTTTGCTTGGGGGGAGTGGGCACGAGTGTCTTTTTTGGAGGAGTGGTGGCGGGTGTAGGGGCTTTGCGGGGTTGCCCCGATTTGAGTTTCTCCGCCTCCCACTCACCAATACTGCGCCGCACTGAGGGGCCCGCCTGTACTGGGCATGCCCCCTCCACGTCCAAACTCTCCTCCGCAGCCTTCGCCTTCAGCACCGGACTCCTGATGCCGAGCATGATACAAGAAAAATATTATCGGGGGACACGTATTAGTACTACTGTGACCCTGTAAAGGGGGGACACAGTAAGTAATTGTATAAATAATCAATAAGAATATAAATATAATAAAATCAATTAAAGTATTAGAAGATGTCAATAATAATAATAAAAATTTGAGTCAAATAAAATTTTTGATTAAAATAAATTATGTAAAAACTTTAAAATATTTTACAATGTCATAAATATTGTCAAAAGGTTAAAAAACAAAATCTCCCCAACAGACCAATAGTTCGTCAAAATTTATAAACTATTTTTCTCCCTTACCACCTCATTTGAAGCTAGAAGAGCCTCAAAAAGATAGTTAGAAGCCCTTCCGGTCCAAACGAGCGTTTGGAATCCAATTCTCGAATAAAAAATTTTTTGCTAAAAACTCAGTCTACCTCTTTTTATATACTACAGGGTGGGTGGGCGGGAAATTTTTATTTGAGCTAGGCGGGCGAGCGAGGTCTCAAAAGAAGCGGCTCGTCGCGGGCTAGCTAATTACGAAATAAAACAGGGTGGGTGCCGAATAAAATTTTTGAGTTTTGGTCAAAAAACTAGTTTTTGAACCAAAAAATTTAGGGTTTCAACCTCCAACCTGGGCGCTGGCGCACGGAACGCGGACCAGAACACAGGGATGAAGGGTGAGTACTATTGCAACTACAATTTGAAATAAAATTTGGAAAAACACTAAATTTTGATGAGTTTTTGCAGAAAATTCGAAAAATTTCTAAGGGTGGTTAGGGAAGTTTTTTATAGGGGTTGTTCGGTGAGTGCAATATCGTCAGGACGTCGGCGGACGCCTAGTTTTGTCTAAAAATGCTGAAAACAGCTTCAAAATCGCACGTCTAGAACCGAATATATTCCGGTTAGGTTAGGTTAGGTTAGGTTAGGTTAGGTTAGGTTAGGTTAGGTTAGGTTAGGTTAGGTTAGGTTAGGTTAGGTTAGGTTAGGTTAGGTTAGGTTAGGTTAGGTTAGGTTAGGTTAGGTTAGGTTAGGTTAGGTTAGGTTAGGTTAGGTTAGGTTAGGTTAGGTTAGGTTAGGTTAGGTTAGGTTAGGTTAGGTTAGGTTAGGTTAGGTTAGGTTAGGTTAGGTTAGGTTAGGTTAGGTTAGGTTAGGTTAGGTTAGGTTAGGTTAGGTTAGGTTAGGTTAGGTTAGGTTAGGTTAGGTTAGGTTAGGTTAGGTTTTTTTTTTTTTTTTTTTTTTTTTTTTTTTTGGCAGGAGTGGGAAATCCCCACGGACACCTCCACTATCTCACAGGTTGTGAGACAGTGGAGGTAGTGTCGGACTCGAACCGACTAAAACCCACTCCTGCCTGGCCAGTGTCCCTCTGACATGGGTCATCAGAGATCTTGTTATACTGTTTTTATATCTATTCTTATTACTTTATTTACTAATTTTGAAGATTTTATTTTAATGGCTCGACACTTTATAAACTTTAACAATTTTTATCACTGATTTTAACTATACTATATGTTACTGATTATATATGATTTATTTTAGCAACTGATATTTTAATTCTTCATTTTACGGCGATAACTTTTATCGTATTCTTATAATACACAAAAGTATCTCGTTTTCTTTACTATTTGTTATTTTTAACGACTATGGCAGCTATTCTTTCACAAAATTCTAAAAACTTCTTTCTTAATTTTTTGTTTCCCATTATAATTGGTATATTTACTAATTTTATTTCTATTTCTATTTCCGATTCTAAGCTATATCTGTCTTTTGCATAAATGGGGCACTCTGCGATTATGTGCTGGACATTCTCGTTTTTGGCAGGGTCACAAGGACATGCCGGGCTCTCCTTGCACTTGAAACGATTCAAGTACTCGGAAAACCCGCCATGCCCTGTAAGCACCTGCACGATCATTGGGTTGAGCTCGATTTTTCGGACCACGTGGTAGGCTGCGATTGCGTCAGGGAGAAAAAGTTTTGTGGTTGCGGCCGTTTCGCCCAATTCGTATCTTGTGCTCCATTCGTCAAGCGACTCCATTCGGATTTGTCGCTTGACGAATGAAGCTGGACACAGGTCGTAGTGGGGCCTTATTTTGCTGCCTATCGCTGCCTCTTTCGCCAACACGTCTGCCCTCTCGTTCCCCTCCAACCCCGCATGCGCCTTAATCCAGAACAACTGAAGGGTTTTTCCGCTAGTTTTCATTGCCTGGATGTTCTTTTGCGTTTCAAATGCTAAGGGATGGAGGGAGACGCCTCGAGTGACGGTTTCCAGGGCTGACCTAGAGTCGCAATAAACTTCAACAACGGCTGAAGGGTGTTTTAAGGCCAGCTCCGAGGCCCTGTGCAAAGCCAATAGTTCGGCCTGATAAACGGTGCAGAAATGATCCAGCTTGAACTTTTGGGCTTTAACTTCGACCCCATTTTCCCAGAGGCTCAATGCTGCACCGACTTTGCCTTGAATTTTGCTTCCGTCGGTGAAAATTTTCGGGTTTCTGAGTTCTTGCTGGTTCATCTCCGCACCGTTTGCCACGCACTTAAAATCTATGCCAGTTTGGCTAGCTGGGTGTGGCACTTGTGTGTAAGGGACTGGCATTTCGATCCCTCGGTCTCCTGTTACTCTCCGGGAGTATCCCCTTTTCTCTTCATAAAAAGAGGCTGCTTCCCGAATCCTGAGGTCCAGTGGAAGCAGTCCGGAGAGTAACAAGGCCGAGTTCAGCGATGTTGTCCTGTACGTCTTGATGATTTTTTGCACAAAGCCCCGCTGGACGGTGTCCAGCTGCTTCTTCATCCCTTTTTTATTTGTTGCCGATGCCCAAGCACTGGCAGCATACATTATCACCGGCTCCACCACTGCGGTATATATGGTCCTGATAATTTCGGGCTTCAGGCCCCAGCTGATTTTGGCGGCTCTTGACAGCTGTTTGTAAACGTTTAACGCTTTCCTCGTGACATTCGAGGCGTGAGCGTTAAACGTCAGCTTGTCGTCAACCGTAAGCCCCAGTATCTTGATCTCCCGAGACAGGGCAATGTCCTCCCCGCCCATGCGCAGAAGTGGTGAATCGTACTTTAACTTGTTTGTGATGACCATTGCCTTCGTTTTGTGGGGCGCAAACTTGAGTTTCATTCCGATTCCCCACTTCTGGACATGAGCAAGACTAGCATTCGCCTGTCTCTGGACATCAAGCGCTGTTTCACCCGAAAAGATCAGTACCACATCATCCGCAAATGCCTGGCAGTACTCCCCACGTTTCTCCAGTTCCTGGAGCAGGGGATCCAGGAGCAGGTTCCAGAAAGTGGGTCCTCCTATAGAGCCTTGTACGCAACCCTTGGTCGTTTCCTGTACGTATTCTGCTCCTGCATACCGTACCCTTACTTTTCTGTTCAGGAGATAACTGTCTACCAGACGTCGCAAGTTTACCGGGCACTTCGTTTCAGCCAGTCGGCATTTCATGGCTGGCCACCAGGCATTATCGAAGGCTCCCTCTATGTCCAATGAAATGACGACGATGATTTTCTTTTCTTTAAGTCTGTCTCTTATGTGTTTCATCAGGTCATAGAGGGAGTCCTCGGTGCTGCGCTGTGGCATGAAACCATACTGGCTCCTACTAGCCTGTGGCGATATATGCCACCTAATGCGACGTACCAGCATTTTCTCCAAGATTTTTCCCAGTACAGGCAATAGCCCAATCGGCCTGTATGACTTGGGGTGCGCATAGTCCTCCTTACCCGGCTTTCTGAGAACCACGACCACTGCCTCCTTCCAGATGGTCGGGAAGTGGAACAGAGAGAGGCATCTGTTTAGCACTGCTAAGAACAGTTGTGGGTTGTGGGTAATAGCCGCCCTGCATATGTCCGCTGTTAGTCCGTCAATGCCCGGAGCTTTTTTCGGATTGAAACTTGATGCGGCCCACATTAGTTCCTCCGCCGTGAATAGAGGATCAAATGTCTCACCATTCGTATCACTGTTCACTCTATTCGCCAGCTCACGTATCCTTTTGTGGTCCGCATTGTCGTCCTGTGTTCTATCCTCAGGATAGAAGGTCTCCGCAAGCATCCGGGCTGACTCCTCGCTGCTGAGTACGCGGTTGACTTGTACCAACGGTATGTCATCATGCCTAGTGGCAGTGCGGCTTATCACCCTGTATATACTATCCCACATTGTCTCTCGTTCCTGCCTTCCGCAGAACTCCTTCCAGCTCGATGTCAATGTGCTCTCCATCTTCTGTTTCAGCTCCTCCTTAGCTGCGAGATACAAGCTCAAGACCCATGCTCTACGTCGCGGTGCGGCACCGGAGACTCTCCTCTTCTTTCTCTTAACTTCTTCCTTCATTCGTGTCAACTCCTCGGTCCACCAAGGCAATCCTGTCTGGCTTCTTTCACTGACTGTTGGTATGGTCCCTTCACAAGCCTTCTCTATCGACTCTGTGTACATTTTTGTTATTCTATCCAAATCTTCTATTGTTAGTATCTTGTTAATTTCTGATTGGTTTATGTTTTGCTGTTCCCAGACTTCGTTAAGTTTTCTAAAGAATTTTGCCCATTTTGCCTTTTTTGTGTTAAATTTTCTAGTTGTTCTCTTAATGTCCATACCTTTTGATTTTTCTAGTTTTAATTCAAACAGGATTGCCTTGTGATCCGAGGTGGTGACGTCCCCAGACAGTCTCCAATTCGCCACACTCCGAAGCATGTCCTCCGTACATGTTGTTATGTCAACGCAGCTGCAGTACCTTTGGCCACCTCTGATGACGTCGAAAGTAGGGGCCGTTCCCGAATTCAGGATCTGAAGTCCTAGTTCGTCGAGGGCACCCGCCAGGGCCTCCCCCCTCTGATCCGCCTCTCGGCTTCCCCACCACGTGTTCCAAGCGTTGACGTCCCCCCCCAGTATAACGTCGCTAACTCCGATTTCCTCCATGATCATCTTGAAATGGTCCAAGTCTGGCTCGATAGGCTGTCCACCATCCAGGTACACCGACACCACACCTATTTCCCATGCTCCAGTCTTCAATTTCGCAACTGCGAAATTTTCAGTGGTCAGGGTTGGGCACTGTGTGAGGTCTATGGTGTCGTCAAAGAGTACAATGGCCGCTTTGTTGACTTTTTTGGTCTTCCTGGCACACTGCACTACTCGTGTACCCGGATGGCTCTTCATTTCTCCAATCCCACCTATGTATGGCTCTTGGACCATTGCAAACGCCAGCTTCCTTTTCCCCGCTTCCACAATGAGCTCGGCTGTGGCCAGTTTGCTTTTTTGGAGGTTTGCCTGCGCGACGTGATACTGGTGAGGTCTGTCTTGGCTGGTTACTGCGCTTCCGCCCGGGACCACCTTAGCAATACGCCACCGACAGCCGCGCCAATCCGTCCCACTTGACACGAATTGGGCACTCGCTGTCGAAGGCGTTGTGCTCGGTCTTGCCCATCTTTGCGGAAACGCAGTTTCGACACTTTGGTGGCTCCGCAGCTAGCCGTGAGGGGCAGTCCACCCTCATGTGGGGGTCTCCACAGTGTGTGCAGAGGTCGGCGGGCTCCGTGCACAGCTTACGGCTGTGGCCGTATCGCAAGCAGCGGGTACACTGAATCAGTGGCGACTGGTCCAGCACACGCACCCGCTGCAAGTCGATGTGAACCCGACCCGCGTGCGTCAGCCTCTGCCACACAACAGGGGACACCTGTAGAATGACGTGGCACATGTGGGGGTTCCTCGTCCTGCGACGGTACTTCACCCCCACCCTCATATCTTCCACAGGCACGTCCCCGATCAGGTGGCTGTTCTGGCATTTCAGTGCCTCGACGAACTCCCCGTCCGAGTGGCACGAGAGGACGTCCCTAACTATGATTAAAGGATCTTTGTTTTTAACTTCTTCCACCGTTAGGTTTCCGACCTTTTTAATCCTCTCGGCCACCCGAGCCAGCTCCTCTCTGGTTTTAAATCCGACGGTTAGGTTAGGTTAGGTTAGGTTAGGTTAGGTTAGGTTAGGTTAGGTTAGGTTAGGTTAGGTTAGGTTAGGTTAGGTTAGGTTAGGTTAGGTTAGGTTAGGTTAGGTTAGGTTAGGTTAGGTTAGGTTAGGTTAGGTTAGGTTAGGTTAGGTTAGGTTAGGTTAGGTTAGGTTAGGTTAGGTTAGGTTAGGTTAGGTTAGGTTAGGTTAGGTTAGGTTAGGTTAGGTTAGGTTAGGTTAGGTTAGGTTAGGTTAGGTTAGGTTAGGTTAGGTTAGGTTAGGTTAGGTTAGGTTAGGTTAGGTTAGGTTAGGTTAGGTTAGGTTAGGTTAGGTTAGGTTAGGTTAGGTTAGGTTAGGTTAGGTTAGGTTAGGTTAGGTTAGGTTAGGTTAGGTTAGGTTAGGTTAGGTTAGGTTAGGTTAGGTTAGGTTAGGTTAGGTTAGGTTAGGTTAGGTTAGGTTAGGTTAGGTTAGGTTAGGTTAGGTTAGGTTAGGTTAGGTTAGGTTAGGTTAGGTTAGGTTAGGTTAGGTTAGGTTAGGTTAGGTTAGGTTAGGTTAGGTTAGGTTAGGTTAGGTTAGGTTAGGTTAGGTTAGGTTAGGTTAGGTTAGGTTAGGTTAGGTTAGGTTAGGTTAGGTTAGGTTAGGTTAGGTTAGGTTAGGTTAGGTTAGGTTAGGTTAGGTTAGGTTAGGTTAGGTTAGGTTAGGTTAGGTTAGGTTAGGTTAGGTTAGGTTAGGTTAGGTTAGGTTAGGTTAGGTTAGGTTAGGTTAGGTTAGGTTAGGTTAGGTTAGGTTAGGTTAGGTTAGGTTAGGTTAGGTTAGGTTAGGTTAGGTTAGGTTAGGTTAGGTTAGGTTAGGTTAGGTTAGGTTAGGTTAGGTTAGGTTAGGTTAGGTTAGGTTAGGTTAGGTTAGGTTAGGTTAGGTTAGGTTAGGTTAGGTTAGGTTAGGTTAGGTTAGGTTAGGTTAGGTTAGGTTAG
>OX465487.1:21300939-21302570 GCA_950022335.1 Eurois occulta
CATATGGCCAGAAGTTCCGCCTGGTAGACCGTGCAGTACGACGGCAAGCTAAGTTTGACGGACTTGGTCTCGGCGTCACCGTCCCAAAGAGACAGTGCTGCTCCGACCTTGCCCGCAATCTTGCTGCCGTCCGTGAACACCCTCACTGCTTGGACGTTGTGGGTATCCACACACGTCTGGTCCTCCAGGCAGACGAACTCCATGGCCATATGCGCCGCCGGGTGCGGAGTCTCTGCAAATCCCACCACCCGCTCCACCTCCCTGCCCGCAAGTGCCGGCTGTGGCACCCCTCTTCTCGCCTCATACAGAGCGGCTGCTTCCTGTATTCGGAGGTCGAGTGGGAGTATCCCAGCCAGCACCAGGGACGCGTTCAGCGAAACGGTGCGGTAGGACTTACAGAGCTTCTGCGCGAATCCTCGTTGGACCGTGTTGAGGCTTTTCTGCACCCCGATCTTTTTGGCTGCCGGCGCCCATGCACTCGCCGCGTACAAAATCACGGGCTCCACTGCTGCCGTGTATATGGTGTGGATGATCTCCGGGTTAAGGCCCCAGCTCACTTTAGCCGCACGTGCCAGCTGTTTGTAGATATTTACAGCTTTTCGGCACACGTTTGCGACGTGGGTGTTGAAAGTGAGCTGGTGGTCGACGGTGAGCCCCAGTATTTTGATTTCCTTGGACATGCCAATGTCTACCCCGCCCATGCTCAGGAGCGGGACATCGTACTTCAGCTTCTTGGTAATCACCATTGCACAAGTTTTTTGCGGTGCAAACTTCAGCTTGTTTCCGATGCCCCACACCCGAACATACTCGAGGGCGGCATTGGCATGCCTCTGGATTTCCAACGCTGTGTCACCGTCGAAGATCATCACAACATCATCGGCGAACGCCTGGCAGTGGACGCCCCGCTCCTCCAGCCCCTTCAGCAGGGGGTCGAGGATCAGGTTCCACAGGATCGGACCGCCAATAGACCCCTGCACACACCCCTTGTTCGTGTCTCTTTGACACTCGGCACCAGCGTACCTTACACGAACACTCCTACCAGTCAGGTAGCTGTCTAGCAGCCTCCTCAAGTTCACCGGGCACTTTTCCTCAGCCAGTCTGGTCCTGATAGCCGGCCACCATGCGCTATCGAAGGCTCCCTCTATGTCCAGTGATACAACAGTGATCAGCTTCTTTGCACTTAGCTTCCCTTTGATATGTTGTATCATGGTGTAGAGGGAGTCCTCGGTGCTCCTCTGTGGCATGAACCCAAACTGGCGAGTACTGAGCCGCGGGACGAGGTGCCACTTCAGCCGCGCTACTAGCAGCTTCTCTAGCGTTTTACCTAGGACTGGTAGGAGGCCGATCGGCCTGAACGACTTAGGGGTGGTGTAGGAATCCTTGCCGGGCTTTCGGAGGACTACCACCGTGGCTACTTTCCAGGCCCCAGGGAAGTGTCCGTGCTCCAGGCACTTGTTGGCCAGTGCAAGGAACGTCCCTGGGTCCCGGAATATCGCCTGTGCACAGATATCGGCTGTGAGACCGTCCGCCCCGGGCCCGGTTAGGTTAGGTTAGGTTAGGTTAGGTTAGGTTAGGTTAGGTTAGGTTAGGTTAGGTTAGGTTAGGTTAGGTTAGGTTAGGTTAGGTTAGGT
>OX465488.1:2500-10000 GCA_950022335.1 Eurois occulta
TAACCTAACCTAACCTAACCTAACCTAACCTAACCTAACCTAACCTAACCTAACCTAACCTAACCTAACCTAACCTAACCTAACCTAACCTAACCTAACCTAACCTAACCTAACCTAACCTAACCTAACCTAACCTAACCTAACCTAACCTAACCTAACCTAACCTAACCTAACCTAACCTAACCTAACCTAACCTAACCTAACCTAACCTAACCTAACCTAACCTAACCTAACCTAACCTAACCTAACCTAACCTAACCTAACCTAACCTAACCTAACCTAACCTAACCTAACCTAACCTAACCTAACCTAACCTAACCTAACCTAACTAACCTAACCTAACCTAACCTAACCTAACCTAACCTAACCTAACCTAACCTAACCTAACCTAACCTAACCTAACCTAACCTAACCTAACCTAACCTAACCTAACCTAACCTAACCTAACCTAACCTAACCTAACCTAACCTAACCTAACCTAACCTAACCTAACCTAACCTAACCTAACCTAACCTAACCTAACCTAACCTAACCTAACCTAACCTAACTAACCTAACCTAACCTAACCTAACCTAACCTAACCTAACCTAACCTAACCTAACCTAACCTAACCTAACCTAACCTAACCTAACCTAACCTAACCTAACCTAACCTAACCTAACCTAACCTAACCTAACCTAACCTAACCTAACCTAACCTAACCTAACCTAACCTAACCTAACCTAACCTAACCTAACCTAACCTAACCTAACCTAACCTAACCTAACCTAACCTAACCTAACCTAACCTAACCTAACCTAACCTAACCTAACCTAACCTAACCTAACCTAACCTAACCTAACCTAACCTAACCTAACCTAACCTAACCTAACCTAACCTAACCTAACCTAACCTAACCTAACCTAACCTAACCTAACCTAACCTAACCTAACCTAACCTAACCTAACCTAACCTAACCTAACCTAACCTAACCTAACCTAACCTAACCTAACCTAACCTAACCTAACCTAACCTAACCTAACCTAACCTAACCTAACCTAACCTAACCTAACCTAACCTAACCTAACCTAACCTAACCTAACCTAACCTAACCTAACCTAACCTAACCTAACCTAACCTAACCTAACCTAACCTAACCTAACCTAACCTAACCTAACCTAACCTAACCTAACCTAACCTAACCTAACCTAACCTAACCTAACCTAACCTAACCTAACCTAACCTAACCTAACCTAACCTAACCTAACCTAACCTAACCTAACCTAACCTAACCTAACCTAACCTAACCTAACCTAACCTAACCTAACCTAACCTAACCTAACCTAACCTAACCTAACCTAACCTAACCTAACTAACCTAACCTAACCTAACCTAACCTAACCTAACCTAACCTAACCTAACCTAACCTAACCTAACCTAACCTAACCTAACCTAACCTAACCTAACCTAACCTAACCTAACCTAACCTAACCTAACCTAACCTAACCTAACCTAACCTAACCTAACCTAACCTAACCTAACCTAACCTAACCTAACCTAACCTAACCTAACCTAACCTAACCTAACCTAACCTAACCTAACCTAACCTAACCTAACCTAACCTAACCTAACCTAACCTAACCTAACCTAACCTAACCTAACCTAACCTAACCTAACCTAACCTAACCTAACCTAACCTAACCTAACCTAACCTAACCTAACCTAACCTAACCTAACCTAACCTAACCTAACCTAACCTAACCTAACCTAACCTAACCTAACCTAACCTAACCTAACCTAACCTAACCTAACCTAACCTAACCTAACCTAACCTAACCTAACCTAACCTAACCTAACCTAACCTAACCTAACCTAACCTAACCTAACCTAACCTAACCTAACCTAACCTAACCTAACCTAACCTAACCTAACCTAACCTAACCTAACCTAACCTAACCTAACCTAACCTAACCTAACCTAACCTAACCTAACCTAACCTAACCTAACCTAACCTAACCTAACCTAACCTAACCTAACCTAACCTAACCTAACCTAACCTAACCTAACCTAACCTAACCTAACCTAACCTAACCTAACCTAACCTAACCTAACCTAACCTAACCTAACCTAACCTAACCTAACCTAACCTAACCTAACCTAACCTAACCTAACCTAACCTAACCTAACCTAACCTAACCTAACCTAACCTAACCTAACCTAACCTAACCTAACCTAACCTAACCTAACCTAACCTAACCTAACCTAACCTAACCTAACCTAACCTAACCTAACCTAACCTAACCTAACCTAACCTAACCTAACCTAACCTAACCTAACCTAACCTAACCTAACCTAACCTAACCTAACCTAACCTAACCTAACCTAACCTAACCTAACCTAACCTAACCTAACCTAACCTAACCTAACCTAACCTAACCTAACCTAACCTAACCTAACCTAACCTAACCTAACCTAACCTAACCTAACCTAACCTAACCTAACCTAACCTAACCTAACCTAACCTAACCTAACCTAACCTAACCTAACCTAACCTAACCTAACCTAACCTAACCTAACCTAACCTAACCTAACCTAACCTAACCTAACCTAACCTAACCTAACCTAACCTAACCTAACCTAACCTAACCTAACCTAACCTAACCTAACCTAACCTAACCTAACCTAACCTAACCTAACCTAACCTAACCTAACCTAACCTAACCTAACCTAACCTAACCTAACCTAACCTAACCTAACCTAACCTAACCTAACCTAACCTAACCTAACCTAACCTAACCTAACCTAACCTAACCTAACCTAACCTAACCTAACCTAACCTAACCTAACCTAACCTAACCTAACCTAACCTAACCTAACCTAACCTAACCTAACCTAACCTAACCTAACCTAACCTAACCTAACCTAACCTAACCTAACCTAACCTAACCTAACCTAACCTAACCTAACCTAACCTAACCTAACCTAACCTAACCTAACCTAACCTAACCTAACCTAACCTAACCTAACCTAACCTAACCTAACCTAACCTAACCTAACCTAACCTAACCTAACCTAACCTAACCTAACCTAACCTAACCTAACCTAACCTAACCTAACCTAACCTAACCTAACCTAACCTAACCTAACCTAACCTAACCTAACCTAACCTAACCTAACCTAACCTAACCTAACCTAACCTAACCTAACCTAACCTAACCTAACCTAACCTAACCTAACCTAACCTAACCTAACCTAACCTAACCTAACCTAACCTAACCTAACCTAACCTAACCTAACCTAACCTAACCTAACCTAACCTAACCTAACCTAACCTAACCTAACCTAACCTAACCTAACCTAACCTAACCTAACCTAACCTAACCTAACCTAACCTAACCTAACCTAACCTAACCTAACCTAACCTAACCTAACCTAACCTAACCTAACCTAACCTAACCTAACCAGTGAATATATTCGGTTCTAGACGTGCGATTTTGAAGCTGTTTTCAGTATTTTTAGACAAAACTAGGCGTCCGCCGACGTCCTGACGATATTGCACTCACTGAACCACCCCCATAAAAAACTTCCCTAACCACCCTTAGAAATTTTTCGAATTTTTTACAAAAACTCATCAAAATTTAGTGTTTTTCCAAATTTTTTTTCAAATTATAGTTGCAATAGTACTCACCCTTCATCCCTGTGTTCTGGTCCGCGTTCCGTGCGCCGGCGCCCAGGTTGGAGGTTGAAACCCTAAATTTTTTGGTTCAAAAACTGGTTTTTTGACCAAAACTCAAAAATTTTATTCGGCACCCACCCTGTTTTATTTCGTAATTAGCTAGCCCGCGACGAGCCGCTTCTTTTGAGACCTCGCACGCCCGTCTAGCTCAAATAAAACTTGTACATTTTCAAAAAACAGTTTTTCTCATAGTTTCTGTATAGTACCTAAATCCACCTTAGGAAGATAGTTTTTAATAAAAAAGTGAATATATTCGGTTCTAGACGTGCGATTTTGAAGCTGTTTTCAGTATTTTTAGACAAAACTAGGCGTCCGCCGACGTCCTGACGATATTGCACTCACTGAACCACCCCCATAAAAAACTTCCCTAACCACCCTTAGAAATTTTTCGAATTTTTTACAAAAACTCATCAAAATTTAGTGTTTTTCCAAATTTTTTTTCAAATTATAGTTGCAATAGTACTCACCCTTCATCCCTGTGTTCTGGTCCGCGTTCCGTGCGCCGGCGCCCAGGTTGGAGGTTGAAACCCTAAATTTTTTGGTTCAAAAACTGGTTTTTTGACCAAAACTCAAAAATTTTATTCGGCACCCACCCTGTTTTATTTCGTAATTAGCTAGCCCGCGACGAGCCGCTTCTTTTGAGACCTCGCACGCCCGTCTAGCTCAAATAAAACTTGTACATTTTCAAAAAACAGTTTTTCTCATAGTTTCTGTATAGTACCTAAATCCACCTTAGGAAGATAGTTTTTAATAAAAAAGTGAATATATTCGGTTCTAGACGTGCGATTTTGAAGCTGTTTTCAGTATTTTTAGACAAAACTAGGCGTCCGCCGACGTCCTGACGATATTGCACTCACTGAACCACCCCCATAAAAAACTTCCCTAACCACCCTTAGAAATTTTTCGAATTTTTTACAAAAACTCATCAAAATTTAGTGTTTTTCCAAATTTTTTTTCAAATTATAGTTGCAATAGTACTCACCCTTCATCCCTGTGTTCTGGTCCGCGTTCCGTGCGCCGGCGCCCAGGTTGGAGGTTGAAACCCTAAATTTTTTGGTTCAAAAACTGGTTTTTTGACCAAAACTCAAAAATTTTATTCGGCACCCACCCTGTTTTATTTCGTAATTAGCTAGCCCGCGACGAGCCGCTTCTTTTGAGACCTCGCTCGCCCGTCTAGCTCAAATAAAATTTTGCCCACCCACCCGCCCTCTGGTCTATAGGAGGGTAGACGTGGGGTTTTCGGCAAAATTTTCTTTTTTGATATTTATTTTTATTAGGCTTATTGAAGGGTTTGGTAGGGAAATTTCGTTTTAAAATTTTATTTGACTGAGTCTGTAAAGGCCCACATATTAATTATTACGTAATAAGTGAGTTTTAAAAATTTTTAAATTTAAATTATTATATTATTATTGTCTATTTTAATTCATACACTTTCATTTCTTCTGCGTACCCCCCTTTACAGGGACACAGGAGAATCCTCTCGTTTTTAAACAGCTTGACCTAAGAAATTTTAACAAAAAATTGTAATTTTAATTTACTTAATTATTTTATTGTGACAGTCGTTTGTGTCGACTAATAATTATATGACAGTTTTTGTATTTGTGTTTTAACTGATTCTATTATATTTATTATTTCTGTGTTCCCCCCTTTACAGGGCAACACAAGTGCTAGTGTCCTAAACCCTCTCCTCGAGCAGATACTGTAGTCCTGACCTCCTCTTTACAGGGGTCCGTTCTTGCACTATCTGCTCTCTAACTGACATGTTGTGCACCCCGGCCATGAACTCAATGACCCAGAGCTCCAGGAGCTCGCCGCGATCGGCGGAGAAGGCGGGCCCCTCGTCTCCTGACGCGAGGAGGAAAATTGTTTTCGGAAACGATACACCTCTCGCGTCCCAGGAGGGTCCTGCTACTCCGCCGACGCGCCGAGCTCCTGTTAGCGCTCCAGGACCGCTCGTGAAGCCTGAGGCTGGGCACCCCAGTCGCATTGCGGAGGCGAGAGCTTGCCTAAATAAAGCAAAGCTTAATTTAGGCAACTCTCGCAACCTCAAGTCTGAAATCAAGACTGCGGTGCTCGAAGCCATAAACAGGCTTTACGAGCTGGTCAAGGAGTCGGAGCGAGACAAGGCCCCTGCCGCACCCATCGCCGTACCGGTACCCGCGCCCACTGCTAACCGTAGTCCCCAGCCCATCACCAGCGACGCTCTTGCTAGCCAGACTGAGCTCCTCAACACCCTAAAGGAGCATATCTCGGAGGTAAGGGAAAACTCCGAGAAACTGACAAGGCTCCGGGACAGTCTGGCTAGCAAGGAAAGTGTGGGGGAGACGACCTACGCGAGTGTAGCGGCTATCAGTAAAAGCCACACTGGGGCACAGGCCCTAGAGCGAACAACGCTGCACTCCGTGGTCGTCTCGTCAACACAGGAAATGGATACTGGGGACGAAATCCTCGAAAGGGTTAGGAAAGCAGTGGACGCGAAGGAGGGCTGGGTGCGCGTGGAGCGAGTACGTAAGGCCAAAGACCAAAAGGTCATCATGGGGTGTGCAACGCAGGAGGAGAGGCAAAAACTCAAAGCGCGTTTGGAGAGGGCCGGAGAGAACCTCGTCGTCGAGGACGTGAAGAACCGGGACCCGCTTCTGATTCTTAGGGACGTATTACTCATGCACAGTGACGAGGAGGTGGTGAGAGCCCTTAAGAATCAGAACCGGGAGATATTTCACGGCCTCGGCGACGAGGAACAGAGGATGACAATTAAATACCGTCGTAAAACCCGCAACCCGCACGTGAATCACGTTGTGCTTGGTGTGTCCCCTATAGTTTGGAGGAGGGCGATTGCGGAGGGAAAACTCCGTATCGACCTCCAAAAAGTTCGCGTTGAAGACCAAACGCCTCTGGTGCAGTGCACCCGCTGCTTGGCATACGGGCACGGGAAACGCCTGTGCACGGAGCCAGCCGATCTGTGTAGCCACTGTGGTGGAACACACCTCAGGGCAGACTGCCCGGATAGACAGATCGGCAAAGCAGCGGCTTGTGTGAACTGCACCAGAGCAAAACTAGGGGCCACCGAGCACAACACATTCAGCAATGAATGCCCAGTGCGAAGGAAGTGGGACGCATTCGCAAGAGCTTCGATAGCATATTGCTGAAGTTGGCGGTGCGACCACTTCCGGGCACAGGAGTAAAACCAATTCGGCACAACCGAAAAACAGGCGGGTTCAGAAATCCACTAGCGTTGGGAATAAGCTGGGAAGTAACTTGAGTCTGTCTCATGAGAAACCGGCTCAAGTTACGCTGGAGCAGGTACCAGCGCTGGTGGAAACGTCAAGCTGTGTTGAATTTGGGAATACTCTCACAAAGATACATACATCTTGTAAATTAGTTTAAAATTAAATAATATTTAATTATATATTGAATATATAGCTTAGATATTATAGTAATAAAAGAAAATAATTTAATAAACAGATAATGAAATAAAACAAAAAGTAAATTTAAGTAGTAATTTTAAAGAGTAAATAATAGATACAATACAATTTAAGTTATAATTTATAGAACACTAGTAAAGTAAAGTAAAAATAGTTTATACAATAATATATACAAGATCTAAAGAAATATATGGCGAACGGGAAAACCAACATTAAAGATTTTAAAAGTAGGTAAAATATATTGCGTAAAACCAAAACGCACCTCATGTGGTCTCTCCGGCCACCTAAAAGTGAAGCCAAGCCAAACCGAAAGACGTCAAGGGCTCTGATCCTCATGTCAGAGGGACACTGGCTGGGCAGGAG